>OZ005650.1:335091323-335571323 GCA_963930645.1 Salticus scenicus | reverse complement strand
TTCTAATCATTAATTCAATTTTGAGACTAAGTTAAGTTCATGAATATTTGAATGAATATAACTATGTAGTTTTATTCCAATATTTGTATTATATTAGCTAAATTCCATGATATAATTGAGCCAACTGTGCGCAATGTTGTACACATAAGGGTTTTATTTGGAAATCGGCGAAATGTAAATGCGAAATTTGGATTACGGAAAATGCACCATATGGATTTGTTTGAAGATTTTAAAAACATTAGAACTGTTTTAATTATAATTGTGAAAATTGCCTGTGCACCAATTAGCCTACTATCCGAATGTTAGGAAATTATAAGTAAAATATATGAAATATAATACTTATATAGTAGGATTCAAAAACTTTCAGTTCACATATTATACCATAAATGACAATTTTAGGCATTACTATCAGCTTCAAAATTGTGTAAAAAAAAAAAAAAAAAAAAAGAAAAAAGGAAAAAATAATGGTATAGAATTCTATATAAATTCAACATATATATATATATACTAAAAACATACTTTTTTATTACGGTTTTATAGAAATAAATTCTAATGAGTGAAATGTTTTCATTACAGTAATAATCACAATTTCCGCTATAACACCATACATGATGATATCAGATAGTACTATCAGTTGCAAATTTGCGTAAAAAAATGGTATAAACTTTTATAAAATAAATTAAAAAATTAAGATTAAAAAAAAAAAAAAAAAAAAAAAAAAAAAAAAAAAAAAAAATTCAATTTTTATACGGTTTTATAGAAATGAGTTCTAATGAGTGAAATGTTCTCACATACTAATAATCACAATTTCATCGTTGAATCATAAAAAGTCTAAGAGATATGTGCAGACATATATATATATTTCTACCAGGCCCTTGAAAACGTTAGAATGCAAATTATGCTTTTTTCTCATTCCAATTTCCATTTCAATTTCTCTTTAATTCTTTTTAAATTTGATATGGGTAATCTTCGCTTATGATCCAAATAATTGTTTTAATACTGAAGTTAATTCATCTTTAAATTTCTAAAAAAATTTTGCACTGATATTATTTTATTAATGGATTACTATATATATATATATATATATATATATATATATCCATACCGGGACAACAAGTGTTATGTATCATTGCGATTTACGCCAAGAGTGAAAATTTAATGCTCCAAGAAACTAACCAAGGTTATACGGTGGTTTAAAAATATAATATATTATTGGTACTTAGTTGGGTAGTGATGTAGCATCTTCCCATACAGACCTGACGTTGTGCCATCGGATTAGCATTTATTTCACAGTTTACAAAATATTTAACTGACAATTATTTAAATATTAACGATGACCTCAACTCGGACTTTATTGAGTTGTTTACTGATAAGGACGAGAATATCCCTGAGCGCGAAATCAAAAAGATGACAAAACGCCATACAATAAAATGGAAGATAATTTACTGAATAAAGTTTATATATAAAAAAAAATTAGTTTATTTCACTGTGACAGACGATAATTGTATATAAAAACCTGATTTGAAGCTCGTTTAACAAGACGGATTATTGCTTCTATTTGGAAACCAGAAACCAGATTCTAGAGCCAGATAACAGCCAGGAATTATGAAGATATTAGTCAACATGAAGTTAAGATACACAGAGCTATGGAAGTGGTAGGTGTAGATCAAGATAATGTGAATTTTATATAGTATTTTCAACGATCAGACAGAGGGGGTACCGCAAAGTTGCAGTTAATGACACTTATTACTGCAGATTATTTTTAGCTGATCTGAAAGTCAAAGTATGATTGCTATCCCATCAATGATTAACTATGGACGATTTGTGGATTTCTTGTTTCTGTATATAACTCATGTGATCTTTTAAACAAAACGCGAGTTTACGTTTTGTTGGATCAACATATTATATCGGCCACATTGGCAATAAATGCAATGGATGCCGCTTAAAAAAAAAAAAAAAAAAAAAAAAAAAAAAAAAAAAAGTTTATGATGTTTATAGGTGAGAAAATAATTTTAAAGTAATGCTATTTAACAACATCAGCTATAGTAAAAATAGGCGAAAAAGAAAAAGACGATGAAGAAGCTGCAATCTAAAAATAACGATTATCAATTATGAAAGGGATGTAGCCTCTGTCAATAGCTATGGTTTTTAGATATTTACTTTCAGAATTAAAGGATTCAGAATGATAAAAAATGTTAAGGACACGATTAATGCATGAATTAAGGCCATTTTTTGGGTAGGTGTATGTACGACCATGAGCAGCTGTTGAAACTTCAAAATTTTCCTTGTCTCTTGCATCGAATATGGTTTCTCCATTACCGCTTACGGTAAAATAAAATTTAATTTCTTTATCAAATACACATAATAAAAATTATTTTTATAATACCATAGAAATAGAGAAGATTAAAGAATTAGCGTTAAGTGAGGAATGTTTATTTCTTTCGATACGACATTACATGCATTATTATTTAGCCAACACGTAAATAATTATCAGTATTATTTAAGCCAATTTTTATTCATATATTGCCTGATAAAACATCCATTTGGAAGTTTATATATATATATATATATATATATATATATATATATATATCAACAAATTTAATTTAAACAAACAAACACCAGAACATATTAATCCAATTAAATATTAATAAAATATGTACTTTACTCAAAAGAAAAAAAAAAAATTTTAAATAAATTTCAAAAGTAACCCACTAAGCAAGCACTATTTAAATAAAATTAAATTAATAATTAGCTTTCTTAAAAGTATCTGAATCATTGAAATTTTTATCTTTCTGAATAACTCACTACTTTCATCCAGAAGAAACTCTTTTTCCCGATAAAGACAATCTTGCAGGGAAATGACACTCAAAAGGGAAGCTTACTGCCTTTCACGTGTAGCCAAGGAAAAGAAAATGTCTTAGCTAAGTATGTGAAATTTTGCTCTGTCCACTTCTAAATAAAAGAAAAAGGAGGTATTCTAACAACTCTATTAACCAGATTTCTAATCAAAGAACAGCTGCATGGAAAGAAGAGAAATTCTGTCGTCAACGGAAGGCTAGTTTTGTTAAGAGATAAAGTAAAAACTAATTACTTAAGCAAAAACTCGTAATAAATTAAAGTAGTTTATTTCTCAAAGCTCTTTTCATCATAGAATCATATTTTAACTAATTTAATACGCAAATTAAATACGACAAATGCATTTAGTGGTATATGTTGGAACTATTTATTCCTGAATGTTACTCTTGAGTTACTTAATTAAGTAAAAGGTAATAAAAGGGGAAAGGGAATTGAATTTAGTTAGCAATGTTCGTGAAGTTAAATCATTGTTTTGTAACTTTATTTTCTTGACCAAGATGAAAGCAAATTTATTTTATTGCAATTTAATAAATCCCCGTAAGAGTTACTTAAAACAAAATCTCAATATTATTTTTCCTCAATATTATTGTAAGTAAATTAAAAAGAAGGATATTAATGTGGGAGCATTGATATATAAGTATTAATTTTTTTTTTTTTTTCGATTTAATTTTAATACTCTACTTTCGAAAAAGGAAAATTATAGACAAAAATAAAACTACGTCAAACCATATGAGTTATTTATGTTTGTAGTTTGTTTTTACAGTTTTCGCTATATAACTTGATATAAAAAAATATCAGTTATTTATTTGTACAGTTCGTTTTTGGAGTTTTTTATTCTATTTACTAAGGAATAATAATTTTTAATTCTATTTACTAAGGAACTTTACTTCTATTTAGACTCTGTTCTCTGCTCGCCTCTCACCAACTTCCAAAGGAATTTCACCCCCGACCAGCTTCGCTACTTAATTTCTGCGGAGCTCTACCCGGTTATTCGCAGCTTCCCCTTTTACTGAATAGGCATATTAATAGAGAATAACACAAGACAAAAGCAGAATAATGTTATAAATATAACTACATTCGATTTCACATTGAAATACGCATTATTTAATACTATATTTTATAGACATTTTCTCCTCTTTTCTGCGATATGAAAATTTTAACAAAATATGAATTTCCGCGTCGAATTTTTTAAAATTCCCGCAATATCTATTTTTGACACTTAAAATTTAAAAACTCAAAAAGTTTTGTAAAAAAATCCATAGTTTTTCTTTTACAGGTAGAACACTTTGAGACAAATATTGCCCGAAAAGATTAAAAAATTTCAAACTAAGAAAACAAAAGATTAAAAAATTTCAAAATGCCGCGAGTTAAAACTTTTTTGTTTGTTTGTTTGTTTCGCGAACGCATAATTTATCGAATTTATCTTCCTAAAGAAGGCCATATTTTAACGGAATACGATATATATATATATTAATCTTGAAACCAATTACGTAATTTGTTCGCTCTTTGACTCCTATATAAAATATAGCATTTTAAATACCGGGTGTTAGACATAATAGGAATAAATTTGCCATATTTTGAATTCCTTCAGTTTCATATGATTTTAACAGAAATACGCAACTGGATATGATTATAGCTTAATAGCTTCGAATTTTAATTTCACTCGAAAAATTTAGTCATTAAATAATTTAATTAAATAGTACCACCAGAAAATAGTAAATATGCTTATATTCTCTTTCAGGTCCCCCCCCCCTCCCCCAACAATATTAATAATAATAATGATAATAATTCTGACTGCTGAGAAAGAGCTAAAAAATTGTCAGTGGTTGCTAAGATATACAAGTCTTTCGTAAAATCGTATATATTTAATAAAAGCAGCGCCGCCTGTCGGCCACTGTGCACATAAATTGATATTGCAATAGCTGTACACATTAAAATCTGAAACATAGCTTTTCCCTAAGCAAGGCAAATTTCAGCTTAGCAGTGTCACCCTCCGGCCGATATACATTCAAAAGCCGATATTGTCAAACGATATATATTTAAAAATTTAAAATAGACGCAGAGCCTTGAAAAACCACATTTAAAGTTTTTTGGGTATGTCGATTACGTATACTTTCTGTGGTGTAATTTAAAGGAGGGGAACAAAAATCTTTTAAAATTTTAATATAGAGCTAAGGACTTGAAAATTCGTATCAGAAGGTTTTTGTGCCGAATTGATTGCGTGTACTCTCGAAGGTGTAAACTTCATTGAAGGTAGAGATTGGGCACACACACACAAAAAATGTGATTACTAATTATTTTACAATGGAATGCTTTAAAGTTATTGTTTTGCTGTATAAAGTTTAGTTGTTGTACTGCTATTCCACTAATAAACTTAAAAAAAAATTATTATTTATAAACTAGTGATTTTTGTTAAATCCGCATTTGTAATTAAAAAGACAAACTGTTTACAACAACGCAGCAGGAGGAGCTTAAGATTAGAACAACAACCCCCCCCCCCAAAAAAAAAAAAAAATAAATAAATAAATAAATAAATAAATAAATAAAAAAAAAATAATAATATATATATATATATATATATATATATATATATATATATATATATACTTCATATTTATTAAATTTAAAAGTTCTAGTTAATTTTTAGAACATCACAAAATTTCAAAGTAGAAATTTATTTTCATGACTAAATATAAATTTTTAAAAAAGTTGGATTTTTCGATAATATAGACAAACGTTCTAGAATTCTAATAGGGGTTTATAGAACTCGATTTTAAAGGGGACTAGAATTTATAAGAATGACATGGAACTAATTTTACTAGAGCCATAATTTAGATTCTAGGCATCAGTTACAGAACTTTTTCTCAGTGTCATTTGCAAAGACTATAGATATAATTAGATATAGTATTGTTTTAGATCCGATATCTCAGGAAATTTTGGATATATATATACACGAAATTTTGCTGTTATAATTCTTATAATTACCACAGAAACGATTTCACGCTAAATCCGTACACCCACTTCCTAACTGAATGGAATTTACCATTTCCAGAGAAACGCTTCGCTTTCGACACCGATATGCTTGATTTGTTTACTCTTACGTCTATGGCAGAAATAAGCATGCATTTGTAACTATTTGTGATTCCCTGGTCTTGGTAAGTATTTTTATTCAGTGCCATTACTCTGTGTCTTTTTTTGGTAGTAATATTGCAATGGAATCACAAACTACTGATTAAATCGTTTAAATTTCAGTTTTCCAAGATATCTTTTGTTAGACGGGTGGTTTGGGTTCAGTACCAGGTTACGCTCGTTGGCCTAGCCGCTCGAAGTTTCCCGTGGTTTTCTCCGAAACTTGCGTGAATACAATAGGACCTTTTAGAAAGATTCTCCATGGAGTCTACTCCCCCCCTCAGGCATAGGACCCTAGCGCAGTTAATTGGCCTTAATCCCAACACCAACATCAAAAATATATTTAGAAATAAATAATTTTGGTTATAGTTGTAAACAATCTAATGGTTTTTGTGGTTATGATTGTAAACAATGTAATCCAAAATTTCCTTGTCATCACTTCCTTAGAAAAGGAAAGCCGTTGTTTAGAGAATGATCCTAATAATAAAATTAAAATGTTTGTTTTAATTAATTATCATAAATTTCTTGGTTTCAGCGTGGATGCAATCTGAAGTTCGTTAACACGATTACTATTTTTAGAACTCTAGACTCATTCTACTACAGTCCCTTTGTGTGTGTACCTGTATACCACAGTCCCTAAAAGAGTCTGTGTAAGTTTTGTACTTCCCCTCTTTCCTTCTTTTAACCGAATACAACTTTGTGCAAAATAAATGTTGGTTTCAGCTTATCAAATAAAAACTCTTATAAACATAATATAATTCTTTTAACATGTTAAAAAGTGTGAAATGTTTTTATGATTATATTTTTCAAATAATTTTACATATCAATTCAAAAGAATATAATCAAAAACACTTAATAAGTTATATTCTAGAGAGTCTAATACGAAGAAATTGAAATTAAAGAAAAAACCTTATTCCATTGCATTTCAGTCAATATTGATATACATTAAATATTTAAAAAAAAACAAAAAGATGATTTCAGATAAAGTAAAAATTCTCAAGAGTTGTCTGTCCCTTTTACGTTTAAGCATTTTTTTTTAATCCTTAATTTAATCCAGGAAAAAAAAAAAATAGAAAAATTATTTCTACCCAAATTAAAATCACTTTGATAATGCGTGAGTAGCTACTATGATGAGGAGATAAATCTCTTACGGGATTTGATTTTTTTTTTTTTTTTTACATCGTTTAAATATTATCTAATTTAATCTTTTTAAGTTAATCAGCTATGTTCTAAGTTTTTATATACTCTGATTAAAAATAAAACTCGTATTGACGTTTTTTTACATTCCATTAAAAATATGTTTATGGTAAAAACTGTGCTTTGTTATATTCTTTCATGACTTAATTAAACTATCGAACCTTAGATAGACGAATATGAAGTATCTTTTTGAATAAAACTCAGACAATTTACCCAAACAAGGCCTTTTGCAACGTTCATTATTTATAATAAATGATTTCTTCAATGAAATTGCCTTTGCTATAATCGTATGCCCAAAAATTATATTATCTTATATGATTTATGTTTTTAATTTCTTATTAAAATTGTTTGCTTCGAAATCCGTATTATTAACTTGACTTATAAAATGGTAAACACATCAAAACTTTTCGGAATTCTAATTACTTAACGTTAATTCCTGATATTTAAAGATAATGACTTTCAGCCATCGAAATTTTAATTGCAATTTTGATTATTTTTAGGTTAATAAAATGCTGATTTTGAATTACATAACATAAATAGTATTAATAAAGAAATTAAATAGTTGTAGCATGAAATAAATAATCAATAAGTTTATCTGTATTGTTTGACACGTGACAAAGGATTACAAAAGTTCTTTTAATAAGTTTTGCTATTATTAGAGAGATAATAATAATAAACTCGTCCTGCTTTTTAATATAGAGCACACAAATTAATAGGTAGAATTAAGAATTAGCTTTATACACTATATCAAGAATCCTGCATTTTTTTTTTTTAACTAGTATTTTGAACTAGTAATTTTCCATGATTAATTAAATATAAGATTACAATTGAAAATAGTAGCATACGAGGTAGTTGTTCGTGAGGACGATGCATATTATAGTTGTTAAAAAATATTTTCTTTACATAAAATATATATATATATATATATATATTCTAAAGCTATTTATTTGACATACAACTATGCGGCTGATAGTTACAATGTCTACTGTCTCGAATGATATATATTACACAAACTTAATACATAAGAATACATAATCTTTCCTTTTTACACGTATAAAATTTTAGTAAACGTCTATGCCTTAATCGGGATTCAGACCAGGAACTTTTTGTTCTAAAAGACAACTCCCAACCAACTGTAGGTATGGCAACATTTCTAATTTATTCTGGAGCATTGTAAGTATCTGCTGTCTTATTTCTCAACCACTTTTTCTGAAGAGTAATTTTATTATTATTGAAATTTTAATTACTTATTGGGGAAAATTACTTCACAAAAATTGTGGTGTGAATATAAGTTAGGTACTACCAATGCTCCGGAATATATTAGAAACATTAGCATAGCCCACTAGACCAGTGGATTGACATATTTAAGTTATATTCTGAATATAAATATATACATTTTGTTTCTTTTAACTCTCAAATGAATCGTGTAGCGTATCTTCAACATTTAAAATTATTAGAATTTTCATTAACTAATCTAAATTTCTTTTTTATTTCCTATTGGTTTTTAAGGAGGAACTTTGCACTTATTCCAATTGGTGGTAGAAATGCTGGTTTGAATTAATAAAATTAAGTTTTTTTTTTTTTTTTTTTTTTTTTTTTTTTTTTTTTTTAAATAAGAAAAAAAAAAAAAAAAAAAAATAAGCATTTAAGGTATTAAGTATAATTATTTTTCCTTAAAAATTAGCCGAAATAGCAAAATATTCAACTGCAAACGTTAAATAATTCATTGAAATATTTATATAAAGAAACTAGCAGACCCGGCCACGCGTTGCTGTGGCTATGTTATACGTTGAATTATAATGTAGTAAAATATTCAATATATTAAAATTATTATTTACGAATAAAGACCATCCTTGATAACATCCTTGATCTTAGCAGACTTAGCCCGCTTCGCTGGTCCCTATTTTTAAATGATTCACTATAATTAAAGAATTCTCAAAATTGCATTAATTTTTAACATGTGAAAAAAAAAGAGAAAAAAAAAAATCTGATCGGGAAAAATGTTCGACACTCATAATGAATCCATATATTATCGAAAGGAAAATGATATAAAATACAAAAAAATCTTCTCTCATTGGTGGAATAATCTGTTCGGACCCCCACTGCCTGCGGCAGTGTATACCTGCGCAAACCATGCGCACCGTTTCTTCATCCACCGTTCCCGCCCTTCTTAATAACTCTATACTTTCGAAAATATCCGCAATCGATTTATCGGGCCTTAAAACTTAATAATACTAATTTTCAAAGTTCTAACTCTTATTTCTATTATTTTGCCCCTTTGCCCTCCCCCCTCCCACTATTCTAAATAATTTTACAAATTCGAAAATATCTACAGTTTATTTGTAGGTGTCAAAAACCTGTATGCACCAATTTGAACGATCTAACTATATTTTTATTTTTTGCCCCTCTGCCCCCCTTCCCGCCCCTCCTAATAAATTTACAAATTCGAAAATATCCGCAATCGATTTGTTGGTATCAAAAATTCTATGCACCAATTTTGAATGATCTAACTCCATTTTTATATTTTGCTCCTCTGCCCCCCCCCCCCTTTCCCGCTCCTCTTAATAATTTTACAAATTCGAAAATATCTGCAATCGATTTGTACGTATCAAAAACTTCCATGTACCAATTTTTAGCGATGTAACTCTATTTTTATTTTTTTGCCCCTCCGCCCCCTTACCCGCCCCTCCTAATAACTTTACACTTTCGAAAATATCCTCATTCGATTTGCAGGCCTCTAAAACCTCTCTATACCAATTTTGAACAGTCTATCTGCATTTCTATTTTTTTTTTTTTTTTTTTTTTTTTGGTTGTTGTTGTTTGTTTGTTTGTTTGTGAAATCACGTTTTGGCCCCTCCCCCCCCTTTTGGGAGGCGAATTTTGCAATAAAAACTATCCTATCTCTCAAGTTGGACCAAATTGCACACAGTGTCCAAATTTCATTAAAATCGGCTCATTAGTTTAGGAGTTCATCGCGGACAAACATAATAAATTTTATATATAAAGATATATATATATATATATTATATTAAATTATAAAGTTTTGATCAATGAAGCACAAATAAGTAAAAAACAGGATTAATTTCACTGTATTATCTTCATTATAATATGAATTCAATTTACACTTCAGTCTAAGTAACACGTGGCCGGCTATGCTAACACCAAAAATTTAAAAAGTGGAAATAATTGAATTATACGAAATTTATTAATAGGTTAAAAAGTTGAAGATTCTTTGTGTAGATGGCAGCACCAAATATATTTCAGCTTTCATTTCAACCCAGTCGAAAGGTATCGACATCTGTTAAGTGGAAATAATTGAATTATACGAAATTTATTAATAGGTTAAAAAGTTGAAGATTCTTTGTGTAGATGGCAGCACCAAATATATTTCAGCTTTCATTTCAACCCAGTCGAAAGGTATCGACATCTGTTAGAATCATTTGGAGTTAACAGATAATTGTGACTGTCAAATAATAACAGACAAATAATTAGCAATAAATTAAAATTGCGACTATAATTTGAGATTTAAACTATCCTATCTCTCAAGTTGGATCGAACTGCACATGGTGTGCGAATTTTATTATAATCGGTTAAGTGGTTTAGGAGTCCATTGAGGACAAACATTGTGACACGAGATTTATATATATTAAGATGTTTCTGTTAAACGACTCTAGTAAACGATCAATACATGATTCGAGAATTTTATAAGTAATCTTTCAATTCCAGATTATTTGAATTGCTTAGTTTTTATATTGCATAGTCAAAGAAATTCCTTTAAAAGTTATGAAACTTCAATAGCAAAGATAATATATATATATATAATTATTTATTAGCAAACGTATATTAATCTTTTATAGTAATTTAGGTTGAAGGTTCATATTAGTATTTTATTTCTTTTACTACACTGTAAAAAACATGTCCTTTTTTTCTGCCAGAAATTCTCCGTAATTTGAGAAAAAACGTTCTGACAACGTAATTTTTTCGTAAATTACGCGCATTTTCTCAAATTTCTGGTAGCAAATAGGACATATTTTCTACAGCGTAGTTCATGTGTTTAAGGAATTTGTAGCATTGTATTTCTTTTACAACAAGTGTTTATCAACCTGATATTTTCCGTGATTATACCATCACTATATTTATATAGTAAATTTCTGTAGCATGTTTTCACGATTAATTAAAACTACTACATGAATATAGCGATGGAAAAATTATGCATGTAGTGTGTGTCAGGCGAGTCAAGGAAAAAAAGGCGGGTTGTTAAACACCCTGACATGATCATATTTCTAAGAAACTTTGTATTTAACAGAAATTACTGAAATATATTTTATCATTTAATCGCCCTTACTATAAAAAGGAAAATATTTAGAATAATAGTTTCAACATTTAAAACATTATAAAGAGTTAATAGTGTTTAAAAATTAAATAAAACAAACGAAATAAATAAATTTTGATAAATATTCCACAAAACACGAGTATAAGAAGCGTTTGATATTTCGATACTTTTACTTTCTAATAAAAATGCATACATTAATAAATTTTAAGAAGATTAAAAAAAAAATCTTAATTGAAAATTAATCAATGATCATAAATTTCGTTATTTATTTTCCAATAAATAATTACAACGATAGGATATTTTTTGTTGTTGTTCTATTATATTTTTACTGTGAATTAACCGAGAAAAATTTTACTCAATTAATTTTTTTCTTCAAACATTTAAATACCACCTATTTAATCTTTAGTCAATAATTTAATTAATGCTTTCAATTTTTATATCTTTAAATGTATATGCTTTGGAATGGATACTACGAATATTTCGGGAAATTTCTGTAAAAATACATAAATCAAAAAACCCGATATTCTTTTGAAAAATGCAGCGGTTCAATTGATAACTCGGATTAGAAAAATGTTTGGTATTTACTTTTTAAAAATATTTATAATAAACGTGCATTTAGTGAGATTCTTTCTTAAATCTTAAAGTTACTTCAGGAATAACTTTTTTTTTTTTCATTTGTTTTCTTTTTTTACGTATTTATTTCAGTTTCCTTTAACATTTACACTGCATTTATTGTACCTTGATACTATTCGTTGTAATTAATCCGCATTTTTAAGTTTCTGTTCCCCAATTTTAATTACTTCCTCAGAAACCTTTTTTTTTTCTTATCATTATTTTGAAATTCAAATGTTTTTCATTAGCATAGCCGAATGCTTAAAGCCTTAATAAAGATTTAGCCGTTTATTCTAGTACATTCATTTACATTTTTATTTCCTTTTCTAGTATTGCATACCTAAGCAAAACTCTTTTTGATATTGTTATTACGATATATTTTAAAGTTATGATTAATTTTAGCTGATAATGAAGCTTTAAGTTTTTTTTTCTTTTGAAAATAATTATGTTCTTGTCATGATGTAACCAAGAAGAAAAAAAAAAAAAAAAAAAAAAAAAAGCATTTAAAACTGTCGAGGATGTTTTAAATTACGGAAGCTTTTGAAATAGAATTTCAAAATTAAGTAATCTTAGAATTAGATAAATGCATAAGGATTTAAAGAAAAAAATACTCCGACATTTTTATGCAGACTTAATCTTTTTTTCTTTTTTTTTTTTTTTTTTTTTTTTTTTTGAAAGGTTGAAACGTGGTAAGAACTTGTTGTTGGAAAAAGTTTTATCATAAATATTTTGAACACTGGTAATACATTTTATTATTTCAGTTTGTAATCGACAGTTTTAGAAATTCTATTATTGAACAATTGTAATTTATGTGGTTACATGGGTTTAAAAAGCTATTATTATTATTTTTTTTTTTATGATGAAAAAAGAAATTATTCAAAATTTTAGGCCAATAAAAGAGCAACATTTAAACAATAATGTATAAAACATTAATGTATAAACAAGAATGCACAATGTATATAAACAATAATGTGTAAACAATAATGTACTGAACAATTGCAATTTATGTGGTTACATGTGTTTCGAAGGCTATAAACGAAAAAAATATCTTCAGTATTATTTTTTTTTTAATGCTTTTATTCAAAATTTTAGGCCAATAAAATAGCAACATTTAAACAATAATGCATAAAATTTTCATTAAAAATGCTGAAAAATTCAGGCTGTGGATTCTGGTTTTCGGAGAGACTTTCGAAAAGCAGTAGACACGATTTAAAGCACCGATCTTATTGAAATTTCACACATTTATTCAAAATACAAGTGACTAGTGATTGAAAAAAAGGATTAAAAAAAAAATGAAATTTGAATTTTTGTAGAATTTTATTCAAACATACAATTTTCGGTATATTTTATCCTACGTATGGCCTTGTAAAATTAGTTGTAATAAAAAACTTGTTGAAACAGATGGACTCTGCTCAGTGCCCCGTCATATATATGTTCTCAGGTTCTGATAAATTTCTAGTACTGGACATACCATATTCATGTTTGTTAAAAAAAATGAATTTGGCAGATAGCTCGACGCGGCGGCAGACTGAAATGCCCCCCTTATAAGGCTATCTGCCGTTAAGTACGATGCATTGTAGTTTAGTTTTCATGCAATTCCATGCTATTTCCAGTGCAAGAATCCCATAATATAAATTTATATAAAACATGACTCTTTTCTGCTGTGTTGAGAAAATATTGAATTTCGAATAACTTAAGAAATTTTTTAATTGAAATATTTGTAGTCACTCATGCTTAAGTCAGTATCATAAACGATATTTTAAAAATGGTCCGGCATCTTCACAATTAAAATATCCTTCAAAATGAACGTTGCGAAATGGAATGTGAAAATTTGCACTATCCTATCATACTAAGAAATTTGTAAATTTGAAATAACTAAGGAAATTTTCAAGTAGATTGTTTGTAGTCTATGATGTTTATGTCAGCCTCCTAACTGATATTTTAAACGTGATGTGAAAACTTTTACAATAAAATTTTCACAGTTAATTATATTCCTACCAGAATTATAACTGATATTTTAAAACTGATCTGGCATCTTTACAATAAAAATATTCTTTTTAATGTACATTTCAGAGAAAATCTGCCCTATTCTCCCATTTTAAAAAAATCGTAAATTTCGAATAACTTACGAAGTTTTAAAATTAGAATATTGAAAATGGGTTTTTGCCAGTGCCATAATATTTAAAAACTGGCTCGACCTTGTGACGAACGAAATGTCGTCGCCTTGCTCATTTAACTTTAGATTGAAGCTGAAACCTAATTACTTAATTAAATTATGAAGTAATGACATAGTCAGATATATAACATAAATAACTTTTATTTGAACTTAATAGAAAGGTGGGCGTTGGACTATAATCACTTTTTAATAACTTTGTGGTCTTAAATGGGCAGCCTTCACAAATACTTTAATTTACAGTCGGTAACAAAAGTGTCCGAACACTAGCAAAAATTCTTATGTAAATAAAGTACACTTCATACGGTTTTGTTAAATAAATCCTTATCGAATCATGTTCTTACACTGACTAAGAACAGGATTCGACAAGGATTTATTTAATAAAACCGTATGAAGTGTACCTTTTTTACATAGGAATTTTTGCTACTGTTCGGACACTTTTGTTACCGACTGTACTTAATTAATCACAAAAGATCTCAACTATTTTATTTAACTGCGTTAACTCTTACTGCTTAGTAATCTTTCGTATGTGGGAGGATTTCCTGACGCCACTATACTACTCGACTTACTATCTTCAACTATCCTACTCTAAGCAGCTACCCCAACAGCCCTCTTACTCTAAACCGCCTTCTAAGCCGCTAACATTTAACTTCCCTTCATCTCGGCTACCTCTCAACTTTATCTTCACTATGAAATACATCGAATTTTATCCATTTCACTTTTCAAACTTATTAGCATATGACAAATTTCGATTTTAATTTAGGATGAGAACTAACTCTATTAATCTACTGAATCCTAAATTCTGCACATTCATGTTTTACTCGTAAAGTGCGAATTTTAATTGTAGCTAACCTTGCTATACCTCACAGCCTGTCTGCGATCATTTGTCATCCTGTCTGCGATCATCACAGCCTGTCTGCGATCATAAAAACCCTTCGTTTAATCACTTGCCAGTTCTACTTTGAAGAAGTATGCAAAATTTCAATAACATCGGTGTATTAGTTTTTGAGAAATCATGTCAACCTCTTTTGTGAAAGATCTTCTCTCCTGAAACCAAGAGCCATCGGCTGAATTTTCTAAATTTTTAAATGAAAATTTTATTAAATATTGCTTAAATATTGCTCTTTTGTATGCTCAAAATTTTGAATAAAATTTTTTATTTACTTTATATTAGGGGTGGGAATCGATTAACACTTTTCACTGGGTTAATCATAGTTCATAAATCGATTAATCGGTCGATTAATCGAATATTTAATCGATTTTCATTTTTCTTTATATAATTTTACTTAAATCATGAATAAAGTTCTCTTATGTGATTTTTCCCCCTCCAGATAGTACACAACAAACCATAAAAATGATATACATGTTAATATAGTTTGTTCCTTAAACAATAAATAATAATAATAATAATGATAAACATGCAAATAAATACTGAAAAAACACATTCCTAATATATTTCCAAATAAACTTTTTATTCGAGAGTACAGATGAGAAATAACATATATTCATCTTGCATTCATTATTACTTTTATATTTTAAAAAATAAATTCTCAATATTACTATTTTATTCATACGTTTGACTGAAAGAAAAAAGAAAAAGAAAAAAAAAATTAATAATAATCGATTATATCCTTTTTTATAACTAAAATTTAAATCAATTTTCAGAGTAATAGTTGTTGACTTTAAGTGTTAATTTTATATAAATATTTTCGTTTATTTAATTTTTATTTTAATAAATTCAATTTCAATTTGAAAGAAAAATTAGATGAATTTACATACACTTTCATTTTATACTAGCTGGCTTTGTCCACCTCGCTTGCCACTATTTTTAAATGAATTCTCAAAATTCCATATTATCATCATAAAAATATCTCGAATTCTTCATTATTTATATTTCAACTCTTCTTCGTCATTTCAGAATAGAAAACAGAATGTTATTTTCTGTTTCTACTTCAACAGTTACTACCAGCAATTCTGAATGGACAATAACCGCTCGAAGGTATTGCGAAACCCTGTTGACACCTTCCCCATCAAAGGGATAGTGGAAATCACAGTCCTCTTCTTTATATTGAGCATTTCCGTTTTTTGGAAGCTTCTTGTTTCTGTGAAATGTATTCCCTCAGCACGGACTTAAAACGGCATTTTGTTTAAGAACCGTCTTCCCGCTTTTCTCTATCAACAAAAGGGTAACAATTAATTTTAAGAGTTTTTTTTTTTCTTTTTCTTTTTCATTATTGGATGGACGCTTCTTAGAATGTTTGTTAGCAAAATATGTGAGAAAAATTAATTTGTAGGCAGAACAGTATTTTAAATTTTTACTTTAATTCGTAGTTTGAAAACTTTAATCGGATTTTGAAAAAATTTAATCGAATCAATCGAGCCGATTAAGTTGATTAAAAAAAATTGATCGGTACTAAGCATTGATCGATTAACCGAACCGATTAATCGATTAATCGGCACAGCCCTACTTTATATATATATATATAATCTCATTTCATCTATCTTTCATTTGCTGAGTGTTGCAAAGGAATTAAATTATTCAAATTATATATATATATATATATATATAGAGAGAGAGAGAGAGAGAGAATATGCTTTCTTTTTAGCCTTCGAAATCCATGTAACTTCTTATTAGACACTATTTGAAAGTTTTTATGACATTTATATACATATTTTGTTTCTTCCAGTTAGCTTTAAATAGACTCCTTATGCGCTACTCTGCGTAAGAAGAACCATATAGTGTTCTAATATTGAATTGTGTATTTTATTAAAATTACCATTTATATTTGGAACGAGGCTATATTGTTTATTTATTACATGATTAAAAATTTTGCGTATACTCACTAGTTATAACACTGTACAATGGGAATCATGTAATATGCTAATTTCAAATTATATAAGTTGTTAAACTTACATGCAAACTCAAAATGAGTCTATATTCGAGGTTCGCAGCACTCAGTATTTTTAATGCAATGATTCTTTTAACCCTAAACATTGTTTTAATTAATGGTGGAATTTCTGTAAAAATATAGAAAATATTACTATAAAAGTTATTAGTCTTTAAAATATAGTATACTACGACCTAACTATATACTACGCTAGCTATATACTAACTATAGTATACTACACTATTTTTATTACTGCACCAATTTGAATTAGTACCTTCATTATTTCTAATACTTTGTATAATGAATCGTGTAATGCGCTATTTTCAAATTACAAAAATGCGTTAAAATTATCATAGAAATTTGGAATGTAAGTGTTTAAAGTTAATTTATTATGTAAGAAGTTTTAAATGTTTTCCTTTTTTTTTAATGTACATAAATAAAGAGAAGTATCTGTGTGTGCATGTGTATGTGCTTCTGCGTTTCTGCGCTCTGGTGCTCACACTACTGATCACAAAGCTACGAAACTTGGCAGATGGGTAGCTGCGACCCTTCAGGTGTGCACTAGAGATGAGACGGGCTCAGCCCGAGCCCGTAAGCCCGAGCCCGAGCCCGAGCCCGGGCCCGAGCCCGATCGGGCTCAAATCTTACGCAAGTCTTCGGGCTCCGGGCGGGCTCGGATTCAAGCTAAAAATTCCGTTTATTTTATTCTTCACTAACTGGAAAATGTAAAAAAAAAAAAAACTGGCCACCGCATCTCTGATTTCCGCCTTGTCCCGTCTCCCGCTCTGGTGAATGTTAGTAAAACGGACACACCATGGGGTATCTTTCCCTAGTTGTTTCACGTCTTCATTGCTTGTTATTTTGGGTAGATTCTGCATCAAGGAACATCTTTCAAAAAACTTTTACCTTAATAAGTGGAAATGTGTTTGCGATATATACCATAGTGAATACAGGCTTACCCAAATTATTATAGTAAAATAAACATCCGTATCGCACTGAAACAGTTAACAAAATACATTAAATATATCATTATTATCTTTCAGAATAGAAGCTGTGAAAAACAGTCTCCCTCTTGGAGGATAATCAGATGTGTGATTCATCTATTTTGATTACTCACATCCTTTTGAAAAAGACTGTGAATGTAAACTAATAATTAATAATAATTTTTTTCTTGCAGATGTTTTTGAGAAGTTATTGAAATGTAATGTAATGTACGCAGATTTAGATGAGAACGGATGTTTAGTGGACGACTGCAGAGTTGTATTATTTCTATATATATATATATATATATATATATATTTTTTTTTGTGTGTGTGTGTGATAAGCATTTAAGAATAAACTACAAACGCTAAACTTGAAACTCTTTGGGCACTTGAAATCTCATTACACATACAGTAAAATTTTTGAAGCGCCACCAGTCATTCATGTTTAAAAGATATACACCTAATATATACATGCATACAGAGGCACAGATAAATTGTTATAATAACATTTATAGCTATTTAAATTGAGGATTGGTAATAAGAAAATTAATTTGAAAATGAAAACGGTATTTAATTTTACTATTGTGTATGCGTTGCATAGTGTACCACTTTCAATATCGGGCTCGGGCGGGCTCGGGCTCTGATCACACAAAATTTTTCGGGCTCGGGCGAGCTCAGTTAAAAAATGTTTCGGGCCCGGGCGGGCTCGGATTGCCAAAATAGAGCCCGAACTCACCTCTAGTGTGCACTCCATCGAGATTTTTCGAATTTAAAATTTGATTTATTATTATTATTATTATTTTCCATTTTAAACATTTCGGTTTCTCTGTTTCATTTTTGTACAATTTATTCTTTCATTTTAATTGTCTGCGTATCTTAGCAAGGGCTATTACGCTATTATTTATTTATTTATTAAATTCATTCATTTGAAGGCGAAATCTTTTCTAATTTGTTATACTTATTGAAAGTAGAATGGTAATGCAGTAGAAAAAATTAAGTATATTAAATTTTAAATGTAAAAACATATTTGCAACAATTATGTTTATGTATAATTTTTATAGCATAAGAACTTTTTATTTTTCATTTTTTTAATTAATTCCTCTAAAAGGGAATTAATATTATTATTATTATTTATAGTATTTATAAAAAAAAAAAAAAATGATAGTATATACTAGAAAAGATTAAACATAAAAATTTATTTGTTTTTTATTTATTTAATTCTTTTTAAAAGAAAACATACTTTTTATTTTATCCATTATATTGGTCGGAATACAGTATAGAGAGCGAGGTGCTTCGAAAGATAAAACATTTAATATATGCTGAGATACAGTCATCTTTAAAATCGTAGTTCTTAAATAATAGCAGATCCACCAATCGTCGATAAGTACCCAGATTGAAGAGCCTTTGAAAAATCTTTCTAAAGGCAATGGGAACCTGGACCCGATGCAGTGCGGGTGGAAAAGGAGCTGCCGTAGGCTTCGGGTACCCGAAGTGAAGTTAAGAGCAATTTCTATGATTTTTTTTTTACTTTTTATTTATAATGTGATATAAAAAATAAATAGCGATTCAATTCATTTGAAAATTCATTTAAATATAGTAACCAGCAAAGCGGACGTAGCCTTATTATTATTAGCCTTATTAAGGTATATTTTTAAGAACAGCTATCACTTTATTTATTTAGATGATCGATTTTTATCAGTTTAGTGATATTTGCAAATGCATATAGATTATCTTTCAAAGTGAAGTATTTTAACATTCCCAAGAAATTTAACTTAACTATTTGTAGCGGGTTACTACAGACCCGCCTTTTTTCTCGGCTCTTTCAAATATATATGAATATAGTAATTTCTTCTACTGATCGTTAAAACAAACATTTGAAGATTACTATATGAATGTAATTGTGGTAGAATCAGGAAAAAATTACGGAACGTAGTATCCCTAAATATGGCAATAGAAATGCACAGAAGAACTAGTATTAAAAAGTAATAATAATAGTAATAGTAATAGTATTAGTAATAAATAAGTAACCACAAAAAAAAGAACGCAAGAATTTTTTCGTGCCGAAATAATTGCACACTTCATCAGGCAAAAAATGTAAGCACAAGAACAACATCAAAGGGATAACATGCCAAATGTGTTACTGAACATATATAAGTCAAATTCTGTAAAACTTATATCAGTCAAAGTCTACAAAAAAACAAAATTTTACATATAAAAATAATACGTTTATCTTTCTTTATCTATGGCTCTATGTTTTTATTGCTTGTCATATTTCGAAAGATAATAATCGATAGTGCTACCCTACTTTGTATTTTTATAACACTGAACTCCTAGTAGTACACTTTGAATGGATTTTCTGCACTACTATTTGTTGTAACCGCTTGTTATATAACAGTTTTTGATAATATTTTTATTTTGTTTTTAATTTTCAATGCATTTTTTAATTTTTAATGGCCTAACTATTGCATTATTAGAACGAACCACATTTATTTATTTTATTATTATTATTTATATATTTATTTTCAGAATATGAATATTTGCTTGTAGTTTCAAAAAACAAATAAAAAATTAACCCAGTACGACATGAATCACCTACAGGACATTTATATTGCAAACACTTTCTGGGAAATTAATTGATCAATGATTTTTATGACTAGAACAATAAACCAGTTCAGTGCCATTCCATCATCTGTTACTTATCCACCTGTACCATTTCTCGCGTGACTCAACTCCACCCAGGTTAAAGCTGCCCTTTATTTCATATGTGTCACATGTTAAGAGCAATCACTTAGATATTGTCAAATACTGAAGTATCTGAATCAAAGGGTAAAAGCTCCGCTTGATTTAGTTCTTTTCCAAATCTATTTACTGAGTAATTTATAAGCTAGAACATATATTTTTCGAAAAGGGGCATGAAATATACAATTGTAAAGGAATAAGTTATTTCTTGTTTGATAGTCTTTTTGTCTTGAATATCAATAAATATAGGTTTTTAATTTTCCTTTATTCGTTGGGTGTATAAAATTTTCGACTTCTAGTTTTCGATGTATTTACAAGTTTTTAGATGTCGCGAACATATTTTAACAATTTTAAAAAATGTACGTCTATCAGCTGTGTGTGTGACCAAAAGTTTGAGGATGCTCTAGATCAAGAAATATTGTGCATAATTTCATTAAATATATATATATTTAGTTGCTCCTTGACATAAATTCTTGCTTATAATTTTTTTTTCTTTTGTGCATATCACTCAACAAGTGTCGCTGTAACCCTGTGATATTCCCCACTTACGGGAAAGTTATATCTCAACTTCTATAATACATAATTACGTAAAACATGGCATATGTAAAATTTGTTATGATAAAATATGCTGATTCAATCTGGAGGAATATCGGTCGGCATGGGGCACTATTATTCTTCAATATTCCCATGCATGGGAAGTTTTCTCCGATTCTAAGATTGTAAACGCACAAAATTTCATATATGAGATTGTTATTTTAGAAAAAAAGCGTTGTTGACATAATTTAGGTGTATATCGGTCGACAGTTGGCGCTGTTATTACTAATTTTCTTTGATTTTCCAAATGATTATATCTCAGTATCTAAAATTGAATCAAACTGCATAGGCAAAACATTTATTGTTAATTGGTAGGTGGTGCTGTTACATAAAATGATATAGAAGAAAGTATAGTGATGGCAACAGCGTACTAGTTTTAAATAAGTTACGTTAAAGAAATGGCTACAAAGCCCCAATTTTAGTATTCGTAATCTGGTATTTTTATGTTTTAATTAGGTTTACAGTTTTAAATATTCATATTTTCGATTATTAAATTATTAATTTACTTTTATCCAAATTAATTAAATCTGAAAAGAACAAAGAAATCGAAGAATTTTACGTCACTAATTATTTGATTAAAAATCTTTAAATGCATTTTTGGGATTAAAATCGCGAAATAGGTATTTAATTTTTAATGATCACGAAATAAATTTAAGTAATAAAACTAGTAAATAATGTTAATCGCTCTTTAACTAGACTTTGTCACTAGGTTTTTTTTTTTTTTTCGACCTCTTATTTTTTTCAAAACCTCTTATTTATCTAATTTAAGAAGAAAAATAGCGGTTAACTAATAAAATTATACAAATATGATTTTCCCTATCAGGGTATTGAAGACTAATTCTAACATATTATATTTTATTTTATTAAATCATTTTTTAATTTTACAAAATATTAAGCATTTTGTAAATAACGTCTTAGAGTTAATTTAAGAAAATTTTTCAAAATTTACTTTTTTGTTATAAAATGTAAACGGACACATTTTTTGTTTTTGCAATACACCTACACCAGAAAACTATTTTATGAATCTAGAACAAAATTTTGATAATTCTATTAAGATTATAAATAACAATTAAACTAAATTTATCGCTAGATTAACATGAGATTTACCGATTGGAGGAAATAGTTTTAGTAAAATACTTTGAAATATACCAAGAGTTTAACTGCGTTAAAAAAATGTTTGCTCGGGAGGATATATTTAAATTTTAAATGGTACATTGTGGAATTCTGGATGCAACAGCATTTGTAATTTATTATTAAAGAGAATATTTGAAATCTCCGAATAGTAAAATTTTATATGACGAAGATTTTGAGCATTATACGTGCCACCTTGATTAAACACTGCAGATTCCATTTTAAACTGTTATTATTATTTGCATTTTCCCTCTTTCTTTTAGTAACTTATATTTGTTTATAATATTTATATTTATTTATAATGCTTTTTCCTTCTTTCTATTTCGTTATTTTTTGTCACACCAGTATTTATAATGATTTTCAGTGTTATTTGTATTGTGTAAATTAGAGGTCTGCACGGGCAGGGCTTACGGCCCGAGCCCAAGCACGGCCCGGCCCTCGGGCCGGGTTCGGGCCGAATTTTTAAATTTGTTCTCGGGTCGAGCCGGGCTCGGGCTTAAAAAAATTTTTCAGGCTCGGCTCGGGCCGGGCTCGGGCTCAGTTTTTTTGTGTATACTCGGGCCGGGCCGGGCCTGAATGAAATTTTCTCCGGGCCGTGTCGGCCGAATTTTTTTTATGGTTTCCTCGTTAATCAACGGAAAAGGAAAATGATAAAAATATTTTTTCAGTCATTTATTTTACATAATTTAAAGGCTGGTATGTCACATAAAGTTCTATTTTGTTAAAAAATGTCTGTAACTTCAATTTAATTGTCTATCAGTCTCTCTGTTCGAAATCTGATTATTCGCAAATATTTTTAGCATGCTTCGAAGTTAATATACTTTATTAAAATAATATTAAATGGTTTCCTATTCAAAATAGTATGCATGTCACTACCAGTTTGCGTACATGTACATAACAAAATAAATTATATACGTTACTGTGTATAAGGTTTTGTTTCCTATGATTTGTTGAGTTTAGGTGGTATGAAAGCTATAAAAATCCTTCCGTTGTAACTTTTTCTCTAAGGCTCCTTTTTCTTTTCTCCAGTGGGTGAAAGTAACATCATTCTTATCATGGTCAAAAACAATTTTTCTATTCAGTATGGTTGGATTAACATTAAAGTTTTGTTTACCGGATCACTTGAAAGATTCGAATACATTACGGTATATAAGAGGAAAGTGCACTTTTAGCAGTATTAACCATTTTAAATACCTTCCTGTATTGTTTGATAAATGCTAATATTTTCGATTTGACTTTCTGTTTCTCTTTGTGCCTTGTCTATAATAATGAATTTCTGTTTATGTATAATTATCTAGTAAAAGTTCAGCAGTTTTGTTAAAGAACGTACTATTGTTTGGTTATATAAAACCTCTGCAAAACACGTACTAAAAATCTTTTTCATAGAAAGGCATGCATTTTTTTTTTTTACATATTTTTGAATCGGGCCGGGCCTGATTTTATCGGTTTTTGTCCGGGCCGGGCCGCATTTTTTGACTTCATACCGGGCCGGGCCCGGGCCTGAGAATTTCGGCCCGTGCAGACCTCTAGTGCGCATTGCCGCTTTGTTTATTGCACTCGTGCGCACTTTTTTCGCTTCACAAAGAGTTGTGGTTTTATTTTGATCTGAAATGATAGTTGCGACTTTATTTATGGTGATTTTAGAAAAAAGTTCAGTAATTAAGAGATCTCATTGTATTTTTTACTAAATATTTTAAATTGTCATTAAAAATAATATACTGTACAAGTGCTGGCAGTGTGGCCTACATGGAGCCGAATTAAAGCTCTTAAAATAAGAATACAATGTCTCTCGATTGCATTTTACATCTTCAAATTTAGGCCTTTTTTTTGACTTTATTTAATTAGTGATTTTCCTCTTTTGGATTTATTTCAGGAAAAAGTTAGTCTCCTTTCAAAAATATCACTGGGCATATTGGACTATACTATATAAATAAAAATAGTAATAACTACTAACCGTACTATTAGTACTAAGTTGCTAATACTATTTATAGTACTAATTTGAGTAATCTTCTTTGTACGTTGAACTGGGTGATACTCTATTTAGCTTGAACATTTTGCAACAATCTACAAGTACATGTAAGTATCTTTCTATGCAGACTTCGTTAATATTGAATGCACATAGGGATAGGAGTACATTGCCAAAAATGTATCAAAATACTAGGGTGCCTATATTACTTTATCTAGGCACCCTACAAAATACTAGTGCGGAATGATGATAAGTAGGAAGTTTGTAATTATACATTTTTTTTTTTTTTTTTTTAAATTCATCATGCTAAATTATGTGACTTTAAATATTAAATTTCCCCAGTTTCTATTCTTCTCTTTTTTTTTCGACATTATCAAACGACAGTGAAGTCAAACGGTTTCATAAATTTACAATTTTTGGGAATAAGGATTCTTTCTTTCTCTCTTTATTCTTCTTCTTCTTATTATTATTAATTTTTTAATATAGACTTTATTTACAGTATATTATTATATCATATAAAATTACAGACTATCTATCTATGAAAGTAAAATAATTCAATAAAATACATTCATATTGCGAAATTTTAAAGTCTGTTAGTCAAATCAACAGTCATATTGAAAATAATTGTAAAGAGTATAAGATAAAACTATTACAAAATTCATATAAATGTTATTATCAATTATATAAGATTTGTAAAATATTCAGTTAAAGGTATGCAAATATATATATATATATATATAGATATATATATATATTTAATAAATATGCTGAAGTTATTTATTATTCAAAGTTCATTATTAAAACAATATTCCTTCCTACAGAATTAGCTTTATTTATTTATTTATTTTTATAATTTCGTGACTCATGAAATGTATGCTGAATTTGCATATTTATTAGAACAAAAACTTCTTTTCTTTAAAATTGCTTTTACAAATTACGTGCTGTAGCTGCTGGTTTATAATAATAATAAATTATTTATTTATTTATTTATTTTTTATGTTACACTCTTGAATAATTTAACCTTTAATACATATTTAGATTAGTCGAAATTTTAGTGATTGCGTAAAATAAATTGGTTTCAGCAATTAATTTTCTTAAATTATTGAATAAGAAGATAAAGAGTTTCTAGCAAAAATTGAAAGTTAACCATTATTCTACTAACACTACTTAATTAACAGAAAAAAGAATATTTTTAATTATTTTTTTTCAGTAAAAAACCTTTAGAAAAAAGGCCGTGTTGAAGCTCTTTTCAAATAATTGAAATTAATTACAAGTTCCATATTCATTCTTAATAATCTAATCAACGAAATATCAATTTTTAATTAACTGGAAAACGATAACAAAATTTTGATAAAGAAAGCGCTGGAATTATTCATATTTTTTTTTCTTAAACATTAAAAAAAAAAAAGTAAGATTTATCGATTATTTTCTTAGAAAGGTTGCATTAATTAATTCTTTATTTTTCGTGGTTTATGAAAATGATAATTAACATTTTTGCAATTAGTTTTTGCGGCCGATGTCGGCACTGATTAACATGAAATTGAGAGTGGAGTATCTGATAATAATTATATACCACGAATGAACTATGAATGCGGGATACACGTGATGTATCTTGCATTTTAATTACTTTATTGTGCTGTAAAATATTCAGTACGTAAATGATATTTATAATTGAATTAAATGAACGAACGAAATATTTTATATTTCTAAAAATTATTTTATATTTGACGTAATTGGGATTTCCATATTCTATTATATGTATTTTTCATAAAATGAATAAATAAATAAATAAAAAACGAAAGACGCAAAGAATGAAACTTATATTAAATAGTTGGACAGATAGTTTTTTTTTTTTTTTCGACATTTTTTTAAATATCAGTTTTCACAATATTATTAGAGTAAAAAAAAAAAATTCTTCTAAATACTTAAAGTCTTAAGGGCCCCACTTCACTCACCGCCGCTGGAAGCCGAAGCTAATGTTATTCTATGGGAAATTTTTCTTTACAAATAACTTATTAAGTAATACATATTTTTAAATTCTGTTTTCACATTCTGAAAATTCCCAGCTGTTAAATTGACGGACCTTTTTTAAAAAATTATTATTATTATTATTTTTTTTTTTATATTTTACTTCGAAGGTGCAAAATACGAATTTTCAATATGTGATTTTTTTTCATTTTGCAATTTCAAAATAAAATATTAAAAATTAAAAAAAAAAATACATTTTTAAAAAAGGTCCGTCAATTTAACAGTTGGGAATTTTCTGAATCTGAAAACAGAATTTAAAAATATGTATTAGTTAATAAGTTATTTGTAAAGAAAATTTCCCCATAGAATAACATTGGCTCGGGCTTCCGGCGACGGTGAGTGAAGAGGGCCGTTAATGCCTCTCTGAAGTTCATGCTGCTTTTCTAATCATGATGCAATACGTGACAAAAATTCTATTTTCCTTTAGTTCTTTATACTTTCTTCTTCTTCTTTTAAATTTAAATTAAATTAAACTAAATTAAAATATTATTAATATTATTTTTAAGTGGAATTAGGCTATTTTAGGTTGTTGCATAATTAAGTTTTTGTATCACAAAGAACCAGTCTGTGTTTATTATTATAATTATGGTTGAATGTATATGGATTATTGTTTATTGTAAAATAATTTCTGAATACAACAATTATTCACAAGACTGCATAAAAAAAAGAGCAGTATTATTTGTTTTAGTAGTTATGAACAAATAATTAAAATTATTACACTCTACTTAAAAGAGAAAATTTGGGCTATTTTTTAAATACTAGCAAACCCGTGCGAAAATTTCGCACTTTATTTTCTTATTTACCTTTGAAATCTGAAACTGATAAATCTGAAACCAATTTATCCACTCAATTTACATTTTAATTCATCCCAAGACAGATTATTATTAGAACGAAATTAATAATGTGAGAAGAAACGCTAATGATAGATAAACTAAAATTATTCAAATATAGGTTTTAAAATATAGTTCATGTTTTGCGACCCAGTCTTCATACTTCCCATGCCAGTACAGCTTTAGTAATCGGAACCCGACGGCAATTTTTAAATTTCTGTCGCAATTTTGGCAATGCATTTTTATTTATCTATTTTGGTAAAAATCTTAGAACTTGTTTTGATTATGTTTTTCATTATTTCGATTTTTAGCTCATTAATCACAATAGGTCATATACTATTCATATTTTAAATCTATATTTTAAAAGTATTGCTAGGTTTTAAATAATGCTTGCAAATATTCTAAAGATACGACTTTAAACAATACATATTTATAAAATAATCTTATCAGACAAATGAAAATTGAACTGAATTCGCGTGCTTAAATATTGCCTATGTATAAATATTATTTTTTATTATTGCGTATTTTGCTTTTTGCAAAAAGGCTATATATATATACAGTTGCGGACAAAAAAACTGCATCACTTGCGAATGGAAAATCACTTGCGAAATGGAAAATCACTTGCGAATGAATCACTTGCGAAAAATGGAAAAGCGTGCAAATACGTTGCGTATATATTTTCACGTATATGTTTTCTGTAAAGATCGTACTGTTAAGATTAAATGACGCTGTAGGATTAATCTTAAACAAATTTCACTAGACTTAATGAATTATTTACACTTAATTACTCAGAAAAATGAAAAATAATGAAAAATGTAATATTTAATAAAACGTACAACAAAGTAATTGATATACAACTTTTGTAGTTAACACAAATTCTACATAACGGCAGGTGTAAACAGGCATAGGGATCACTTCACTATTTAGTAGATCCTTCATGAGCTGCAATGACAGCCTTGCAGCGTTTTTGCATAGAAGATATTAACTTCAGAATGTAATCACGGCCAATATCATGGAACAAAACCCTAATAATTCTCTCCTGCAGTTCAATCTTAGTAGCAGGCTTCTTAGCAGGAATTTTCGTACCCATTATGTGCCAGAAATTTTCAATGGGATTCAGAACGGGACTATTCCCAGACCAGTCCAAAACTTTGATTCCAGATTTTGTCAGATAGGCTTTCACCTAAAGGGGGTAAAATAGGAGGAAATTACTTTTCTAATATCCTTTATGTTGTGGAGATAAAAACCTGTAAATAAGATTAAAAAAAAAAAAAAAATCATGCATGAATAAATTAGATCGTACTTACCGATTTCGCTGTATGATAGGGTGCAGACTCCTGTTGAAAAATACAATTTCCAGACCCTTCTAAATAACTGGCATTAAACACTCCTCCAAGATCTGGGTGTAAACTGTTGCATTCACAGTCCCAGTAATAAGTTTCAGGCGTCCAACACCTTTGCTGGATATGCATCCACAGACCATTTAGCTAGCTGGGAATTTAACAGTAGGCGATATGCAGTCTGGATGATAAGCTTCATTTTTACGTCTCTGAACGTACCGCTTACCGAATGATCCATGTATGTTGAATTTAGATTCATTCGAAAAAAATACTTAGTCTCACTGAGCATTTGTTCATGAAACATGCTGTTTTGCCCAAAAAAGTCTTCAACATCATTTTTTTTTTTTTTTTTTTTTTTTTTGTAAGTAAAGGCTTTTTCTTCGGGCGATACGCATGCAGACAGCTTCCCGCAAGATGTCTTTGGACAGTTCGGGCACATAAACTGGCACCGCATTCTTTTTCAAATCTGAATTTTAAATCAGAAACACTTGCATGACGATTACGGAGAGACATACGCATGAGATATCGATTGTCAGATTTTGTGGTTACTCTCTTTCGGCCTGATTCGGACCTCCTTTCAACATTACGAGTTTCACACTCCAACTTAATTCCTCTCGAGACTGTCGACTGATGGCAGCCAATTTTTTTAGCGATCACGCGTGTCGAATATCCTTCTTTAGCTAAAGCAAATGCCACATATTTTTTCTCCTTCGTCAATTGAACATAAGGAGCCATCCATTCGTCACTTAAAGAATGAGATAAATAACCATTGTCCCTTTTTGGCATGCTATTTATAGAAATAGGATGATGTAATGCTTCAGAACAGTTATATGATGCAATATGAATGTGGAATGACGTCATACCTTGATTTGCAGCAACTAAGGTAGTTTTATGTAAAGAAAATAATGCATAACATTAAAAAATGTTATTTTTTTAGGGGATGCAGTTTTTTTGTCCGCCACTGTATATATATATATATATATATATATATATATTGGGCAAACTTTAACACTAATAAAAAAAAAAATATTCGAATATCCGAATTTTTTTTTTCCGGTATAGTTTACATTTGGTACAATTATTCACTACGCTGCAACTTATTCGTTCAATTTCATATGCATAAATACTTGCTTCGATTCACTTTTCATTTATTTACATTCAGTTCTTGCCATTCACAGAGCAGAAATCTCGTCGATTTTGGTGAGCAATGAGCATACGTTAGTGTAATATATATATATATATATATAAATTATTATCCACAGTGTTTTTATCTCTTTTTTTTTATTTGTTTAGTTTACACTATGAATCTAAGAAATGTGTTCACACATGCCGTCACTATCGTATCGTTTCGATAAACTTTAATCGTAACTGGTCCACGTTAGAGAAATATTTATATAGATTAGTATTGTAAAGCAGTTTAAATTTAATTTAAAGGTATGAACCTTTGTTGTTAGATATATATGCAGTTATGAAAATTTTGTTCAGCATTATACTAATGTCGATAAATGTTATGTATATTTATATATATTTTAACATGCACATAAATATTTTAACATGGACGCTAAATGAATAATGATTCAAAAAATTCATTGCTAATATCAGATAATTAAATAAATTGCTAATAGGAGAGAAATCTTGATTGAGATTGTTTTTTTAATTTATTCAAAATAGACATTTTTTTTTTTTTTTCAGAAAATACTAGTATTTTTCAAATTGTTTCCGAAAACATTAGAAGATTCTGCAATTCATAGAGAAAACGCATTATTTCTGAGGATTCATACAGGGAAAAAAAATTTAAAACATTCAAAATCTTTAAAGGTATTTCTAAAAAGTCTCATGTTTAATGTAAAAACTCAATTTAATTTATCAGCTTTCTATTTTTCGCTGTTTTTAAAAAGTCTCAAAATCATTTTGAGAGCGCGAGTTTAAATAAATTTTATCAAAACTACTAAAATCATCTTGAATTATGCAACGCTTTTGAAAAACAAAACGAAGTAAAATGAAGATTGTTGTAAAACACAATCTAGAAAACTACATCAGTGAAAAAAATGTACACATTTAAAGAGAAATTATTCAAGATTTAGTTTTGAAAAAATAGTGAAAACAGTGGTAATGGGAATGTTAAAATTATTGCTTACAGAAGAAAAAAATAAAATTTGTAAGGAGAAATATTACAATATTACTTCCTAAAAGAAAAAGATAAATCTCAAATGCATCATATTGCAATTTTCTTTTTTCACAAAATGTTTTCAAACAAAAATATAGAACTGAAAATATATATTTGATTTTTGACTCCCTCCCCTAGGGGGGAAATGATACACCTGTATGCAAACGCTTTTTTCCCTAGTTTACTACTACTATTATCAATAGTTCGTATTAATTTTACAATCATGCAGTAAAAATAACTCCCATTACGGAATTTTGTCCAATAATGCCATGTTAAAAATTTAGAAAAAAAAAATGATGTCACAGTGCCACATGTTGGTCCCCAAATGTAATCAGCAAAAATCTTGGTCAGGGTCGAACTATAAATACGATGTTTGGTTAAATTTCATTCATTGGCTCGGGAGATACAGTGTCCATAAAAATTTTGATACACACATACAGAAACACATACAGACAGGCATTTTCTAAAAACAGTAAAATCGTGTTCAAAACATCCCAGAACTTAAAAATCCGTCGAAAAGTTGATTTCGAAAATTTTCACGAATCCAATACTTTCTTCTTATATATATATATACATAGAAGAAAAAAAAACTCGATTTTCGATTCTTGGTGCTTATTCTCATCTTCAAACTGGTAATCCAATTTATGTTGAATAGCAATTTTACTATCGTACTGTAAATTTGTAATAAAATAATTGTTCTTCTTCATTACACAAAATGCAAAAACTAAATTTATTATATTTTAAATTAAAATAAATTATTTTAAAGTATTCATTAAAATAACACAGCTGATTTTTTAAAAATAATTATAAGCAATATTATTATTAATATATCCGGATTTTTTCGGTATACATCTAATTTCTATTTATATTTTGCTAAATGGATATATATCGATAAGGAAAAGAAATAAATACGAATACGTATTTTAATTATTGATATAAGATAGTGAAAAAGTAAATATTATTCTTTATTTTAGTAACTTTATATATTCGACACTCATTCAGGTTGAAATATTCTCTATTAAACTAACTTTTATATGTTTGATTGCCTTCCTTGTAAAGTACATAGCGTTTAAAGTAAGTTAGTAACATTTTCCAAGCATTTTTGTTTAACATAATAATAATTCTATTTTATGCATGAATACACTAAATAAATAATATGACACTGGATATAATGAAACTCGCTTTAAGTATACTGATTTTACATAAATTTTAAAATTGTTACATTCTTTATGAGAACAGAAGGTAAAAGAATTGATGGAACTACGTAAATATCTCACCTAACGCACTATATATAACATGGATTATTGAACGCAACTAAAATAATCCGACTGTAAAGTCATTTGAAACAGAAATATTTCTGTAGAAAGATTAAATGTTGAAGCGTTTCTCAGAGCATCATTTATTGCGTATGCCTTAGTTATAGATGTTAGCATTTTCATTAAGTAATAATGTCTATGTCATCTTCATCACGTGAAAAGGTAATTTGCGTGAAGAGGAAGTTACAGTTTTGTAATGACGCGTACTAGAGTTTTGAGATTGACTCTTCTGCCTTTCAAATTTTGCATAATTTCACTCTCACGAAATTTGCATGCATTTTCATCTGTAAATCTTAAGTCTTAGCATTCATTTTGTAATTTAAAGCATCTGTTTCAAAAGCTGGAATGTCAGGTATATATATTATTAGTTGTACTAAATTTTATGCAGTTTTCTAAAATATCGCATACGATCATCAGATTTTAAAACAGCTTTAATTAATAAAGAAAAAAAAAAATTCTCTTTACTTTTTTTCCTAATAATTTCTAAGATACTTCAAAAACTGCTATTATTCTGCTATTGAAGCAATAACTGTTATTAGTGTATATTTTATTTTTATTCGGTTAAGAGTTTTCAAGTATCACATGTGCAAATACTGCAATAACACAGCTCGACATGAAAATTGCCTCTGACACTATTTCAGCATATTCTTATGTAAAATGACCTTCTGAATCCGAATATGACGCCCATTTTTCTCTATCACCCACCATGTTTTAGGAATGGTCCCTTATTTTTGACGTTTTTCGGTGATTTTATGGCCATAAATTTGATTTTTAGGAGGGGGGGGGAGGATTATTTTAACCGTAAAATATCTTCTGAGGGGCTACAGAGTTGGAAAATTCTAAAACATGAACATTTGCGACAAGGGATTTTTTTTTTTTTTTTTTGGGGGGGGGGGGGTGTATTACTGAAATTATGCATTACATATTTTATATTTTTTAATCTGTTATTAATGTTATTTTTTAAACTTTATATATTTTTGTTTTTTGATGTTAAATTAATTATTTTTCATTTTTCAAATCAAATTCATGGTCATAAAATTATCGATCAGGAAAAGAAATTCAGAGAGGTGGTAGTGTATCTAGAAAACGGTGGGTGACTGGGCAAAATGGGAATCATATTCGGATTCAGGAGGTCATTTTACATAAAAATCAGCAAGAATAGTATCAGATCTCGATTTTTCTTTTTTCTTTCTTCTTCTTCTTTTTTTTTTTTTTTTCAGAGCAATGTAAGCTCTCTCTTTTTAATGAAACTATAAAGGTTGTAGTTTTTATGAGTGTTACATTGTTGAATCATAAATAAACGAAATAGATTGTTAAAAAAGAAAAAAAAAGTTAAAATTTAGTATATGGTTTCTTATAATTTTTTTTTTTTTTTTTTTTTTTTTTTTTTTCAGTTTTAAGTGTTGTCATAAAAATTAATTAATTAATGATATATAAGTACAGATGTATACGGGAATGATAATATTAACGTATAAATGTTCCCATTCAGTTTTTTTTTTAAGAAGTGTATATATATATATATATATATATATATATATATATACTAGTGTTCAAAATTTAAGCAACAACCTGTTTTCTCGTTTTCTTCTTCTGCGCATAATTTTTAAATAAATAAACATATGAACATGTCCTTTATCATATCATTAACAGAATTTTATATAACTTTAATATAAGTAACAATTTTTAAGCTAATAAATATTCATTTTTTCTTAAAAATAAGCTTTGGAAAAAATGAAAAATTTCAGCAATTTTAGAAAAGAAAGCTTAATGAAAAATGGTCATGAGGATATGGTAAAGATGCACTTGCTTTCATGTGCTAGAATAAAACCGGATATTTTTACTTGTGTTCACTCTTCTGTTTCTTCTTTTTTCTTCTTTTTTTCGCATGTGAAAAATTTAAAAAGAAATATACATACAAACAAGAAAATTGGAAAATATGTTCATTATAAAACTATTTATTGATTGATATTTTTATTACTCTGGTGATCCTCATAGTTTACAAATTATTAATTATATATCTTTTTAAAATGTTTATTATAAAAGTAAAAGAAAAAATAATACAGAAAGAAAAATTGAGATTTAGAGTAATATTTCAAGGCATGTGTGTCTTTATCTATCTGCAATGCATCCTTAACACCACTTTCCATTAAGTTTTCTTTTCTATAATTGTTGAAATTTTTCCTTTTTTCTTAAGGAATCTTTTGAAAAAAAGAAGAAGAATTATTAGTTTAAAAATTATTACTCATGCTAAAATTATATAAAATTCAATTAATGGTATTGTAACGAACATGCAATCCAAATTTTATGTTCATATGTTTATTTGTTTAAAAATTATGCGTGAAAGAAGAAAACGAGAAAACAGGTTGTTGCTTAAATTTTAAACACCAGTGTATATATATTTATAGTGAGTTATTGCGTGATTTTTTAAAACAATACAAGAAAAAATGATTTTAGTAATTCACTCCGGGTTCCCGCTGCTTTCGGTAGCTTTTATATGATTCAGCAGAAAACTTAAAAACATGGTATAGGGTAAGTGCTCCAGTAATTGACATCTATCCCGAAATAATTAATAAATACGAAAAATAATAAAATAATGTATTTTACATCTAAGAATTTTAACATTTTATGTCAAACACTGGAGCGTAGTGCGCAAATAACTGGTAAAAGGAATAACTAGCAGTGTCAAACACTGGAACTTAGGGGCCAATTACTGATAAAGGGAAAATCTGGCAGTGTCAATTACTGGGGCATTGAGTGGGTGCCAAATAAAAATTCATAAAAAAAAAATAATAATAATTGTTACCAAATGTATATATTTTAGCATATATGCGGTTCTGAATGTCTTTCCTGCCATATGTATTAACTTAAGATTTCTAAAAATATTTTCTGATCACTAAAACATTAAAAACATCAGAGATTGCTCTAAAAGTGTCAATCACTAGTGCACTTACCCTATAAAAAGTTCTTTTTACCTTGTAATTATTTTTAATTTACTACATAAGCCCACTTTTTTGTCTGCTTTTGTCTGTATTAGTATGTTACTGTAAGAAAATTGATAGGTGTCCTAATTAGATAGTTGAAATTAGAGTCTCCAAAAAGAAAAAAAAAGAGTCTCATCAGTTTTTTTCTAAAAACTAGTTATATATAAAATTTCTTTTAGATGTCCATATGACGTATATATTAGTTGATTACTAGTTGGTCAGTTTTATGTCTTATCTCTCTCTGTTTTAAATAGTGGTAAGAGTTATGAAGTCAAGAATAGTTCTTTTTTCATTCTTTAGATAGTCGAATATAGCATTTTTTATATACGAGCTAAGAATAAAAATTTAGTGCAGAATTACTGCTTAAAAAAAAAAAAAAAAAAAAAAAAAGTCTCTTCTTGAAAAATTATCGGTATAACAAGCACCGTATCTTTTTTTAGCAGTTTAAGGTCGATTTGATACTAAAAATAAAAAAAAAAATGTTTAAATAGTAAATAATAATTTTATGGCGCATTTCTATTTTTGGATAAAAATTTATTAGAACTAGTATCGCCCAGTGGTCGAAACTCGACCATTTTTTATTTATTTATTTTTTTTTTTTCTGCAAAGCGAGGCAAAGCAAAGTTATTGCCTTGTCCTAAACGGAATGCAATTGCAACACAGCTGCGGCAATTGTTTTCCAATATTCACTCTAACTAAATCAGCAGAGTTTTACTTAATATAACTATTTCTCTCTCTTTCTTTCCTGAAATGAGAGAAAATCGCAACGTGAAAAGGCCCCTTGATGTGTGATACAGCCCAGAAGCTAATAGGTACCATGTCAAACCAAGGCCCAACCAAGTATCAAATTCTGTTAAATTAATTAGATTGGTTCATAAAGTACAGTGTTTGAACAAAAAAAAAAAAAAAAAAAGATATTTTTCAAAAATGGTCGAATTGAGTTCGGGAAATTTTAAAACGTGTAACTTTATCGAAAACCGAAAATCTAAAACTTTTCTGAATCTTATATTTTCTACTTATATATGCAGAGGAAAGAATAATAAATCCACTTTTTAAAAAATAAAAATAAGTAGTCAATTTCCCTTAATTAAAATGCAAGGAAATCTCAAAACGTGTAAATTAATCGAAAACCGGAAATCAAAAGTTTTTATGTATATTCTACTTGCTTCTTCTACCCACAAAAGCTTGCAATAAAGACACTTTTTTAAAAAATAAGTAGCCAATTTCATTTAATTGAAACGTAAAGAAAGCTCAAAACATGTAAATTCAGCAAAAAACGGAAATCGGAATTTTTTCCGTATCGTCTACTTTTACATGCAGCAGTTAGTAACAAATCCATTTTCCTCTTATTTAGTATATTAGTTGAATATTTATTGTTTAAATATCACCCTTTGAAATGAAATGTTTATGTTTACATTCGTAACTGGAAGTTTGTCATTTTTTTTTTCTGGAGTTTTGTGATTTTAAATTAAAATTTTATCAATTTTACAGAAAAAATAAATCAATCAAACACATGTAGACAGTAACTTATATATAACTATACCCAAATATCGGAAGTAAAATCGGCAGATAATTTCCGTTATTTTTTAATAATTTTTTACAAAAAATCAATGGCTGATTAGCATAGAAAATCTTTTTCATGGCTCCATGGACAGACAGTGACGTCATCACTTCGCTTGCGTATAGTGATGCTACATTATACAAATTACTGTGTCTATGGTTTTATTTGAGCTTTATGAAATTGCCAGATTTAACAACTTTCTACTTTTAGGTATTTTTTAATGTAAAAGAATACGTGTATAAAAGGGAAAAATGGGGGAAAATGCATAAAAAATAAATGTATTTTTAAATACCTTCTTGATATCGTAAGAAAATAATATTCGTATTCGCACCTTCCGGCTAACCATACCTTTCGAATGATACCATTTTCAACCCTCTACTCCCATAATTAATATGTTAAAAAGGGACAAAAAATTTTATGCTTACCTATTAATATATAGATGGTAGAGGCTACTATACATTGAGATAAAATGCTAAAAAGAATTAACACATTATGCATACAAAAACTTAACATTTATTTTATATTTTCAATAACATAAACTGAATAGTATTAATATTTATAAAACACATAAACATTTTTTTTTTAATCGTACTTTATCGCCAAGATTTATTTATAAAGTATTTAGATCAAATTATGGACTTTCAAAAAATTGAAAAACATGCCAAGAAATCCGGATCTGGAATTCAGAAATACTATAATATTAAGTAAATTGGCAAATTGCTATTACTTATTTAAAAGATTTTTTTGTCATTACCTACTTTAAAGATAATGCTTGTCTAATGATGTTTTTAAAAACTTAAAATAATATTTATCCCTTTTACTTAATTTTAGAAATAATGATAGATATGCAAATTTAATCTTTAAAACTTAAAATTTATAATAACTTTTATATATATATATATATATATTTTAATTGAGAAATATTAAGCAAAGGCATTAATCCACGTTTCCAAATTTAATGTCTTTCTGTCATTTTATTATTATTGTAAACACGGGAAAATGTGGAATACAAATTAAATTATATTTTGAAAATAACCCATTAATACCAAAATTTTATTTAGCATGCAAATTAAAATAAAACCTAATTACAAAATATTTTACAAGAATTTCCAAACATTTAAATCTGACTTAATGTGACATAATTTAATTTTTTTGAAACTGTTGTATACATTAGTGTGGCTCATTAAACGAAATTTGATGCGCAAATGCCTTTACTGTGATAGATTACTAAAATTTTGTTAGTGAAAATTCCTACCAATTCGGAATGCTGCGTGTTTTGCATATATGTATGAACATCATAGCTACTGCCGTTTAACCTGCCTAATTATTTCCAACGTAATATATTCACGTCAGTCAGTAAAGTTTGGGAATAATTTTACAAACTAGAATACTAGAATTTAACTCGAAGCTTTGGTTGTATGTGTTATGTAAATGGATTAGATTAAAATCGATGTACACTCGCTACTTTACTTTATTTTATAAGAAGTACCGCATTTGTGCGAAAACATTTAAAGAACCGCTTTTCGGTGTTATTAACGAATTTTAATGAAACGAATTTATCAAGATATTTGCATGAAACTCATTAGCATAATTTATTTAAAAATGCCTCAAATATCTCAAAAATTCTGTGTACAGAAGGTAGGTTGGAATAAAACGTAGAAAAGACTATTTTTGCTGCTTCTAAACATTATCAGCGAAGTTTAATGACACGAATTAATGAATATATTTGCGTGAAACTTATTAACATAATTTATTCTAAAGTTTCCTGAATCTATCAAAAATTTTGTGACAACGTTGTAGGATATTGTAGAGCATGGCAAGGACTAGTTCCACGTCTCTTGAACATTATCAATGAATTTAAATGACATTAAATTGTCAGATAATTTACATTAAACTACTGGTTGCTTCAAAAATGGGATAGATCACGAATTATCAAACTTTCTTATTTAGAGTACATGAAACTAAAAAACTTTTATGTGTTATACGCATATTATGCAACATTCAATACTGACATGAAACTAAAAGTTTTTTATGTGTTATACGCACATTATGTAACATTCAGTATTGACATGAAACTAAAAGATTTTTATGTGTTGTACGCTTATTATATGATATTTAATTTTAAAAGCGATTTATTCGTTAATTTCGTTAGTCTAACAAGAAAATATAAGCCAAGTATTACAACACAAATTTTACAATCTTCTAAAAATAGGTAACAGAATATATAAATATTACAGATTAAATATTTATCAAAAGAACGTAAAGTGTAGATTTACGAATCCTAAATCTTCGGTTGGAGAATTGTGTATAGTTCAGTTGATGCAATAAATTCTATTGGCTTATTGTTTTATCTATTATAGCTTCAGAAAATTCAGATTTTTTTTGGAATACAGAAAAGCAGTATTAGAAATGCATAACAAGGCTTATAGTAATATAACGATTTTTCAAAGATATCAGTTAACAAGACTTCATTAATAATTTTGCAATTATGAAATTAATGACGCAGATAATTAGCATCTTAATGAAAATACATTAATTGACAGAATATTATTTAGATCGTCGTTTAGCTTATAATACAGTAAAAATATTTTTCGTTATCTATGTTGATTTTAAAATCATTTTATAAAATATTCAAATTTTATTTCATAAGTATTTGTATAAAAATTTCACATTTGGGTTGGCTGATAATGTTTTGTGTTAATAAAAGTTCTTTGTTAATTTTTTTGCATGAAGAGAGGTAATATTTAACACAATTATTTAATTTTGGTTAACGAATTAACATTTTTGATGTTGTTTTCACTGCACAATTTTCTTAATGTACCAGAACAAAGGTTATTTCAATTTGAGATTAAAAATTTAAAAGTGTATTGTAGAAAAAAGAACAAATCAGTTACCATATATATCCGTCAGCGGTGGTCAAATGGTTAATATTAAAGGAAAAAAGAGTTTAATTTAATTTTTGAAAATATGTACAGCTTTGCATACATATCTGTGTAATGTATTATTTATCTGTAATGTAACCCTTTCTATTTTCATTCCTGGAATCATTTTCTCCTAATTAAAAATACATATTTTAGATAAGATACCAGTTTAAAAAACATGTCATCCAAATTTAATGCCTGCATGTTAATTTGTTTAAAGGTTATGCGCAAAAGTAGAACGCAGACATATATGTTTCAGCTCACTTTTTAAAGATCAGTGTACATACTGAAATTCCGTAATCGTATTAACTAGAAACTTTAAATTTCTAAATTGATGAATCAATAAAATAATACCTTGATTGAATAGAAAATATTGAGTTATTTTAATATTAATGTTAAGTAATATTAAAATAATTCAATGAATTTTAATATTGTTTTACTTTATTAAGAATATATTGGTTTACTTAAAAAGCTTACAAATATATATTTTAAGAAAAATTTATATATATATATATATATATATGTATATGTATACATGCTTACACACACTAAAACAAACCAACATTATTTCAAAAAATTTCTAGGTATACAATAAGTGAGAGAGTTTAAAAAAAATGCTCTTGTAAAATTTTTGCTTATCATGTATTCAAATGGTTGATAGCCAAACTACTATTTTTTTTAAATAAAAGAAATAATTCTATTCTTTCGTAAGAAATGAACTACAAAAGGTATCTTACAAATTTTGAATTCAGATAAGAAATTCAAATGTTTCTATCTTAACTAGTACAAAAATTATTTCCTTAGAAAAGATACTTTTAGATAAACATTTCTGCACCCTTTACTGTTTCTTCTCTCGTTTTTTATGATTGTTTTTTATTTAAAAGAACTCTATTTTCTTTTATGAATAGAATATTTTACATATTTTAATGAAGAATAGGTTCCAAATATTGAAAATTTTGAAAAATATCTGGAAAATATGAATATGAACAAAAAATGTTTTGTTTATAATTTAAGCATAAAAGTCTTAAAATGAATTAAGTGTAGTAATAGAAATGTAGTAATTCAGATTATAAGGGGAAATAATGTAAGGCCCTATCTATTATTTTTAAATAGAGTCGAGCTCGATTATAACGTCATCCAAGGACCGGAACATTTCTGACGCTATAGATGAATAAACTGATTTCTTCTTTCTTTCTTTTTTCTTTTTTTTTTTTTTTTTTAAGAAACACTCATTCTACTGCAAGTTTTAATCATCGATAGTGGTAATATTGTTCCGATCAATCTAAATAGTAATTAATCAACAAACAAACAAGTATAAACATTTATAAACATAACTTTTTCTTTTTTACTTTTTAAACAAATGTCTGTTTAAAAGGTCATAACTTTTATGCAGAGAGATTTTATGTACGTAAAATGTATTCACAATTTTAAACTTGACCTTCTATAACCTAAAAAATATTGTTTGAAAACTTTAAATACGGGTTTATGAAAGGTCATAGGAATACTCTAATCAAATAAAACGAGTTGTATTTAATGATTTAACTAAAAAACTCAAGGTATTACATTTTTGAATGAACATATTGAAGAAACACGGTCAGAATGCTATAACTTCAGAAGCTTTCTTGGACGAATTTCAAATAAGTAGTAGAATAAAACAAAGAATTTAAATATTCATTTCGCAAATGTGTATCTTTTATGATTTCAACTTTTAGTATATAAAAGTTTCAAATAAACGCAACACCACATTTTTGAATAAAACTGAAAAGAAAATACTTTTCTTAGGATAGAAACTGTTTTTAAACTCAAATGTAAATAAGCATTTTAAATATATTTTTTTTTAATAATGGGAAAAACATTTTGTTGAAATCGAGCAATTAATTCACTGATTTATTTTTTAATTTTAAGAATTCATGAAAACAGTATTTTTATTTTCAAAGAGATTGTTCTTATTTTCGATAGGAAAAAACTGAAAGTTGTTTAAATAATATTAATGCATTTAATAAAGGGGAATAAAAATAATGACTGACGGAACATTCAGATAAATCTTGTGAGAATATTTCTGTATTGTGTATAAGAATCAAGATAAAAGCGTCTTTCATGCCCCTCCCTCCCCCCGCCCAGATACATAAAATGATGTGAGTGAAAAAATGATTTATACTCTAGTACACATACACATACAAAAAAAAAAAAAAAAAAAAAAAAAAAAAGGTGCAACTGCAGTGCACTGTAGTGCATGTATAGTTACATCAGCGTAGTAAAGAGTTCAATTGTAGCGTGAAGGAATGAGGGCAGGGGGATGTATTGTATTATTTTCCCTGGTACAGTTTTATTATATTATTGAATTGTATTTACTAACAAAAATCGATTCTTTTTTTGAGTTGCATCAAATTCTTTTTCTTTTTCTTTTTAAAACTTATGTTTAAAGACCTAGCAGCAAATCTTACTCTGAGGCAACTTTCATTAGTCGTATATTCAATAGAAAGTTTGCGCATGAATTTCTGAAAACACATGCCTGAGAAATTATAATTGAACATAAATAATAATAATAATAATAACATAAATAATTTCTTTGAAGTCGATTAAATTATATGTAAATGTAATACAAAAGCACCCATGGATATATTTCAAATGAACAATTAAGTAAAACATAAATTTTAAACATTCATTTTACTCACATATTTTATGCCCTAGAATTGAAAAATCATGAACAATTACAGCACAATTTCTTTTTTTCTTCAAGCAAGAATAATATGCAAACGTTTCTTTTGGAATGATCCGAAATATTTCAATTTAAATAAGAAATTCAAGTGTTATTTTCTCTCCCCAAACTAACATAAGGAAACTTCCTGTTAGAAGCAAACTTATAAAGATATATTTCTCCGCTTCTTCTTAATGTCTTACATCTAGGTTTGAAGAAAAATATTTCATCTCGAAAAGAAAATTCATATCTTTGGCAAATGGGGATTTTTTACATGCTTTAGTAAATAGTAGATTTGATAAGATGAAATTTAATATTATGAATGGAGAAACATTCTGATACGATTAGAATTTCTCTTTTGTTTACTCTTTCAACATTTAGAGCTGAAGAATGAAACGTAGAAAATAATATACTTTTTGTAACAAGATAAAGATATGAATAAAAATATTTGCATAGTCAGAAAATTTTTGCGATATTTTATTTTTGCGATACTCGAGCTTTATGATTAATGTAATATATAGAAAGGAGACGAAAATATTTTTGACTACTATTTATTAAAGGTAAAAATCTAGAAATTATTAAGATGAAAGCTATAATAGTTTAAAATGCAGAAATACAAATATTTTTTTGTATATACACAAAACTTTTTGGGAATTTCGATTACTACATATTTTTGATTTATAATTATGTAAATATAGCATGCCCCGAATCGTATTACATATTTCGCAGACGAATATAGGATAGAAAGTCTTCAAAAGAAACTTGAGAAATTTCGTAAGTTAAAAAAAATAATAATAGATTTATTTTCTGGTTGATTTTTAAAGTCAGGCTTGAACAACCTAAAAGACTTAGTTCACCGCTTTAAAATTGTATTTTACGCATTGTTTATTTATATATTAGTTCGGAGCTGAAAATATTAAACAGAATATCTCTGCATAATAGTTTTTATCCATAAATGAACAAAAGAAGGATTAAATACTTATGACCACACAGAAATAGTTTTATTAATAATATTAATAAAACAATGAAATAATACTTTATCTACTTAATTAGTGCGATATTTGTATTTGTTTTCTTTCGTTTAGTGTTTTTCCCCCCTTTTTTGGGCTGCTGCAATAACTGTTAATAGTGTTTCATTCCTAAAGGAGCCTTCACACACTGGCAACTGGAAAGCTTCACCTTCGGTTTCTTTTGATATTTCTTTGATGTGGTTTTTGAGAATCGAAGCTCGCTCGAGCCCTCGCTCACAAACCCCTTAGTGCGATAATTGCATGGAAACTTGTCTATCTTGTAAAAGAGCAGTAAACAGTAATGTCCTTCATTGTAAATGTGTGCAAAATTTCAAGGGTCACTTTTGGACAATGGATAATTTATGACTTTTGAAGCTCTGAATGCTTCCAGAGTTTGAAGGAAGCTTAAATGTCAAAAGGTTTTATTAACGTTGCTTCCGGAGCTTATTCTTCACCGCGAAATCACCACTACCGTCAGCAGATTACGGACGGGGCACATGAGAAGTATGAAGATCATGCCCGACGGCTCTAGAACCTACGCAGAATGCAGGCACTGCCCAGGAACTCAGCTGGATCCGAGACATCTCTTCAATTGCATCTCTGTTGCCTCGACTCTCTTCAACATCGACCTCAACTGCTGCCATGGCACCCTTTATACCGAAAAATTCTGTGATGTTGCCAGGCCTTTGGTCCCATTTGACTTGTCCATACACTTTTTTTTCTGCACATGTCACACGACGACAACAACAACAGCAACGTTGCTGTGTTAACAGAAAATGGAAATTATAAATTTTGTGAATTCCGTCATGGGTCGTAAAATTTTACACTGCAAAACGCATGTTACACAATAACCGTGGGTTGGCCATTTCAGATTTAAGAAGTAACACCACTGTAGAATTTAAAAATTTTTTTTCTTAAAAGATGCTTTGAATCTGCTAAAATATGAGACAAAAAGTCGAATCCCTGAACAAAAATTTGTTCTATGGAATTCCGAGTTCCTGCTTGTCGGATGACCCGAAACGGCCTACTTGCACCAACTCGAAACGCGCTGAGAAATCCCCACTTTCTGAATTGTAATTTTTTCGAAATCACCATAGATCTCGATAGTGTAGTGTCTGGGCATAGTCAGAAGCTTTTCAAAAATTTTAGTTTGTTCATGTCTATAACACATTTAAAAACTTCAAACGCGTTTTTCTCGAAATATGATTTTTCAAAACGGTACGCAGCATATAACTCCAACAATTTTCAGTCTTTTTATTTGAAAATTTAACCACTACTTTGAAATAAAATTTCAAAGCAAACCATACAGGGGATTTTTGATTAGCTAATTTGAACAATATTTATTAACAAATGACAGTCCCTCCCCTCTTCTTTTTTTTTTCGTGAAAATTGAACGATTTCATTCAAAAGCACGTCAATTACACAAAAATCAGTATTTCGAAAATCCCTACGTAGTTCACTAGCTACACTTATGTAGATTACATAGATTTTTTTCCCTTTTTTTTTTTTTTTTTTTATTCAGATTGGCATCAGTAATAGTGTGCCGCAGATAGCTTCAAATTCAACATGTCTCGGGAGAGTTACTGCAGTGTCGCTATTTTGTAATATTTTCCGACAAAATTGTTTTGTAATAAACTTAAATATATGCTCAATAACTACTCCAAATACTATTTCTCAATCTCTTTTACTTCTACCCCCCTACTCCCTAAATATTGAAAAAAAAAAACAGCTGACCACGTGCTTAAAATTCCAACGAATTATTTAAAAATAAACATAATAATCAACATGCTATGATATTTATTCCGAAATGTACCAGACAATGGTATAATTTGGCAAAGAACATATTCTATCTTCATTTGATGAATAGGTTTCTTAATTCATGTTATAAGTATATTCTGTTGAACTAAATACTATTACTATTACTATAATTTTATTGTTGATTTCGTCCTAGAAAATTTCCCATTTTTCTCTTTCAGATAGTATATTAAGATAATGTTTTATGTTGTATAGTTTTCGATAATGTTTTCTAGGAAATCGTCGTTTGGTTTGAGGCGTTTCAAATATAAAGAAAAATATATGTTATTAAATGATCTCTTAATTGTACTATAATTTAAGGGTCGTATTTTAAATTTCAAACAACTATCTTCTAATTTTTGCAGGAAACTCTGCAAAGAAAGCACTACAGGAAAATAACTAAACAGAAATTAACAGCTATATTATATCGCACGAAATATTTTTTTAATCAATTGTGACTCAAAAATAAGTTTAAATTCTCAGATAAATATTTAAACAAATTCAAATTCAAAATTTACAGTATTGTATATTTTGCTTGCCATATGCAAATGCTACTTATATTACAAAGAAATTAAAAACAAATTAAACCTCACATTTTTAAAAAAGAATTTTTGTGAAAGTAATACATAAATTGCAGAAAAAAAAAAAAAAAAAAAAAAATAATTATTAATCCCGTACATTTAAAAGAGCATTATGTATATATATATAATACAAGACGATCAAAAGATTTAAAAATTTATCGAACACGCATTTAAAATGAGCATCTGAATAAAACAAAAATGTGAAATATTCATTTCACAAAAAAAGACTTTTTGTGAATTCATCTCTTTTAAATAAAGAGAAAAATGTACCTATATAACCGCCTTTCCCATTTTTCTAATAATAAAAATAAAATAAAATATTTTCACTAGGATTGTATAGACTAAAAAAATTGACCTTTTAAAAATTCAACTTTAAATAAGAAATTCAAATGCCTTTTTTTCAAACTAACACAAAAATTACTTTCTGTCAAAAGAAATCTTTTAAACATACGTATTTTCTCTTCTTACAACATTTTTTGAGGTTTTGTTAAAAGCATTTCTTGTTCTAAAGGCTATTCATTCTTTTTCGAAAGACAGATTTTATATGTATAAATGTAAATTTGATAAAATGAAATTTAATACGATGTTATCATATTTAATACGCTGAATGAAGAACATACTAATAGTATTAGGATGTTTTCCTTGTTTATAGCTTGGAAATTTAAAACTATACGGCAGAGAAGATAACTTACATTTATGTTAAAAATAAAACTAGTTTTAAAGTATTTGAATGCATATGAAATAATTTACTTCTCTTTATTTATGATATTTGTACTATAAATTTAATTCAAAATTTGAAAAATGGTGAGCTTCAAATATTTTAGATGACTATGCCATTTATTTATTTAAGTAAATTCTACCTTAAAATTTAAAATATTGAAATTTTAAACACAGTCTTTTCAAGATGAAAATATTTTATTTACATAATAAATGTTGTCGCTTTTATTTCAGTGAGAAAATAAATATAAAAACAGATTCTGAAACTTTGAAAATCATATAAATGTAATGTACACCGAAATAAATATTGTTACCTAATAAAGTGTTATTAAACAATCTGTATATTAAGTACAAAGAATTAGTTTGAAAAACTACTCGAAAAGGAAAAGTATATCAATAAATTTTTTATGCATTCATTATAGCGATTGATAATTCTATAGGGCCAGAGACATGCCATCATAATTTTGATCCTCTGCGGAGGAAATCGAAAAGAGAAGGAAACAGCAGAATGCCATGCCCAAGCTTATTACAGTGTAAGTTAATTAGGCAATCTCAGACACAGTTACGCACCATTCACTAAAAACATTTCTTGTATTCTTTGGATATTTGTTGTTATCATAGATTTGGAGGATGCCCAGATCGTTTTTCATCTTTCACTTAACATTGAACACCAGCGTGCAACCATTTGAGGGAACATGCCGTCGTATTCATAACTGTCTGTAAGCATATTAGAACTCCTACATTGATAGGCTGACGCATCCGCCATTTTCTAGCTCACAAGACGGGCTGACGATTTATTATTGGTGGTTTTTCGCCAATGAATTGCACGAAAAACTCCACAAAAGGGAACCGCCGTGCCTGTTTATATTTTCTTCTATTCCAGAAAAAAGGAAAAAGTGGATTATAAATTGCAGATGTAACTCGTGGATATCCGGAGTAGGAGCAGAACTTTGGAGCGTAAGATTTCCCTTATTTTCAACTCATTTCATTTTATTTTCAAAGTTGTTTGACAAATTTATTATGAATGTACTGTTTTTTAAGTTATTGTTTTTAAATTCTTTTAAAATTAACTTCAAAATTACATTTTTTTTTAAAGTGAAAGGTTGCAGTTTTGAGGATGTTAGCGATGTTCTTAAAATTGCCAACTTGTTTGTTTTGTGATAAGGCGTTCTAGCTCACTTGATCTGTATAGAAGTTTAAAGGCAATCAGGTAACCTAGCTTTTTCTATCGCCAGCAGTTTCCCAGACGGGATAGAAAATGGCGGACACTGCGCCAGCTCTTATCATATAGGAGTCTTAGTGGATATCTGAAACACTAAACCCATGCACCTATTCATACACACAACAGTGGAGACTTCAAGATTGGAACATGTTTCGGCACGCGTCTTTCTGTCAAACTGATTTGCATGTAAATATATTCAGGCATAGCGTTTTACCTTTTCTCTCTCTTTTACGGAACTCTACGCATGTGTCATTACATTTATACTGTCTCTTCTTGTGTTAATAAATATAAGAGAGCTAGTTATATGTTATGGTGATGTGTTTTTCACTTTGTGTTACATCTTCTCTGTTGGTAAAATATTCTATTGAAAAAATATGACGGCACTTTTGTATTTTTGGAACGTCCCTCACACTTCTCGCAATTTGTTGATGAGATGCAAATTGAACTTTAAAATAATTTAAAGATCGAAATAACTCAAAATAAAATTATTTGGAGTACTGCGCGTGTGTCTCTTACTACTGTAGTTAGTTTGTTCGTTAAAATTTGAAAAGGGATTCGATAAGGAAAAAACCTTAAATAACAAACCAATAAAATAAAGAATAAAATCCTACATACAGGGGTGCAGTGTGCAAGATCCGCCTTTATCGTAATGAATGTTTATCTCCATGTTTTTTTAACAAGAAAATTTTTTCTTAAAGAAACCATATTAATTTAAGCAGAATTTTCTTGTAAAAAAAAAAAAAAGAAAAAAAAAGGCTTGAGTCTATAGGAAAAAGCGGGTCCTACATACCCAGTATATAGAGCACTGTAGTTTTGATAAATCTATAATTCACACTTTCTAAGCACTACTGACACACTAAAACACATTAACTACAAACTAAATCACAATTAATTATTTTTAAATATCATGTTTACATAGACATTGCTACCTTGAAATCTGGTTCAATTAATTTCGTATTTTTAACAGTGAAGAATAGAGAAATCAAGCTGTGAAAATTATCAGTCGAAAAACACTGTAAAAAATAGGTTCTTAAAAATAAGTATATATTGTCTCAAAATAGCCCCGAAACAATATATACTTAAGTTTGAAAACCCAAGTACTCATTTTTGAGTATATTGACGCGCACAAAAGTGGGGTTATCCAATATGAATCCCAATATCCCCATTTTTGACATGTCAATGCACTCAAAAATGAGTACGTGGGTTTTTAAATTTAAGTATATATTGTTTCGGAGCTATTTTGAGACAATATAAACTTATTTTTAAGAACCTATTTTTTACAGTGCACCACGAGAAAAAAAAAAAGAGTAAAATTCATACTAATATTTTTATATGTAAACATTATTAACACTTAAAAATAAATAAAACAAAAATTACAAGTTAAAGGGTGTTGAGTTAAAAGACCAGTTTAACGTCGCACTATACCTATGCCGTGGACAATTGATAACGGTTTAGGATTAACGCAAAGGGATGTTCCGGAAACGTGTCATCAAAATTTTGTTTCTTGATGCAAGAGATGGGTTTCCGCTTCGGTAATCAGTACAGATATTAATTTAGGAACATGGAGAAAATACCCGCATTAACAGATTTTACATACACAAGCCACATGTACAGGACGATTTTCGGTTGTTTCGAGTTTCGAACTCGCAATCTTCCACGAGCTTGACACTCTACCAAACATCCAAGTTAAAGGAATTTTTTGAGTAGTATTATCTGATGGCACACACACACACAAAAGTGAAATATTTTACGACAATTTATTGTTCTGGGTGCATAAATCTCTAAGTAATTGTAAAAAATTTTACTATCGTATGTTTAGAGCTGTTGTTATATCCCAATTCTGTTCAGTTTATTACCATAGTTTTAACAGTAAAGAACTAAAGAAAAGAAAAAAATGCATAGATCTTATTTCTAAGTCTCTTCGGAATACATTTCAAATAAATAGTAAATAAATATAAAAACAAATAAATAAAAAAATATCAATTTCCCAAAAATACCTCTCGTAAATTGAGAATTTTGAAATACACACAAAAAAGTATAACCATATAAACGTTTGTTGAAAAAATGTACACAGTAGTGCAGACATTTTTTTTCTTCTGAGAATTTATAACAAATATGACTATTTCCAAATTCAAATGCATTTTCCGAATTCTTAAATAATACTAGAATTATTTTCTGTGAAAAGTAAAAATTGAAATGTACATTTCTTCACTCCTTGTTGATTTATTTGAAGATTTCATGCAAAATATTTCAATTTTAAAGAATACACTTTCCTTAAGTACGCAAAAATCTCCACATACTTTAGAAAATAGAATATTTAATAAAATGAAAGTGAATGTAATAAATAGAGGAATAGGTATTTTTCGAATAATTTGTTCAGCTCTTGGTATTGAGTAAGAAATACTGCACATAATATCAAAAATGAATTATTTGCGTATTACAAATATTTTTCGTGCTTTTATTAATTTATGTTTTATTACAAAAAAAAAAAAAAAAAAGAAAGGGGGAAAGCTTCAATTTCAGTTTTTTTTTTTTTTTTTTTTTTTTTTTTTAAGTAAAGCTAATATACGTAGCGTTATTGCAATGTTTTTTATGATACTAAGAAATAGTTGGGATATCTGTATATCTTTTTTTTTCCGCATATTAATAAATCCTTATGTACTAAATGCTATAAATTTATTTTTATCGATGTTTTATTTGTTTGGTTTTAGGAAGTTGTAGATTTAAATTACCCACATCCGTCACATTCTCATATCCAACAAGAACGCATGTCAAAGTTTTAATTATTATTACTAAGAGATAACATAGTATCTCTGATGCAATTTATTCTGCATATATTAATTAATCTTTATATACAGCCTTCATAGCGTGAGAGAGAGAGAGAGAACACCACACCAATCTCATCAGAAAATTATTGCAGAGAGACACAGAAGGTACGTCAGAGAATTTTGTCTTCTTTAAAAAATATGAAAAAAAAAAAAAATAATAATAAGCTTAAGAGGCTGTATCCCTATTGAAATTATGTAAAACATTAAAATTTGGAAAAAGCAGTTTTGATTTCATATATCGATTCTACTGTCAATTTGATCACCAGATATAAATTTGGAAGTCATTCGATGATAAAGGTTTGGTAATATACACCTGTAAATGTTTTATATTCTAGTGTTAAAAATATATTGCATTTTTTTTTTTTTTTTTTTTTTTTCATATCTCCTGCAATTTTTATTTTTTCTAGTTGGTTATTTTTGGGTTGTTAATAACTGAGATTCCAAACAAAATTTTAGTATTTTTGTTGGATAAAATAAAAATTGTTAAATTAATAATAATAATAATAAAATAAAATAAAATAAAATAAAATAAATAAAAAAAGATGTATTTCGACGTACAAAGTCCTTTTTTTTCTTTCTTTTTTTTTAAATCCGAAATCTATTTCTACCGCTTTCAAATGTGCGTATACACAAATTCATAGCTCAATCAATCGAATAGTTTTTCAGATATATCTAAAAAACTATCAAAATTTTACTTTGAGAGCCATATAATTCTGAAAAACGGTAATTTACAAACAGCATTCACAAAAATCAATTTTTCAATTATTGCAGACGATAAGCTGTAAAACATTTTAGTCCATATTCATAATTTGTTAAATTATTTAAAAAATGTTAAATGTTTTTCAATTTAAATGAATTTTAATAAATTGTTAGATATGCATAAACTTGTATACAGGACCACATGGAATATGTATTTCTCTTTCAAACATAACTAGAAACTAAAACTTGAAAATTTAAATTTATCGCTCGCTCTTTTCTTTCCCCTGTACTTTTTACTTTCTCTTACCCATAGGGTCGACAAAGTATTGTTTTAGAGTCAAATTTTCAAACGTGAGTTTTTGTAATATTTACATGTTCAGAGGTTCCCTGAATACGAAAATAATGTTTTTTGCGAAAATAATGTTTATACGAAAATAATGTTATCAGCATATCTCAAGAACAATTTGTAGCAGACATTCCAAACTCGGTATTCTAAATGTGTATCATATAGGGATGTTACACTAAGCTTTTCGTTGAGATGAAGCAAATGGTTCGTGTACAGGGACACTAAAAGTGTTCAAATACATTACGTCTATGGGGGAAATTGCAGGTAAGTAGAGCTGTAGACTGCACTAAACCAAATGAAACGAATATATGTTTTTTGTAATAGAGATAGTCAACTGGGAAAATTTTTTTGTGTATGTAGGAGCCTCTCTTTCCCCCTTCGAGGGGAATAAATTTTCATGATGGGTATCTTTCAAAAGAGCTTTTCAATACCTTTAAAACGAATGGTTGAACTATCTATCTGCGATAATTTAAAATAAACTTATCGATTTTTTTCATTTTTAACAACAACAACAACAACAACAACAACAAAAATAATAATAATAAAAAATAAAAATAAATAAATAAATAAATAAATAAAAATAAATAGATAAATAAAATAAATAAATGTAATATTGAGAACAAATTCAACTTTTTTTGGATATTTACTGTTAGACTACTCTTAGAGTAACTTAAAAACGAATAATTTTAGGAGATCCAAATGTTGTATTTTGAAGTTAATATAAGTTTTTTGCTGGAAAAGTTTGATCAAGATTGATAAGTTTCAACGGATGTTGCGTGTGAAAATTGTCTGTATAATTTTAAGCAAATGTTTAATTTTAATAACAGAATTAAATTCTATATAAATGTAGGTGCACTAATGAAACGAGGGGTTGAGGGGGGCTATCGCCCTCTGACACAGAACTAATTATCACATAAAACTCTTCCGAAGCATAATTTGAATTGTTTAACATAGGTTTACATAACAGTACCCGTTATCTTACCTCTTAATATCCAACCTGTATTTATAGTATTAAATTTCAGGGTAAGAGAAATTCGTATGAGTAACATACCACATTATTTACTTACTTTTGTTCGTTTTCGTAATTTTTATCAATGAGTAATCGTCATATGAATTACAATTTGTATAGTTAACTCCCTGAAGTGTATTTTTACTTTCATATATATACACAAGAAGTAAATATTGGATTCATAAAATTTTTCAACATCCGGTGTTTTATGAATTTGCCCGTTTTGAGATTAATATGATTCGACCATTGTTAGAAAATTTCTGTATATGTGACATCAAAATTTTGTTGGCACGGTATCTCAAGAACCACTGAATAAAGTTTAACTAAATTTATTATTTGTTTGGACATTGACTTGAATTAGTGCTGTTTAGTTTTTAGAATATACCGCTCAACTGGTAGCTCTGCTATGCTATGATTTTCCTTATTTAAGGGCAGTCTATATTTCATCTTCTATAGCGTATAGACGTGATAATAATTTCAGTTCGAAGTAATCACTTTAATTTAATCTTATCTTGTGTTCTTCTAATGAACTTAATTTTGGAATAGTACCTGGAAGTACGTTTAAATTTTTTTGATGGTATACAGGTCTTTATTAAAAAAAAAAAAAAAAAAAAAAAAAAAAAGAAAACGAAAAGAAAACGAAAACAGTATCTCCTGTTGTATGTAATGTTTTAAATGCTAGTTATACTATATATTTTTTAGAAGAAAATTGATTTAAGATATTGTGGTGTGTAAAACACCCATTTCACATACTAAGTTTTGTGCACTTATACACGAAAGAAGATGAAATGATAGCCTTTTTCGGTAAAGAAAAAAACTGCAGCAAAGCTAGGCCATTTGTTAGATGACATGCATACAAATTGAATCATCACAGACTTTTCGTAACAGTCATCTCACATATAAAGTTTGGTGCACTTATAGACCACAGAGCCTGAAATAAAGTATTTTTCTAGTATATAGTATAGCAGAGCATCCTGTCGGACGATATGTTTTTGATCTGAATAATCTTGGTTTTTGTTCATATCAGTCAGAACTATCAAGTTCGGTGCACATATAGATTACACAATCTGTGATTAAGAATTTTCAGTAAATGAGGTAAGTCGTATCATAACAGCGATTTAGGGCAAAATATAGTCAAAACTAATTTTTATTAAGACTCAATCAAATGTAAAGTTTTGTGGAATTCCATGCCTTTGGTAAATAGATACAGCGTTCACATTATTTCCGTAACAGGCATAGACACAGAATGATTGACTGAATGACAATTTCTATAAATGATCAATTTTTATTCAAGACATCTCTAAATGCACACTTTTCTTACATACCAGATGTTCCGAAATTGTAAAAACCTAGAACTATCTTGAAAGTAAAGCAATTTGACTGAATACATTATTTAAAACTTTTCGTGCTTTTGAATAATCTATGAGATAATTTGTCATAAGAATATCATTTAGCATCACAGATATCATCGTGAGTTCCCTAGGCGCCCAAGGGAACCCATGTCGCACAAATTCTAATTTTCGTGGAAGAAAATATTGGATCTGTAAAAAATTAGACTTATAATGTTTGATGGATTTTCAAGTTTTGAGATGTCCTGATCATGACTTAACCAGATTTACAAAATATTTCTACCGATCTGTATCTCTATTTGTATTCTGGCAACGATATGTTAGTAACTATTGTACAGAATTTTACTGAATTTCATGTTTAACTGCATCTTAAGATAAATTAGTGCCTATTAACTTTGATGCAAATTTCCCAAGAGGCGGTGCTGCTAAGCTTCGATATTTTCCATTCTCAAAAATGCTATATCTAAGCTTCTGTTGAATACAACTGCACGAAACATGATGTGAGAAAACCAATATTAAACATCTGCTTTCTAAATTTGAGTGTATATCGATCGAAAGATAAAGCAATTTTATGTATGAGAAGAATTTATACATTTTAACAGTGCACCATACGTGATAGATTCAATGGTCATTATAAAAATGAATGTTGATTTAATTTTTAACCCAATAGGTAGTGCTGCTGTCCTGCAATAACTACAATTTGCGAAAAGGCTATTTCTCAGCTTTTATTGAGTATTACTTCACAAACTTGATGTATGTGAAGGCTAATAGGAAACCCTACGCGGGTTCCATTTGGATGAATAACGGCCGACATGTGGCGCTGTTATTCTACAATTTCCTCCATGTACTGTACGACAATACACCTGCTTCTGTGAAGTACTACTGCAGCATACTTCACATGTAACCTGACCAACATGAAAAGAAATTGGGATTTAACTTGAGCATGCAACGGCCAATAAATGGTGCTCTTTATACTATTTTTCAGCGAGTTCCTTTAAGAAAATAATTATGTATTTATCGGTTATCTAATATGCACTGAACAATATTTGATCATTTTTAAAAAATATTCTTCTTTTTTAGCTTATGTGACCAAAATTTTGGTGCCACTCTAGTTCAAGAACCAATTTACAGAGTTTCATGCAATTTTACATTTAGTTTTATTAGTTACGCCTTCACATATTGGTGCTTATCAACTCTTGTTGTAAATAAAACAACAGGTGGTGCTGCTATGATTTGATCTTTCTCATTTACGAGAAAGCTTTATCTCAGCTTTTACTCTGAATAATTGCACAAAACTCGATCTATGAGAGGAATTTGAATCATCAGAGTCATTGTATTGTCATCGAATTTATACATGTATTCAAAATTTTAGTTCAATCGGATGATGGAAAGTGCTTAATATTCGACATTAAATTTATAACTGAAGTTAGCTGCTAAAAACCCCAAAGTCCCTTCCATTAAGTCCGTTTCTGATTAAGCATGTATTGCCATCGAGGTTATATATATATTTGCAAAATTTTAGTTCAACTGGATGACTAGAAAAAAGTTAAAATTCGAAATAAATTTTTTTTTAAAGAAGTCGGGGACCCAGGACCCCAAAGATGACCCACTATGTTTGTCCAATACAGAACATATATTTTCATTGGAGTTATATATGTATGCCAAATTTAACTCAATTAGATGAAAGAAAGTGGTTAGATAATTTTTTTTTACTGGAATTGGGGGCACAGAGTCCCAAAGGTCCCCCTCCCTTTAAGCTCGTTTCTGCTAGCATGTATTGTCATCAGGGTTAAACTTTTATGAGAAAGAATTCGAAAGAAAATTTGTAACAGAAATTTTAAACGCAGAGTGTCCAAGGCCCTCTCCTCTATGTCTGTTTTTGTTTGAACAAGTAATTTCATCGGAATCATACGCAAAAATTTAGCTTAATTGGATAATAGGAAGATGTTAAAATTCGTAATATTTTCTTTAATGGAATCGGGGACCCAGGGCTCCCAACTCCGTATATAACACAAAGAAAAAATACAAATGATTTATTTCAAAAATAATTCTTTTGCAGCACACAATAATTGTTCATATTCTTAAAGTTTATTAATAAATACAGGAATTAAGAATTTGAGCCGTCTTATTATAAAAATAATTCATTTAAATATTGTGAATAGCGAAGCGGGCAAAGATAGCTAATAAATAACTAAATCGCCTGTCCTATTATATTAAAGTAATTTCTGGAATTGAGAAAAACTTTTATTTAGCGATTCTTTTACTGCCTATTGTTGAATATTCATTATAAAACACAATGAAATTTTTATTTATTATATATATATATATATATGTGTGTGTGTGTATTTTCTAAACAGGCGTTTAAAGCAAGAATTTACGTATTGGTTTTACTAGAAATACAAAGAAGTACGTATAAAAATAACTTCAGTTTAAAATATGAATAAAACGGAATGCTTCTTTAAAAATTAAGTTTATTATCAACACAAAATTTAGATATTTTTAAAAACTATCACAAAAGTCTTCAACGAAAATAAAACATTTGAGTGTTTTTATTAGCAGAATTTTGAGACTGTATAGAAGATATTTTATAGCTTAAAGAATGTTTACTTTTCTGGTGAAAGAGAATCAGAATTCTAAAATATGCAGGTATAGAAATATCTTCAACACAAGGAAAGCTATAGTAAATAAATTTGTTTTCTTAAAATTTATGTACGCATATATATAACAAACTAATGATTTAAAATTGAGTTAAATAAGATAAAGATCATGAAAATTTAAAAGTATAGTAAACTAGGAATATTTATAGAATTTTTTTAAAATTTTGATTATATGTGTATGCGTTTGTTTAGATAATACAAATTTCCGTGTTTTGAACTAAGTAAATTTAAACTTCTTTTCCATCTGGAAAAATAAATAAATAAATAAATAAAACTTTATTATACATAATTTTTTAGGACTGAGGGCCTATTAGTCTCAATCTGGGATTTTTGCGTTATCGATTTCGATAGTTGGATATTTGTCGAAATTTAAAATTTATCGAAAATATAATTGAATAATTTGAAAGCGATGTTATAATTTAAAAAAAGAAAAAAAAAAAAAAAAAACTAATAGTCCTCCGTCCTAAACTAAATTCTGCTTTTGCCAGAATTTGTCCAAAATCTTTTATTATTATTATTATTATTGAAAGAAAAAGAAAAAGAAAAGAAAATTAATAATAATCAGTATCGTTACAAGCGATATCGAAAAAGTTTTTTTAAATAATTTTGAATTAGGAAATAAAAAGTGCCCGTGAAATAATATGAAATAAAAATAAGTAAAAAAAATGAATTTAATGATTTAATGTTTTTGTTTTTTGGGGGCTGCTCATGCATATGAAAAATGCGTAGAAGAAGCGAGTAGAAGAAGAAAGCGAAGTAAGTATTGAGTTATATTACGATAAATACGATAGATAATATGATATGATATATTAGACCTATCGTCCAGGGTTAGTAGGCATTTTCGTTGAAAGAAATAGTTTGTTCGTTCGGTGCAACTTGCACATTAGTCCCGTGAGGTACAACTTTCACTTTAGTCCCGTCAGGTACAACTTGCACATTAGTCCCCTTTTTAGAAATGCCCCCCCCCCCCTTTTTTTAAAACTTTATTTATTTATTTATTTTTGTTTGTGTAGGAGAGAAAAGAAGACAGCAGTTGGATTTTTTTTTTCTCTTTTAATAATGACACAAACAAGATATTTGGAGTAAATATGAAACAAAAAATAAAAATTGTACGACAAAACATCCCATTAAAAAAATATTTTAATGTCTGTTTTCATTGAAATATAGGTTACTATGAACTGTAATAGTTTTACAAAAGGCCGTTTTGCCTCCCACTCGCTGAAGTGGTTAGTATCTCTGACTCCCATATAGTAGGATCCGAGTTCGAATCCCGGACAAGGCATCGGTGTTTAGCTTTGTTTTATTAAGGGCTTCGAAGGCCGCCCATTCGACTGGATGCTTCTTCACAAATTCTCATCAGTTCGGCGTCTTCCCAACCAATGCTTAAGGGCCTGCTTCACTTACCATTTGCTTTTCTAAAAGACAATGTTAACCTATGGAAAACTTTCTTTGCACTTAAAACAGTGACATATTAATTGATTGAGACGCGGTTTTTTTTATTGGATCACTCTCATTTCGTAAATTGACGCACCTTTTGCAGATTTTATGAAAGAATAACAGTTGTTTTTTAAAAAAGTTGTTTTATTGCAATATTTGGGTTGATGCATTAAATGGCTCATAAATTATTCGCTTAATTTGCAAAAAAAGAAGTGGTTGGGAAGTCTGTACTTAAGCATTCGTTCGAGAGTCACCGAACGCAAGCAAGTACTCCATTGGGGGGGGGGGGGGATTACAAAATATTAGGTCGTTGCAAAAGTTCGTGCGGACGCGGATCATTTTATTGCCTCCAAAGACGAGAGTTTCTATCGCCGTGGTATACATTTGTTACCCGAAAAATGGGCAAAGGTTGTAGAAAAGTAATGGAGAGTATTTTGATTAAAAATTGTCATTTGATTTGATGTATTTTTATAAAATGAAGTAATAAAAAACCGCACGAACTTTTGCAACGACCTAATATATGTTTGTGAATGCCTTTTGTAAAAACCAGCAAACAATTCAATAGATTTAAAATTCAGGATCACTCGCAAGTACCACGCTATTGAAGGAAGAGAAAAGACAAAAAAAAAAACCCTCAAAATTAACAATAAACTGAAAAGTTATGCAAATTTTTCGCAATGACACATTGAATGAACGTTATATAAATTTTAAGTAAAAATAAAAAATAAATATTAGTTATATACCGCTGAAATTTTAAGTTTTACCAAAGGTATATTTCCCATTATATTTATCAATAAACATCGCAAAGTTTTTTGGAAAACAAATTTAAACTTCAGTTTTTCAAAAGTTTTCTAAAAGTTTTTCGAATGAACAAACAAAAGAAACAAGATTTTTAATTACTGATTTGACACAAAATGAATACTTTTTTGAGTCGTCAACTTTTCTTAGATAAGAGAAAAGTAACCACATCACAAAATTTTGAATAAAATCAAAATACAAATGTTCTTTTTCAGAAGGTATAAAAAAGTTTGCTTATAAATTTAAACTATTATAAAAAATTCAAGCATTTTTTCTTAGGGGATAAAAAAAAATCTTGTCAAAAGCAAACTTTTAACATACATTTCTTTGTTTTTGGCATTTTATTTTTAAATGAATAAGAATTATTTGCTATGTTTAATCTTCAAAAGAATATATTTTCTTTTGTTAAATCAGACATTTTACAAATTTTAGAAATAACAAATTTAATTAAATGAAAATTTTCCTGAACGTTGAGGAAGTAAGCTGAAGCAGCAAATAATGTTTTGTTCTGATTATATTTTAATATTTGAAGTTGTAAAATAAAATATGAGAAATACTCTAATTCAAATAAATATTACCACAAATATAAATATTTTTGGATAAGTAATATTTTTGTAATATTAGTTATTATACCAAACTTTGAGTCAAATTCGTAAATAGCAAGATACTGACTTATATATATATGTATGTATATTTGAGTTGAATAAAAAAAAAAAAAAAGAAATAATAATAACAATAATAATAATAAAAAAATTCATTTCACTAATTTTAAGTAAAATAAAATTTTTAATAACTAAATATATATATATATATATATATATATATATTACAATGATTATAATATATGATATTTAGGCTATTTTAAGACTTTAGGTAGATTCCTTATAGAGATCTACCTATTGCAGTGGTTCTCATGACACGACTTCTGGAAAATTTCTTCGTATCTTCACCGATCATGACCCCTAGAACCAAAAACCACCCTCCGTTCAAAAGTTTATATGTGTATATATATATATAGGTGTGTGTGTATATATATATACGTATGTATGTATGTATAACGATTTTTCTCAAGTTATGTTGTTAACACGGTAACTGGAGTAATTTTTATTTAAATTTAACCAGCTGGGGATATGTTGCCAATACAGTAAAAATCTCGGTCGAGTTCATAGATGGGGTTTTCAGCTCAAAGGGGGTGGAAATTTTCATTTGCCCATAATTTCTTTAATATTGAAAATAGGAAAATACTTCAAATCAGGCGAATTACCGCCTTACCCTAAAAAACAATTTTTGTATTTAGACTTTTTCGGTAACTTCAATTGCTTAAAAGTTACAAGTTATAAAGTGATTTTTCATCAATTGTGATGAAGCCGACTTTTTCTATAGCTTTAATTTCTTAAATTTATAATCTGATGCTTACGGCACGTGCAAAATAAATAAAAAAGGTAGCTGAAAATATAAAAACCATGGTAAAAGCTTTAATTAATCATTTAAAATATAAAATTAAAATAATACGTTAGTCTTGATAAAAATATTGCTTGTGGTGAATAGTTTAGAACACCGGTTTACGCAAGAATTTAAATTTATGATTGAAATTGAGAGTAATACGTTACAGCTTCCTTTGACTTTTTTTCTTGTGGAAACAAGATATTAGTCTCTGAAGAGATATGAGGTTTTTGAGTGAGAAGAAAATATAATGACGCCAAAGCTGTCACTTTTCCTCGCCAAGCTCGCCAAATTTTGTCATCAAATAACTAATTTCGTCGGCAACTATCAAGTTTTGCTGCCAAATCACAAATTTCATTGCTAAGTCGCATGTTTTGTCACCAAAATGTGCAGCTTTATGGCTTATATTTGTTGAATGATTATGAGCTTCGATTTTAAAAAGATTGAAACATTTACTGACCAATAAATCTAGCCTAAAATTTTACGTAGAATGAATAGTAGTAGTTGATAACTAAATTTATTGAAAATAGAATAGCGACGTAAATAATGCAATGTGGGGGAACAAAGCCATTGGCTAAGTATGTGTTAATACAGGTGTAATATTTCTTTACATTTGTATAACATTAACGTAAAGGAATCTACCTTTGCCTTAATTGCCGAAAAAGGATTTTTTAAATGTCAAACAGAGAGTACAAATTGAGATTTTTGCAAAGATTTTGTAAAATTTAAGTATTATAAATTTATCTAATATAAAATTTAGCTAATAGTCTGCACAAAACTTTATAGCAAGCGCTACAATTTTTTTTTCATTCAATTTTTAAATTGATCTAAATAACGAATCAAAAATTTTTAAATTTAGAAAATGTAAAAAATACGGTCGTTAATAAATAATTTTATAATATATCGGAATTATTTAGCGTAGCTCTGTAAACTAATTATCAATTCTGTGCCTACCATTTTCTAGAGAAACAATGGTTGTAAACATTCTAATAATATATGTTTATTTCACTATGTGTAATGGAGTGTAACAATGTTAAAATGCACTTATAAGAAATACCATTTATAGACCGTATTGGAACAAAATTATTTTGTACCGATACATGAGTTACAAACGTTATATACACTAATAAAATATATACAACTATTTCCTAAACTCATTATTATTTGAACTGTATTTGATACCATCTGTATGATTACAGAATGTCATCGAAATTCCTTTGTATAGTTCAGTAAATGAATTATTCAGTCTATACACACATTTTTTTCTGTATAAGTCATGCTTTAAGCCTCTTAATAATGTATGTCAATTGTATACATTATGTTGAATGTAGCATAAACGCTTTAAAATGCATTTAAATAAAAATATGCCCATAGAGTTTAATGTTATAAACTCTTTTTTGTGTCCCTGTAAACCAACGATAAAATGGTACAATTTATTCTACATATCTCAAGAATCATTGTTCGAAATTTGACATAATTTGTAGGATTACATAACATTTTTGTGCGGCCTGTACATTAATTATTTTGTCTAAGCACACATTTTCTACACAAAACACGCCTTCAAGCATCTCAATAATGTATGTTTTTGTTTATTTAATTTTCTTGAATGCAGTTTAACCACGTTAAAACACATTTAAAGAAATTCTGTTCATGAGCCGCAATGATAAAAAATACTTTGGCGTATCCCTGTACACGAACCATACACAATATAAACGTACAAACTATACAGCTATATTTCTATAGTGATTGAACATGTATACGAACTTGCAAATCAAACAGGTTAATTTTTGGTACAAATTCTGTCAGTAGGTCATAATGATCAGAAAAACTTTGGTGTGTCCCTATACACAAACTACAGACAGAATGCACACCCAAAAATACATAACTAATTCCATGTACCTCATGAACATATGCACCAATTCGAACTCTATTCAGTAATTTCTGCAACCACGTCCGTGGTACACTCATGTATAAAAATAGACAGACACACAAAACCCAAAAACTTTTTCAGACTTCACGTGCAGGCCTTGTAAAAACTACGTATAAGTTCTAGATTCACCGAAATCAACAGGGTTCGTGCTACGGTGACCTATAGCATACGTACCAAATTTCAGCTCATTCGAACAAAGCGTTTAGACGCTATTGTGTACAGTCACCGACATACACAGACATACATACATCCCGAAAATTCGTATAAAATCGTAGATTTTTCTAAAACAGGAGCTTGTATCGAAACCAAAGTTAAAGGTATACTACTAGATATCATGATAGTCCCAAATATATATTTGTAACATTCTACGACTCTTCTCTTTTGAGCTATGCCAGACAAAATTGCATTTCGCAAATCATGACTACAATACTTTCCTTAGGAAAGTATTGTATGAAAGTAATATACTCGGAAAATAATATACTATACCTTCGGAAAGTAATATACTATAATTATGAATTGCGTCAGTAAACGTTATAGACAACGGTTACTCTGCTATATGACTCTTTTCATATAGCCAGGTGTATCTGTTTTGTAATCAAATGTATGTGTTAAAACTTATATAGTTGCAAATTTACTATATTAGAAAGGTATGACCAAAAGAACTTCATAAGAATTACTTTTTTTTAGACAGAGGCAGAAAATTTTAGTATCGAAACCAAAGTTATGGGTATACTTCTAGATATCATGATAGTTCCAAATATATATTTGTAACATTCTACGACTGTTCTCTTTTGAGCTATGCCAGACAAAATTCCATTTCGCAAATCATGACTACAATACTTTCCTTAGATATAATGTTCGGAAAGTAATATACTATATTTATAAATTGTGCCAGTAAACGTTATAGACAACGGTTACTCTGCTATATAACTCTTTTCATATAGCCAGGTGTATCTGTTTTGTAATCAAATATATGTGTTAAAACTTATATAGTTGTAAATTTACTATATTAGAAAGGTATAACGTGTAAGAACTTCATAAGAATTATTTTTTTTCAGACAGAAGCATGAAATTTTTTTTACAGAATAGTGACCAAACGCGTAATTCTTCCACGTAGTTTTGCATGTAGTTATTATTAAGGCACAATTGACAGTTTATGCATAAACTTAATAAATATTATTCAGCTGAAAAAAAAAAAAAAAAAAAAATAATAATAATAATAATCAAGTATGACAAATGGAAACAACATTCGTTAAAAAGATGGCCCGGCAAAAATATATTAAAACTTCTTTTATAAATGGAAAAAAAAAAAAAATTCTTTGTTTTTAATGTTAAACAAAGTAATTTTCATGAAATATGACTAAAGGGGAAAAATTTTAAAAACAGAAATGTTTGCTAAAAAAATTAAACAGTGTAAAACTATATCTCTATTTTAAAGAACTGTAAATCAGAAATTCTCCCATGTTTTGTTTTAAAATTCTCTAAAAAGCGGAAATCATCAACAAAGTTAAAAAAAAAAAAAAAAAAAAAAAACCCTGTAACTGCATACACATTCGTAACGTCTTTCGAATTCATTTGTTTCCACAGATGTTTCTGAGTGGGCAAAAATAAATCTCAAACTTTTTTATTCTGTATGTAATCTTTTTTTCGTGAAGTTGATTGTTCTTTTGCGGTGTTTTTGTTTTATTTTCACGTGGAAAGTAAAAAGTAACGTGTGAAATTTGTTAAAGTATTTGTGTAATTTCTGATTTTTCTTTTCTTTCTTTCTTTTCTTTTGTTGGTTATATATGTAGAACGGTATTTCATTTATGCTGAAAAAATTAACACAAACTCTGAAGTTAATATATTTTCCCGTAGAGTTATTATAGAAAGAATAAATTTTACCTATATCCAGTTTATAGTTAGCATTTTAGAAGAGAAATTGTGCATAAAGCGTAATATGTTTTTTGGGATTTTTTTTAATCTGTCTGAACTACATAAGGACTACCTAACGATATTATTTTCGGCATACATGAGTACATTAAATGGACATTAAACGTATCGTAAAAAAAAAAAAAAAAATCAAAAATATTTCTCGGATTTCGTTTAAATTTTCATGGGAGGTACCAAAAGGGTAACAATAAAATTTGTCATTTCTGTGACAATTTTCAAACCGTTTAGAAATTAGATAAAGTAAGTACAATTTTAATTTTATTTCAATTTAAATCAAATGAAAGGAAAATCTAGAAAAACAAAAAGTTATCAAAATAGGAAAAAGTGTATAAAAGTACTTATTTTGCAATTCTTATATTTATAATTTTCTTGCTTTTAATATCTAAATTTGTACTTTTTAATTAATTAATTACAGGTAGTATTTTATTCCCTTCACTTTTAAAATGTTATTTTGTTGACTCAAATCATCTCAACGTCCAGTTTAATAGTAGTTGTTAGTACGAACAATTTTTTCTGACTTGTCATAAAAAGTTGTTTGTACGAGCAACTTCTCCTACGATCATAAACCAATAAGAAGAAAGTTCGTTATCTGCGCCGAGAAAAGATGAGGCAGCGTCAGGTCATTCATCGTTCTCTCCGTTCTACGACAAAGACTTCGTGTCGGCCCCGGTGGAAAATAGTGATAAATTAGGGTACCTAAAGTCCATTCTAGGCTCCCTATGTTAAATAAGTGCGCTTTGATATATACTGAAAACCGTGCAAACCAGTTTTTTGGACGATTTTTGACCTAACTTTTGCAACCCTTTTACGGATTTTGGCTGCTAGAAATTAGCTCAAATGAAAATTGTGTAAAAGGTTTTCCTGTGTAATAGAAGCATTAGTTAAAAATATAAACTAAAGTTATAATAGACAAACTTATTACAATCAAATTTGAACTAAATTCTTAATGTTGGGAATATTCAAACAATATTATAAAATTGCCCCCCCCCCAAAAAAAAAAAAAAATAAATAAAAAAATAAAAATAAATATACTTACTATAAGTAATATGACGGATGTATTGAAGTCAGAATTCCCTTTTTTAATATTCCCCCCGAATCTATGACTGTGGAAGAATAAAATAATATCAAAGTATTAAAAAAAAAAAAAAAAAAAAAAAAAAAAAAACTATGCAATGATTGTAAAAATATTAAGCAATTTTATAACATATTTTAGGAGAGATTTAAAACTGATAAAATCTATATTGACATGCAATATACAATGGTGAATCTTTCTAAAGTCATGTTTTTATAGCAAAGCATTAATACAAATTTTTCGAAATGTGCTTTTAAATATATTAATCAAAATTCATTTTAATGCTTTTGAAATATTTGTTCAGATATACAATATATTCAAAAAATAGATAAACGGAAGAAAATAATTTTTTAATATACTCATTATCAACTTCCATTACGGATTGCACTTATTATTTAAACAGCATCTTAACTCCATTATTAGTTTATTTCCTAATAATGCAGAAATTCAAAAGGAATATCACAACTTATTTCTAGATTTGAAGATACACAGGAATTCTCCAAGATAAATTATTCGAACGCTGCTGCCATCTATTGCCTTTCAATGAATCAAAATATTCTCCCGTTATTTTTTTAAACTCTGCAAGTGGAATTAATTACCAATATTTTTCACAGATAGCATTAACCAATTTTGAATAAGTTATTTACAACGTTATCTTAAAAAATGATTTTTCGTAAAAACTTTAAAACTATAAGATTCGCTATCATTAACAATACATGTTCATATTAAAAACTGAAAAACGAAAACGAAATAAATAAATACTTTCACATACTTTTAAACATATTAATCTTTTCATTAATATTGAAGTCTGATAAACAATAATTAAAGCACTTTATTAATGTTAACTATTGGAAAAAAGTATGATATTAAAAGATTGTTTACTTTAACAGAAAGTTAATTTCAAAATACTCCTTATTATTATTATTATTATTTTATTTTATTTTATTGGCGAAGGAGAAAAATTAAAATGAGTAAAAATAAATAAATAAATAATAACAATAATATAACAATATTATATATATATATATGAATAAATTAGTGTTTGAATTGTTTCTAAATAGCTTGAGCTTAAAAATGTACCTATTCAGAATTGCTCAAAACTTTAACCAATACAAAATCGCATTTTAAAATAAATAAATCTTGATGAAATAAATATATCTTGAAAATAAATCTTGAAAATAAATAAATAAATGAAATAAATAAGAATAAAAATAAATAAATAAATCTTGATTAAAATAAATAAATCTGACTCATAATTAAAATAAAGAATTCTTAAATAAAAATGAAAATGAAAATGACATAAAACGTGTAATTATATTATTTTTATAAAATACTTGTATTCTAAATTTATGTTACCAAGTGGTTAGAGACAGTTTCCAGGGAAATATTTATGTTTCCATTTTTAAATTTTATGATAAAGCAGAGTATTTAAGTATAAGGTAGTCTATAACAACTACATATTGCACACATAAAAAAAAGTATATTTTCCAATAAAAACTGAAAACAGCGATTATGATAACCTATGGTATCTATAATGTGTTTAAAAAGGTAAGGATCATGTAAATAAACAATTCTCGTTATTTTCATATCTTATAATGAAAAAAGTAAATTAATCAATAAATAAAAAGCAGAATAGGAACTAGTAATCTACACACACACACACACACACACACACACACACATATATATATATATATGAGTGTTAAATATTGTATGCATACATCTTTTATTATTATTATTATTATTATTATTATTATTATTATTATTAATTAAATTTCATGTTTCTTTCTGTGATATGTTATAAAGCGTGAGTATTTTAATTCCTCTTTAACTTAATAATCATGGATTTATTTATATATCTTTTGGATGAAATTGGCATTAATAATGTACTTGTTGTATACTAAATTTATTATGTTTTAGGATTAAATTTTAAATTTGCAATTAAATAAACCTATGTATATAAATTTATAGAAAAATACCAATATATGAACACATGGACAAAGATCAAAATAAGGCAAAATCAATTAAAATATTAGAAACTTACAGAATTCGTATCTTCATCTGGGGCATTATACGAATAGCAAAATTTTCTGGTTTTCTGTTAAGTGCATTATGCTAATGAATATTAATTTTTATAGCTCGAACCTCACAAACAAAAGTAAAAAGGAATGGAAATAGATGGAAATAGATTAAATAAACAATACAAGACTGATTAATCAGCTACATGCACAGAACATATGAATAGAAACTAATGCCGGTTTACACTTAACATTTAAACTAAACCAATATGTTGTGGCCACAGAAGACTTTCTTCTATATAATCATAATCGAATTCATGCAGTAAAGAATATTTATTAAATTATTATTTATTTAAATTATTTTCCGTGATGGGTGCAGATGATTTTTATCTCACAGAATTATAACACTAAATGCCGAAAGAAAGAATTTTGCGCCAACTTCAAGTGTAATTTTAATTTTAATTTATTTATTATATATATATATATATATATATATATATATATATATATAAAAGAAAAACGATAATTTTGTCTTAAATTTCCACATATAAATCTATAGTTCAAGTATTCGTTTTAAATGTATTGACGAGTTTTTTCGAAGGATACCCATTCTGAAAATTTACACTCCACGGGGGTGTACTTAGAGAGCAGCGATGCTCCTAGATGCACAAACTCTTTTTTTCTAGTCTACTACTGCTATTATTAATAATTCATATTAAATTTACAGCAGCATGCTAAAAATATCTCCCATTGTGTACATTTATGCGAAATTTTGTCCTATACTGCCTTGTTAAAAACTTAGAAAAAAAATGAGATCATAGCGCCACATGTTGAGCCATTGGTCCCCAAATGTAATCAGCACCAATCTTGGTCAGGGTCCAACTAAATACGAAGTTTGGTTAAATTTCATTCATTGGTTCGGGAGATATAGCGTCGACAAAATTTGTGATACACACGCAGACACACATACAGACACACATACAGACATTTTCTAAAAAGTCAAATCGTATTCAGGACATCTCAAAACGCGTAAATCCATTGAAAACTGGAGTTTAAAAATTTCCCGAATCCTTTACTTTCTTCTTATACATATATAAGAAAGTAAAAATATATATAAGAAAGTAAAAATACAAGGTATGTAATACTATCATGGACAAAAAAAAAAAAAAAAAATATGTTAATACAAAGTGAAGTGAAAAAAAAAAAAGCATGAAATTATATATAATATTATCTATCTATCTATCTATCTATCTATATTAATGAAATACTTATGAAATAAAATTATAGTTTTAATTATCAATAAAAACTTCATAAGTAAATACTTTAATCCTCGATCTACCTACGATACCTAAAAAATACCATTAGATTAAAAAGAGTGCAAAATCGAATTTATGGAAAGAGTGTCAAAGATTAAGGATATTGTAAGGATCAAAAGTACGTACTTTACTTTAATCACATTACACGGTACTACGCGTTTCGTGAGCCGTTCATATCCAAGAAAGAACCTTACAGCGTGCTGTCGTTGTTTAAGATTTTTTTCATAACCGCTAGTTATGTTACATCTAAATTACGTATCATCTCAAAAATCTGCTATGAATCTTAGGGAAAAAAAAATAAAGATGAGAAATGTACTAATTGTTTTACGATCTGACGAAACTTTAATAATCCCAAGGGTGCAAGATTTTCCGTCTCAAGATAGATATCTACTTTGTATCAATATTTTCTATCACATTCAATCTTAAAAATGTATTGTACAAATATGACAGAAATTGGATCAAAAAGTAGTTGTTTAAAAAGTAGTTGATAAAAAATAGTTGCGAAACATTTCCGTCTTGAGAGGGAAACTCTGGCACCTTTGAACGTACCACTTCATTAAATCATCATTAATTAATATTTTGACACGATAAGAAACATTTTTATTGCGTATAACTCTGAAAATTGCTCTTGGATAAGGAAGAAATATATTTGAGGTAATTTTCTTTTTTAATAATGTGGTAAATAAAGAATCAAATTGTAGAAACAAACAATATTTATTTCTATGGTTTCACGTAGCGCTAGTGCTTGTTTCTTCACCTGTTGAATCACGATTTCGATCCGAGACATTTGTTTCCCGTTTTCCTATAATTTGTGGTGATTGAATACAAAGAATTTTATTCAAAATCAGTATTGCAAAAATTTTACAACAATAATATCGATTCTTAGAAGAGTTAATACAAATATTCCTAAGTTAATATAAATAAGTTTTATTTAAACACTGAAGATATATTATGTATTTAATTAATTTAGTTAATTATACAATACTTTTTAATCATACAATGCGTTTTCTTGCTGCACATATTTTATGAGACGAAACTATGTAAAGTTTTTTTTTTTTTTTTTTAATGCTAAAAGTTTATTTTCTCAGGAAAAATGATTTCTATGAATGCATTAACCGCCGCTTAATAAATTCACTGGTTAATAAAATCAGCCGTTAATCTGATTAAATTGCGAAGACCAAAATCAAATTAATGCAAACTAATTTTAAAACCGCCGCTTTATAAAATCAGCATCGCCGGTTAATAAACTTAAAAATATCTCTTTAGCAGCAAAAATGTCATTTATGCATGCTAAACAAATTTTTATTTTACTCTGTGATTTTTTATTTTTGAAATAAAATAGAAAATAAAATACAGCAATCCTTACTTTATCCCTCTTTATCGAAAATGTTACATTTACAGCAATTAAACACTCCCCATCACTTGTCTTACTAATAATTTCAAGGAATATATTCTTCAAAAATCAGTAATAAGTTACAAATTTGATTTAATTCGCATGTGATTTTTTTTATAATCCATAATTAAAAGACAATTTTTAGTTTTTATTCTGAAATAACTAAGTATAACTAACCAAAAAGCTTAAACGGAAAGATTTTAAATTTAAAAGAAAAGCGTGAACTTTTTAGCAAAGTATTGATGATTTTCCACAAAGGAGAGCGCATCAGAACTTGGGATGTGTTTAATTCCCTTATTTTGAAGGAACAAGGTACAATCAAATAAATATCTGTTAAAATTAATTAATATTGTTTATTAGTTTCATTATTTGGTACCTTTTGAAAATTCTTCCCAAATTCAGGTAAATAATATCTTTTTCTTGAGTACAAGAACGTTCGCCGGATATAAAAATCAACCACTTAATAAAATCACTTTTGCTCAGAACGAATGTGATTTTAATAAGCGGTGGATACTGTATTTTTAAATGAAATAAATTTAAGGAGAATATTACAATAGAAATAAACTTTAAAATGATATGTAACATCCTAATTTATAAACAAAATATGATCATACTGTGAATTTTGATCCCACAAAATATTTCGACAGTAACATAAAAGTAAAAATTAAAAACGTTTTGAGTTTTTAATATGAAACGTATCATCAATAATTTTAATTATTTTTAGATAAAGTGGAGTGCTCCACTTTATTTAAAATTAATTTCATGGATGATGTATTAATAAATAAAATCTCTTACTTTTAATTATATTTCCTGTAAGTAATACTTTTTGCAAGTGATATCAAACCTTAAAAAATCATGATAAGATTTTAATATTTATTTAAAAATACATAAAATTAACTTTATAATAATAATAAGCTGTAATAAAAAAAAATTTGATAAAAAATCTATTTTTGAATGGTTTGCATATGTTTACATATATGACAGATGCCGGTGCGGTCATTTTTTTAATACCATGATTTTTTTTTTCTTTTTTAAATAGAAAAATCTAGCAATAGTTTGCAGTTGTCATCTTCGATTAAATAATATGGAGATTGCTTTATAAAAATAAGTCGTATTTAAATAATAATAATAATAAAAAACTTTTTATATACCATGTTTTAAATTTTCCGATGAATCACAGGGCTCTTATCAATGTGCATAAAATTTTTAAACTGATAATGGCGTCAATTTTTGGGAGATGCATAATTTAACTTTTTATAATATTTTAACGTTCAAGTTTATTTGAATGCATTTATTTTTATGTCGAAAGAAAATGAACTCGTAAATTTTTTTTGGCAACAATTAAATTATAGCTAATACTTTAATGGCTATTTTAAGCTATTAGGATGTTATTATTTTCATATTTTAATTAATTATAAGAAAAGTAATCAAAAATTCGAAAATCTGTCTTCGAAGTATTGTGTTGTCACCGGGTTCTGAGCTACTGTGAAAGTTTCAAATGTCTAGCTAATAGGAAAGTTAGTTAAAATTCGGTTGCAAGATTTGTATCGGACAAACAAACATACAAACAAAAAAGAATAGAAGTTAATAAAAACATGGTAAAAAGTGACTGTGTGGATCCCTGATATAACTCATTTATTAGCTTTTTTCTTATGAGAAAACCCCCAACATTCTATAGGCTGTATATTCATCGAAGAAATGATAATATATTAAAAACAGTTTATGAATTTAATAATGGTATTAGTTATTTAATAACATTTTGAATTATTTTTTATGGTCATTGAATGAAATGTCCAACAAAACAAAAGTTCTTAAAAATTAATTTTAGAAAATTAAATACTAGATTAATTTTATTATTGCTTTAGTTCCACCACTTTAACATAATATGTTGTATTCTAACGCAATAGCAAAACAATTCTGCAATTTAATTTTCTAGAATTATTATTATTATTATTTTTAATTTTGTGACATTTTGTGACATTTCGTGTAATGTTTCTTTAAAATTACTTTTTCGAATTTAAACCATTAGTAAAATTTGCTAATAAATATGAATATTAACTTATGAATATTAAATATGAATATTGAATATACGAATATAAATATATATGAATATTAAATATATGAATATATGAATATGATATATGAATATTAAATATGAATATTATGTACGAATTTAATTTTCTAAATAAATTGTAATTTTTGTATGAAAAGTAAGCTTTGAATAGTGTAATATCAGCAAAAATGACAACAATTTTATTTACAGTATATGAAATAATAATTACTTTTAAAGCTCGTAGATTTTAAAAGATGTTCAGAAAAGTTTTACCTATCAATTACAGTCTTTATAATATTTCTACATTTTTCTTTTCTTTTTTTTTCTTTTATATAATAAAATCAGAGATGATTTTTTGTCGATAAAATATTTGCTCATACTATATCTCTGGGATGGTTGGCCATAATTTGATGAGAATTTAACAGCGGTTCAGGCTTGCCAATATTTTAATATATTCTGTAAAATGGCCAGTATTTACCTTTTTTCTACACTATACTTTTTTTGTTTGAAAATAATTTTCTTCCCATTTAATTAAAGTAAAACACTGGAGAAAATTACTCTACGAAAAAAGTAGTGTGAAGAAAAGGTGGGTAAAAAAAAAAAAAAAAAAAAAAAAAAAAAGAATAAATTAAAAAGTTGGCAAGTCAGATATTTTACATACCATATAAATACATACGCTATTAACTCTTTTTTTTTTTTTTTTTTTTTTTTTTTTTTGGGGGGGGGGGGGGGGGGGTTCATGTGATGAACATTGCATATAATCCTGCACGAATATTATAAATTTCTTCAGGGAATCGGTGGGGTGGGGGATAACATGTTTTAAAACTAGAAAGAAAATTACGAATTAGAAATTAAGGTTTTAAAGTTTTTTTTTTTTTTTTTTTTTTTTTATGTTGTGTATATAACATTTTAATTTTAAAGGTGTTCATTGTATATAGTAACACTATCAATTATGTTGAAAAAAAAAATCACTAAGAAAGAAAAAAGTAGAACTACTCTAAAATTTGTAATAGAAATACAAAATGTTTCTTAACATCTGTTTAAATCTTCAGGTTTTAAAAGTAACATTATTTTAGGTACTATAACTAAAATCTTGAAAAATTTTTAGCGATATTTTATCCGTTCAAAAGGGTTCCCAACAAATAAAGAATACCCCCCTCCCCCTTATACATAAATATGAAAAGGATTTTTTCATGTCGAAATTTTATTTTGCTCATGTCTAACGATTTCATGACTAAAAAAATTAGAGTGCTTTCCTTCGGCAACGAGACATTTCTAAATATACTCATTGACAACCAAAAACGAAAAACGTATACAATGCTTGGCACCACACTATTAAATCGATATGTGCTAGAAATCCATAATAAATAAATTAATATACATTGAATATATATATATATATGTAAGTTACAGATATCAGGGACAAATATTATCAGACTAAATAAAAGTTCTGCTTTTCATCTTAGAAATAATCAAAGATGTCATAACAGTCAGAGGGGTAGCATTTAGATAACATGAACAAAATTTTTATCTATTGTTAAAGAAAACTCTGTGTAATTAATGAATTAAAAAAAGATACAATTATATCTAATTAAGCAGACAAGAATAAAGTTTTATAAAATCATGATTGCTGCTAGATAATTAAAAATGAATAATCTCAGACTTACATTTTCTAACTGCTGCTTTTACATATCCCCCCTCCTTAAAAAAAAAAGAAAAGAAAAAAAAAAAAACCACTGCATATGATAAATATATCAAAATTTAAATAGAAATTAATATACAATGATATTTTGAATTACTCCTATTAAAATTAAAACGAGTTGGTTGATTAAGCTAAAAAATATCAAACATCAGCAACTGAAACTTAAATTTAGAAAAACAAATCTTGTGAAATTGTGTTTATTTAAAGACATATACGGTTACTAGAACGGAAATATTTGGATAATTATATATATATATATAAATATATATTAGTATATATATATATATATATATATAATTGTACCTACGTATTCAGTCGCAGATATACACCTCACAGAGCTAGGGGGAGGGGAGTAAAAGGAAGAGTCAGACAAAGTTAATCCTGTTTGTTACAATCCAATTTTATAATTATCTAAATGGGATATGATAACTTCTATATCAGGGATGCTGAAGCGTCAGATATTTGCAGATCTCATGAGATAAGTTACTTGCTTTAAACATCATTGTGTTATAGTATTTGTTTATGAATATTTTTCTTTTATTAGTTATAATAAGAAAATTAAAATAGTCTTACGAATTATAAGTTAATATATCTAACTATATATTCTAAAGGAATCATAATCATTTTAATCTACCATCCATTTTGCTTTTCCATTTAAAATATTTACAATCAAATATTTACAATTATTTAATATATATATATATATTAAATAGTTTTTGTTTTACTGGAGACAAATTCATTTCACTTTAGTTGTTTTAGTAATGTTGACTTTCAATTTGGAAATAAATCAAGCTAATTCTATTTTTTGTGAATTTCATCATTTTATTGAAAATAATATGGCTTCAGTTCAAACACGTTACTAATGCTATTGATACCAAACGTAAATGCTGTAAATTTGAAATATTCCTTTCAGTACTTACTTATTTTAGTGATTTCAATAATATTGAAGTTTCATTCCTATTACTTCATGCTTAGTATATTTAAAATAACTAATACATTCATTTAGTACAAAAACCATTTTTATTTTAATTCAAAATTCTGTTCACATTTTTATTTTGTTGAAACGTGTTTATTTTAATGTTTTATTTAGCTGCTTCATTAATATTTTTAGATTATTGCAAGCTTTTCTAATGAAGAAGACGTATATATATATATATATATACATATATTTAATTATTAAAATTTCACTAGAAAAATTGAAACCTAACTATTAACCTATGACACTCATTCTGCAGTTTTATTAAATAAATTTTTATTAAAAATTATCTGTGTTTTCTGTATACTATTATTTATTAAAAATATTTAAACTAAATAGAGAATTATCAGTATTTTTTTTTTTTAATTACACATTTCCCCATTGCTTATGAATTTTTATTTAATAGAGTATTTGTTATGAAAACATTTATAGTTTTATTGAGCTATTTTCAATTAAAACTGTAGCTTTATTATTATTATTATTATTAGTTTGATTTAACAAATAAAAATTATTGTTGTGTTATTAATTATATTTTACAGATGTATGATTCATAGTTTTATTTCTATTTAAATACTTTTTCTGATGCTAATACTTATGTTAAATAATAATTTTTAATGCGTAGTATGTTACTTTTGTTTGTATTTTCAACATATAGTGATATCATGAATATATAGGAAAGAAAAAGAAAAAAAGAAAGGCTCAATATTGGAGTAAAGTTGAATTTACTTCATAGCAAAAATAAATAAATAAAATAAATAAATAAATAAGTAATATTTTTTGCTAGCCCCCCTCCCATACTTAATTCATGTTTTGCACAATTGTAGTTTTACTATCGCTATTGTTTACACAAATTACTCTTAAACAATGCTACTTAAAACCGTGTACGTTACTTTTGTTTGTGTTTATAAAATACAACCATAAAAAAAAAAAAAAAAAAAAAGTCCAATATTGAACTAAAATTGCAGATAATTTGTAGCAAAAATAAATGAATAATTATTTTTGCATTATTGCTTGCCATACCCCCACCTTGTTTACTGAAATTAGTCTTAATTAAGCTATTTAATGAAGCCGTTGTTTTATGAAGGCTTTTGTTTGTTTAATAAAACTATTTTATAGAAGTTTCAATTTCATCATAAACGCTTTCAATTTATTTGAAGTGTTTCTTGAATATATGCAGTTTCATTGAAAATATTTCCAATTTTCAAATATTTTATTAACTCTCTTTATTTATTGGAAATATTTCCAGCTTAATTAAATGCCCCGTTTTCAGTTTCATGTATAATTTTATTTCAGTAAAAATAGTTCCAATTAAATTCAATTGGTCTATTTGTGCATTATGTTTAATTGGAAATATCTTCAATTCTGTTGCAAGATTTATTCATATTCTTTATTTATTGAAATAAATAATTTAACAATCAAAATCATTCAATTTCTTCATTTTATTTTATTTTTAAAAAGATAAATATCTCAATATTGTCAAAATAGTACGCAAAATTTAGCTATAGTAACAATATTTTTCTTTATTTCTAGAAATTTTAAATGTGATTTTTAATGATTACTTATTAAAATCATTATTTTCTAATACATTTACAAAAAAACATTAATTAAGAAAACATGAATTAAATATCGGAAAAAATTAGTTAATTCTATATAACTATATTTGACAAAGCAAAGAAAATATACTTAAAAAATTTCATGTTATTTTTCTCATACATAAATCAGGTAACTTTTAGGCATATTGATTTTTAAAAACCTTGCTAAGAAACAATTTGAATTTTTCAAAGAAAGTTAATATAAATTAATAAGTAAAATTTTAAAACCTGGCTTTGAGTGTGCGTTATGCATGATCTTCTCCCCTCACTCTTTTTCGAAAAATAAATCTTGTATCAAATCCTAGAAATCGAAATACCATCATACACGGATAAAAGTTCGAGAAAATACCTGATTAAACGGATTTCAAGGTACTCTTTCTCACACGCATGTCACTACTATCCTGGCTTAATTCGATTATCGGAGAGATAAACTCATCCTAATTAGCTTAGTTCCAGAGTCGACTTTCGTCGCTTCCGAGTCTTGATTTAATTAGCAGGATTGATTTTACACTTGTTATATTTTCTGTTGCTCGCTAGGTAGATGATACATAGATGCCGCATAAAACGCGATTAGAGCGGGAAGCGTAAAGGCTTTGTTACAATCAGTAAGAAGAATTATAATAATACATTTTTCGCACACTATTATTTACTCAGCGTAATTATTGATTATATTTGCACTGATTTGGACGGCTTCGTGTACAATAAATAAATAAATGTAAAAAAGGATTACTAACAAAATATATTCAGATAACTTTATTATTCAAACATTATGGTCATACTAATGTTTATTTTATTCTAGCTTTTATATTTTTAAAGCATTATAATTGCTTGAAATTATTTGGATAACGTAAATATTTTTATTCGTTATTATTTTTTTTTTCGTCTAATTTCACACTTGTTATGTTTTTTGTTTTTAAAAATTAATTAGAACTCATCATAGTCTTAAAAATTAAATTCCACATAAATAGATGAATAATCAACTATACTCAGTGTCAGATGCGCAAATCAATAATACTAAAAAAATGCTATAAGTTTAACATAATAGTCTGAAATATCAAGGTTAATTCTATTACTAAATGAAAAATTTTAAATTTAGTATATATTATGCTTGTATATACAATAAATAAATAAAATAACATAAAATGAACGCATGTGTGCCAGCAAGTAACGCCCTCATTTTTGCGGTCAGCACTCCAGCATGCCAAAGCGTTTTCTCATTCATCCCCGGGCATCACATATTTGCGCTACAGTGTCCTGAAACATTTTATAAACTGCAATTTTTGGTCCATAATGGATATGAGATGTTGATCCATAGGATTTGAGCGCGCGTTTGTGCCTCCGCGAAAGGGTTAACAATAAAATAATAATAAATGTTAAAATAATAGTTCATCTTCATACTCAAAATACAATCGATCAGTTTGAAAGAAAAAAAAAAGAAACAGAATTCAAATACGAACGATGGATGAAACAATCAGCATGAACAATCAATTAGTAATTAATGGAAGATAAGTGAGAGGTGTCAGCGGTTGCTGTACCACTTCTACCTTTCTATTATTCTTCAAATGTGCTTACTGTAAAAAAATTGAATCTCTCAGGTTAAGGTTCACCTTTATTGTTCTACTGTAATCCTTTGCACTCCAGAGGCAGTGTTGCCAGGTTTGGGGACTTTTTTATTCAACATCCACCATTAAATTTTTATTGCAACAGGTGCCCAATCACATCGACGATTAATCGTCTATTATGTATGCCAAATTTTACTTCTCAAAATTATTAGTGGTAGTTGAATAAAAAAGTCCCCAAGTCTGGCAACACTGTCCAGATGTGACTCTTGGTCATCAGTTGATTTGTTACGGTAATGTTTGATAAGTTTAACAGATGTCCTTCTTTGATGCATAAAGTTACATAAAGTTATGAAATAAAAAGTTTTAAACGTTAAACTGTGAGCGAATTCATTTTATGTTAATGGTAAGTAATTCACCAAATATGCAGGAAATCTTTGGAACTGTTGGTTTGCCGGAGCGAAAAGGCCTCGAGTGCAAAATGTTAATAAGTATATATGCATTATGATTTTTTTCAGAAAGTGTTTAACATCCCCAATCCATCCCCCCTCCCCTCTTTTTTTTTCTACAAAACCCTTAAAATATGCATAAGACTTTTGTTAATTTAATTGGGGATTCAGCTTATTCAAATACTGTTCTAATTTAATTAATTAAAGAAAGAAAGAAAAAAAACTAGCATATAGATATGAAATTTTAACTTAAGCGCACTTATATGTGGGTTAGTATTAATAACTGAACTATTTATAAAAGTTTTAGAATAAAGTAAATGGAATATTTATTTTAAGTATGCTTATTTTTGTTATTATCATTAATATTATTTATGACACCGTGATACATTATACATTTCTATCTATGTTCGATATTAATATGATTTTCAATGGTGTTTCAGAACTGTTTTTTTGACAACAACTCGTTTTTTTTTTCTTCTGATTTTAGTCCGTACTTTTGAAAAAAGGAATAATTCTCCCGTAGAAAGAAACTAGAATTCATTCATGTTTTCTCTCTGACAACTGGAAATGTCACACAAAAGGAAACTATGCAAGACTTCGCAGAGTCCCATCTGACTTTATCAGTACCAGTTGTTTCATTTTAAATTTTTTGTAAACTTTCAAAATAAATAAATAAACAAATAAAATCTGTAAACTACATAATACATAATAATAATAATAAAAAAAAAAAAAAAAAAAAAAAAAAAATTGTTCTTTTCAGAAATTAAAAAAAAAAAAAGGTTCTTTTCAGAACTAAAGAAGGGTTGTTTTCAGAACTAAAAAAAACGTTCTTTTCAGAACTAAAAAAATAAAAATAAAATAAAAATAAAAATAAATAAAAAAGTGTCAAAAAATAGTTCTTTTCAGAGCTGAAAAAAATTCAAGCAACAAACTGTTTGTGAAAGAAATACACATTATAATAAAAAAATAACAGTTAGTACTGTTATCATCATCATCATTATCACCATCATTATTATTATTAAAAATAAAAAAAGGTACATGAATACATATTTCAAGTTCGGTACATTGATCCTCTCTTATAAGCTTTAAAACTTTTTAAAATGGGAAGCATGTTTTTTGAACAGAATAATGACACCAACATAGGAAGAGTTTTGAATTAGATAAAAATACATTCTAGTTCTTCACTAACTCCTTCTACGTGAAATGTAAAGACTAAATGACCGTGAAATGAATATACATGATTTCAGAAATTACTCATTTCGTTTACTGATTTACTTATTTTTTTTTTTTTTTAATTGTCAAACTACGTTCCTTAATAAAGAGAGAGAGAGAGAGAAAGAGAAACTTTAAATACTCTAAAAAACTGCTAAAACTGCTTGATGTAGATTGCAACTGTTAAGATTAATTTATATAATAAGTGTTAATATAAAAATAACATGTGATAAGATTAATGGATTCAGTCTAGTTAACTGCCGGTATATTAATCACCAATTAAAAATGCCATAAGTGTTTGCGAATCACTGTAAGAAACCAAGAAATCAAGAAGAATTGATTATAAATAGAATACTATATAGATATTCTTCAAATGCCAAGGTAAAAAAAAAAAAAAAATGAAAAAGAAAAAGAAAAACTTTTTATTTTTCTATGTATCTAGTTTTAAACAGCTTTCTAGAGTTATATCCATAATAATCCTATACCCTGTCATCAATTCTGCCCCAAAGTCGAATAATCATAAAATATTTTCGACTTAAAATAGAACACATTTGTCTAGAAACACCGCATTTCTTCGGCTTCCGAGTTGTGAAAGATAAACGCTACATATTAAAAGAGGAATAAGAGATCATTTTGTTTTTATTAGTTTTCTAATAAATTTGTTTAATTATGCTACGCATAAAATAAACAAGCATACCGTCGAAAATATCAAAACGAATTAATGAAAAGTAATTGACCGAATAGCCAATGTGCCTACTTATAGAACAATATTAAATTCTTAAGCTTCACGGAAGCAAGAATAATGTCCCATAAGCCGGGCGGTCATAAAACGTTTACGACTTTCGTCGAAGAGACCATTTGTCGAGAAATGCCAAATTCACACGGCGACCATTCTGTGGCCGAAATACACATAGCTACTAACTGCATAAAAAGAAGAACTAATCCTTTTCCGGAATTGGCAATGGATCGATCTCAGGTGAAACATGATAAAGGCGGGACTTAAGACGATAAAGGGGGTCATTCGTTTGCATCTTTCATTCCAGTACTTAAGGAATAAGAAAAAAATAAATGTATCTGTGAATGTGTAGGTTTTTCTCTTATTTCAAAAGATTAAAAATAATAATAATAATGTAAAATAAAAGTTGAGCAATTTTAAGTCTGTTTCAGATAACTTAAATTGTGTCTAATAGAATGCATTTTATTTTCTAGTAGACTAAAATAAATTTATACCCACTCAAATAGTAATTGTTTTTTCATTTTATAAAAGCACGTGAAGTCATTAAACTAAAAATTCAGTAGTTCAGGAAAAAAAAAAAGTTTTATTTTAATTTATTTTCTCGTTTTTACGTATATTTACATTTTTTGAAAATTAACATTTAAGGAATTTATTCATTAATTAATTCATTAATTAACATTATAATTATTGCTGTAATGATTATTATAATTGACATATGTCATAAGATAAAAGCTTCCATATCCTTACAAATTTTATTGTTACTGAATATGTAATTTGTATGAATTGTAAAATTAACCAAAATAAATGTAAATAATGTTTTTCTTATAAATTATCTCTAAAAAGAGAGTTAAATTGAACACGCGTCATTTGTTAATTATATTAGAAACACTTTAAACACACGTACAATTAAATTTTATTTAAAAAATGTTAAAATTTTTTATCAGAAGCTTTTCGCTTTAATAGTAAAGCATCATCAGGGATTTTTATTACTCGTTTCCAATGAGCAGTTTTTAAATATTTTTTTCTTTTCGCAGTCAACAGTTAAGTCTTTTAATAGCGTGAATAGCAACAAAGTCAATTTGAAGTTCGGAAAAGGTTGGATCAAGGAGCTAAGAAAAACAAGAGAAGCTGGAACTATTGAAATATCACACGAGGCTACTGTAGGAGAAAAACCATCATGAATTAGCAGACATAAACTATTAGCTATTTTATAATATTGGGCCAAATTATTGGCAAAATTGCAGCATCTTTGGAATTTATTGTATTTTTGCATTTAATTATATTAATAGCTTCGGAAATGTAAAGTTCTTGGATAGTAGGTGGTGCTGTAATAATTTTGGCTTTATCCCATATAGGGTTAGCGTTTGCGTTGGCATAAATGAAGTCGACTAGAGTAGAACTATTTCCTTCTTTGATATTTCGTATATGTTCTTGTACTCTTAACATTTAAGGAATTTATTTATTAATTAATTCATTAATTAACATTATCATTATTGCTGTAATGATTATTATAATTGACATATGTCATAATATAAATGCTTCCTTATCCTTACATGTTTTATTTTTACTGAATATATAATTTGTATGAATTATAAAATTAACCAAAATTAATGTAAATAATGTTTTTCTTATAAATTACTAACTGCATAAAAATCAAATATCAAATATCAATCATCACACTTTAGATTCAACTCTAAAATTTCGTTATACTAATAGTCTCCCTTTCTGTAAAGAATACTATAGCTTTAAACATTATATACAACGTAAATTTAATTTATTTATCCCATTCAGTTTTCCTATAACTATTAAACAATTAACCCTTCGTGACCGCGATTTAAATGGACCCACTGGAGGAGTCTATCAAATTCCCATCAAAAACAATAAAGAACTTTTCTGTTATATTGGAAAAACTACGAGGACTTTAAATAAAAGAATACATATACGAAATATCAAAGAAGGAAATAGTTCTACTCTAGTCGACTTCATTTATGCCAACGCAAACGCTAACCCTATATGGGATAAAGCCAAAATTATTACAGCACCACCTACTATCCAAGAACTTTACATTTCCGAAGCTATTAATATAATTAAATGCAAAAATACAATAAATTCCAAATATGTTGCAATTTTGCCAATAATTTGGCACAATATTATAAAAATAGCTAATAGTTTATTTCTGCTAATTCATGATGGTTTTTCTCCTACAGTAGCCTCGTGTGATATTTCAATAGTTCCAGCTTCTCTTATTTTTCTTAGCACCTTTATCTAACCTTTATCAGACTTCAAATTGACTTTGTTGCTATTCACGCTATTAAAAGACTTAACTGTTGACTGTGAAAAGAAAAAAAAAAAAAATATTTAAAAACTGCTCATTGGAAACGAGTAATAAAAATCCCCGATGATGCCTTACTATTAAAGCGAAAAGCTTCGGATAAAATTTTTTAACATCTTTTAAATAAAATTTCATTTTACTGCGCACTTTCGCCTACATTTTCTTTTTTTTTTAATACATTGCCTTAATAAATTAGAAAAGGCAACATATAACTAATATAAACTTTAAAAATAAATCTATACATTTATTTATCATATTTTGCTTTGATTTATGCAAACTCTTTTTTTTTTTTTTTTTTTTTTTTTTTTTTTAAATGAAATTTATTTATTTTGTTTTATTCCTTTCGTTCATACACGATATGATGAATAACTACACAGACCATAAATAAATTCTTACCGTAATAATCATTACGTTCATTTGTATAACGGATTTTTAATAAATGCAAATTTTGTGCAAGTTATAAAATTAATTACAACCAATCTGTTTTAACTATGTTTCTCTTTTTGTATCTTCTGATTTTGTTAACTTTAGATTTTTATTATAACATTATTATTATTTTATTTAGTTCCTTTTAGATAATATCCTTTTATAAATAATAATATGGAGGAAACTGCTACAAACTGGATTTGAAAAAAAGTTTAATATTTATATAAGTATTTTTTTAGTTTTGATTCAGTATTTTTCGGTAAATATGTTCTTTTTATTAACTTATATTTGCATTTTTTTTTTTTTTTAATAAGTGAAAACTGTTGTAGGAATAAAGAAAAAATTTCTAAAAAAACATTTCGGTAGCTAAAAAAGCGTGAAAATTGGTAACTATGCATTTAACTTCCCATTTAGTTGTGAATGCCAGAGGTTTGCTCCTAATGCCAGTATATAGTTGGAGTGATGTTCGAATCTAGGTCATACTGTTTGGCTTAGTCTTTTGGGATTTTCCGTCGTTTTCTCTGAAATTTGCCAGACTACAGGTTAGGGTCGCTTTAAGACATTTATTAAGGGCATCTTACCCAAATATAGGTTTTTCATGTAAAGGATTGGCCTTAGCAAATCATCCTGCTACATACATGTTATTTGATTTTAATTTGAAGAATTAAAATTTTTATCGTGGGAAACACTGAACGTTTCAGTGTTTATCATGAAAAACGGCAGTTTTTCTAGTGACGCAAGCGCAAAAACAAACGAACGCCAAAACAAACGAATTATTCTATCTTTTGCGTCACGCCATCCAAAACTGTAAGTAAAATATATGGAAATGTTTACTTTGTGTCATTTCATCCAAATAAATTGAAAATGCATGCAAATAGATATCGTGATGCAAAGAAAAAAACTGTGAAATTTTTTTCAGTTTTGGATGGCGTGACGCAAAAGATAGAATAATTCATTGAAATAAATATATTTCAGTACATAATATAAGCTTAATGAAAGTGATATATTTGACAGCGTATTTGAAAATTAAAAGCAATATTTCAATGTGCACATATACTTTAATATGCAAAACAAAATAATTGCAGAGAAATTTAAAAACAAATCACTTAATGTAACACCACTGCGTTACTGGAATTTCATATAATTTCTTTTAAAACACATGCTTTCATAGTATAAGAGATGTGAATGGAAAAGTATCAATGAGTAAATGCTATATATTATTTTATGTTGAAAATAACGTTTACACTGTAAATATAAATAAAAGGAAAAAGCAAATTCAAATAAGAAAATCTATGTATAATTTAATTAATATCAAAGCGTCACTGAAAATTTGATATCATTATTTTTAAGACCCGTATTTCTAATTCTTATAGCCATAAAGTACAGTGCTGCGTCACAAACTTTTAACCCGTTAAGGGTTTTTTGTATTGATTTTGCTATACACACACATATATAAAAAACAGTAGTCAGTGCAAACTAATTTACACTGAGAACAATATATATATATATATATATATATATATATATATATATATATACACATATATATATATATATACCGCCTTCTTCTAGAATGAATAAGTAGCCATTTTCTAAATCCCTTAACTAGAAATATAGATTTCTGAGCTATGCGCATAAGGCACGCCAATAAACAGAATAGACGAAATGATTGAGAAATTCTAGTTTACGCATTTCTAGATGGCAAAACAATATTCTGAATATTTCGAATATTCTAAATTTTTTGTACTGCGAGAAATACTCGCTCGATTTTCAAGAATTGGGTAATAAACCAAGATTATAGTTGCTGAAACCCGCCTCCTGTAGTCTCATTTATTTGCAGAGATTTTTAAATAACTTTGTTCTCGAGAATATAGGCAAACGCTCTAAAATCTAATAGTGGCTTCCAGAACTCGCTTTGCAAGGGTACTAGAATGTATAAGGATGACATGGAAGTATTTTTTCTTGAGCCACAATTTAGATTCTAGATGTCAGTTACAGAATTTTTTCTCAGTGTAATTTTTTCTTTCGTATGCTGTGTATTTTCCTTTCAGAGCATATGAAATAGAGTGTTTTGAGTTTCTTTAATGTTAGTTAATTCCTATAAAGAAATTGAAAAAAAAAAAAAAAAAAAAAAAAGCGTCATTAATGCGTTTGAATAGTATGCATATCAATCCTTTCAAAGATTTCTTCACTCGAGGAGTCTTTTAAATGTTCAAAACAAAATCTATAATGAACTTGCAAGCTTTTAAAATAATTTTTCTGTACTAACGAATTTAAAGGAAATTTATAAACAGAAATATAATTTTGAAATATTGATAAAAAATAAACGCTGAATATTATTGCATTGTACATCATTTGCAATAGATTAATGGAGAGGTTATTACGAAATTAAAACAAGGAAAATACCATATTTTTAATTTTATGGAAAAAGATAATTCGAAATAAAATGCGACAAACTGTGTTATTGAAAATATTTGAAATATAGATGGCTTTAAAAGATAATTAATTAATCGAATCTGTTCATTTAAAAAATGTACTGAGCATAAAACATGTATTTCCCGCCTTGCATTACAACTAGACATTTATTCATGGAATATGTTACAGTGGAAACAATAAGTAACGGTGCAATAATATAACGGAAACCATAACATAACAGTAATTATTTTGCCAGTGATAAAAGCATTTAAGTGCAATTCTCTGTAATTATATTTCGGTATTCAGTGTTCAAATATACTTATTTTACATAATATTTGTATAATATCAATTTATGATATTGCGCTTTTTCTATACCAGTGGCCGCACAAAACTTTGAAATATTTTTAAAACTACTAAAATAATTATAATAGAATATAAATTTTCGCTACGCAGCAGCTTTAGAGAAATTTTGAATTTAATCATCTACTCTTAAAAAAATTTATTTCAATAAAAATTTAAATTTTTTTAGTTTCTGGTCATAGTACTAGTATAGGGAATTTAAGTATTTGTAAAATTTTCAACATCCGTTTTTTTTTTTTTTTTTTTTGTTCTTCTTTTGAGGTAGTATGAATGCGAAAATCAGAAAATTGATGTAGTGTTCGTCCGTAGGGTAGTCAGCTTGTTAGTTTGTTAATGTATTAGTTCGTTAGTGTAATAATACATTAGTTTGTTACTATCTGTACTTTATATCAGAAAACAAAATGTCATTTACGATACTGACAAGAACCCTGTTGGTTCGAAATATTATAATTTGAAAAATTAGTGGGTTATTAGAAATTCGCGATTTTCTTAACAAGGGAGAATATGACAAATTTTCGCATAACTATGCATTATGAGGATTATTTTCATCTTAAAGGTCTCGAACTAGTTTTAAAGTATCATCTGAGATGCTGGCACGAATATCATTCAATGTGAAGATTATATTTTGAAAACTTCGTAGGTTATTCGAAATTGGACATGGTCTAAATTCGATATGGAAGAATAGGATCATAGTGGTACATTATGAAGATTATTATTATTATTTTATTTTAATATATATATATATTTTTTTAGCAAATAAGTCGGTTTAGTTCTAGGTTGGTTGGTTGGGTTTTACGTCGCACTAGTGCTGCGCAGTTGAGGAATTGGCGACGGTATGGGACACACCCCTAGAGGTGTTCCGGAGACATGCCATCACAATTTTGATCCTCCACGGAAGTGATCGGTTTAGTTCTAAAAACAATATTTACGATATTGCTATCAAAACTATTGAATATCAGCATTATCATTTAAAAGGTTCTTAAGTTATTCGAAATTAAGATTTCCATAACATGTCAGAATAAGGCGGCAATATTTCCCATAAACTTCCTTTATGAGAATTATTGTTTTGAAATAATATTGAGTTGCATAAAAACTAAAATACGAATTTGGAACTAATAAAATATATTAAAACATTAGGATAAGGTTAATGTATTGAAGCGAATTATCATACCAGGCGATTGATAGGATTAATTTCGTTTAGCATGAATATAATTTATAAAAACAAATATATGATAGGGAAATGAGCATTGCTCACCTACGTAAATTTTTTTTCTTGTAATACAGTATCGGTTCTTTATTTAATTAATACTTTACATAGAAGAAATAAAACGAATTTAAAGATATTTATTGAATTATTGATAATAGTATTAAACTAAATTTTTTTAGAAATATGATTGGCTTTTAATATTAGTTAAGAAACATTAAATATTTATGTATGTATATTACAATTTACGGTGTTCCAAAATTTTTCTATAATAATAGCCATAACAACAACAACGTATAAATTTAAATCTATGAGAAAAATAGTTACATTAATAAAGATTTCATTACGAGAGGCTTAAAACTAGAAATTTATTATTTCCTGGAAGAAAAAATTAATTTAACCTATTATAAATAATTAATTAGGGAATCATTATTCGGTTAGTCAGACAAACAAAATCAGCCTATTTGTAATATAAGTCATGGTTTGTGAAAGTCAAATATATTAGTTCCAATATAAATGACACCATATGCTTGTAAACGATTAGACATTGACTGAATAAGCCCCAGTTCAGCTTAGATTCATTTCATATGTATCACTGCTAATATATAACATATATTTCATGTATTACTACTATAATATATAATTAACATTCAGTTTGTGTTTATTAGTTAAACATTAATTAATTTTGATTCAGTATTATAATAAGTTAGCTTAAAATATAAGTTTACTAAATTCAAAAAATTGAATTTAAATACTAATTTAGAAATACGTATGTGTATCTACAGTATACATATTACTCACAATTTGCAAAATTAGTATATCCATTCATACACCAATGTAACATAGTTTATAAGTTACACATGGTAAGTGATAGTTTTATTTTATTTTGTAAATTTCGAATTTTACTGAACAGAATTCACAATGATGGCAATAGTTCTCCGAGAAAACATTATTGTTAATTATTTACTTAAAAATTAATCTTTCTTTAAAAAAGATTAAAGTAGATTTGTTATAAAACATTATATCATCCGATAAATTTATGTAACTGTTATGTAAATACGAACTTGTTGCAAACCAAACAAAGGGAGAATTTTTATTCGATTCTTATACGATTCGAAATCTAATCAAATTATGCACCCATAATTAACATATATGGATAATTCGTTGATAAATGTGCAAAACACACACAGGGATATATCCGCTTCCACAAATATTTTCTAACAATAATCGCTATTCTATTTAATCACACACACACACACAAAAAAAAAAAAAAAAAAAAAAGAAAGAAAAAAAAAAAACTGCTGTAAAATAACGATAAATAATTCTGTATGGTAAAAATAGAAGGGGAAAAAAAGCGAAAATTTTAACTTTCTGCGTGACTGACACTTATGCAGAGCTGCCAACTTTTTAATTTATTTCATAGAAATCTTAATATCCGCTTTTATTTCATGCCACTATTTTAGAAAAATGATTTTCTTCCTATTTACCTGTAATTACATATTGGTGAAATTTACCCCCAAAGAAAGTAGTAGGAAAATAAGGTGATTGCAAACAATGCTACATAATAAAATTTTTAAATATAATCTCTATTGTAAGCCAGAGCTGCTAATGTTTCAAATTTATTCAGTAGCATTATTAATAACATTTTTTTTAAAATCATAATAAGTGTTTTGTAGAGTAATTTTCTACACTGTGTAACTACGATTAAATAAGAAGAAGATTAGAAAAAGGGGTTAGTACTAACAATTCTATAGAATAAATTAGAAATATTGGCAGCTCTGCAACATCCCTTGGAACCACCCATGTATATGTATCAGTCAATTATACATGAAGAATCAGTTATTTTGTTTTGTATGCATTCATATAAATGTGAAATTTTCTTTCAAATCGTACCATGGATAGTGAAAGAAATTAAAAATTTTATGTATAATTTCAAGGCCTAAAACTGCGTGGAACCTTACTACCATGAAAAATAAGAAATTTGTTAATAAACACCATAATATGCATAAACATGGAACACACTCTTAAGGTTGGGCTTAATTATTTATCTAGGAATAATTATTGCTTTACTATGTATATTATGGTGTTTATTAACAAATTTCTTATTTTCAATTATTTCATTTAAGTTTTTCAATGGTTTTTACCGCATCCAAAAACCATAGTTTGTGAGGCGTTCTAATTGTATAGAGGCAAATAATCTTATTTAACAGTATTTCCGAGCAGAAATATTGTTATTAAATTTCTTGCATTAAATAAGAAAAATATAACTCTTTTAAAAAATAGTAGAAAATTGGCATACTGGGAAAGCATAAAAACAAAAAAGATGAATACAAAAAGTTGGAATAAAAGGCCGCGTTGGAAAAGATGCTATGTCCCTTCGTCCTTTATACGTGGCTAAGGAGACCAGAATTTTTTATTGGAAAAAGATGCAAAATTACACAATGTCCTCTATTTTATAGAAGAAAAAAAAAGGACATTTAATTTTGTAAAAGTGGACCTTTAAGATAGCACGAAATTGAATGAAAACTGATTGAAAAGCTACTTTACACAAGTGATGAAAGTGTTAAGTAATATTTTAAAAGTATTGAAATATTTTTACCTCAAATGATGATCAGTACATCTTAATTTAACTTAATAATATATGAATACAAAAAGAACCCACCTAAGTTTTATAGATGGCACTGGACAATGTGGATTTTTCTTAAATATAGTTATTAATTTTTCCTATAAACAAAAACTTTTTTTTACAGTACTTTCATACAGTTACATAACAAAAGTTTTGGTAGACATTTTTTATTAAAATCATAACCATAAAATAAAAAAAATAAAATTGGCAAATAAAAAAATAAAAGGAATATTTGTCTGCAAAATATTACAGTCGAGCCTCGTTAACGTGAATGCCTTTTAACATGAACTGTTTCCAAAATCCTTGTCGAAATGAAAATTAGTTTAGTTATATGAAGATTAGTTACTGGTAGCATGAACTACTGATAACATGAACAAATTTTTTATCCCCCTGGAGATTCATGTTAACGAAGTTTGACTGTATTATTATATTAGTCTATAATTAATCTATATATTAATCTAAATTAGTCTGAACAGTGAATGAATTTTTAAAGTAGCTATATAAAGTTGATTTTTTTTTACATATCCACATTTTGTTCATTGAAGGAAACACTCATTTTGTAGGAGTGTTCTTGCTAGGTGGACATAAAATTAATTCAACTAACTTTTGTGCATTTTTGTGAGGCGGCGGTGGTGGTAAGATTAAAGCCGATTGATTGCATGAGGTTACTAGACCTGAGAAGGAGTGTCCTCCGTAGTAAGCTTTTCCATGGAGTCCAAGACCGCATTTATGGTAGTTTGACAAAAAACCGCGGAAAACTTTGAATGGCTATCCAACGAGTGCGACCAGTAATCGAACCCGGCATCTGACGTCTACCAGTTTCGAAGAAATAACGCTAGTGGCCGCTAGTGGGCCTATTTTTAGGACTATCAATCCTTCAAAAATGAGAACACGTGACAACCCACCGCTTATCAGCAGCACCACCACTTTCTCAATGATTCTGTGACAATTTCAACAGTGATTCCATGTTCTGGATCAAAGAACCGTACCCATAAAGGAAATACCTTTATTTTTTTTTGTAATTCGAAGAATCTGAATAGATATAAACATAATATGTTTTGGCAAGTTCATTAGAAGGTTGCTCTTTTGTGAACCTAACGCAGAAAAATGTTTGTGTTCACGTTCGATACAGCAAACAGTCTATTCGTCTCCAAATTTTTCGAATTTTAAATTGATGAATAAAAATTATTTTTATTTGAAAAAGAGGACAAAGAGGACAAAAAACGTAAAAAAGAGGACATTTATAGTCTTCTATTGCTTTTTCATTTTAAGAGGACAGAACATTGAAAAAGAGGACGTCTAGACACCTTAACGTAGGCGCCGTGGGGTACGGCGGCCACTCATAGGATAGGTACATAAGTAACAAGACGTATGTTATTCTTTTACGAATTTCTAGGAATTTCTTAGATTAATTTGGTTTGATAATCCATCTCTTTTCATCTGGTAAGTGCTAAAAAATTTTACTTGCGCCTTTTATAGTTAATTATGTAAATCGTAGTTTAAACAGGAAAAAAATAATATTAAATAAAAACTACGACATCTTCCCGAAATCTAGCCTAATATGTGTTTTGATGTATTCTTTCTATCAAGCTTATCCTCATAAATATTCAATGTTTTCTTTAAATATTAGGAAACGTAGGGCTATTTTTAAGTAAAATTTTATTATTTGAAGCACTCTCTCTCTTCGCAGAAAGGCTGAAGTATTTGCACTTGCTTAGACAAATATTCCTTCCAGCAACTCTCACCATGAAAGAAATATTCATAATTGTTTTATTGTTCAGTTTTTTAAACTTCAATTGAATTTAAAATAAGCCGCGATTTCACTAATTAATCATTAACAATGCATTTAAGCTAATCAATAGAAGTGACACATCAAAAGAGCTCATTCATAATTTTTGAAAATGACATTTAAAATGAATGCGGCGATAAAAATCTTTTCTTTTTGAACTTTAAATCTTATAGTTCCATTATTCACAAACAATTATTAATTAGCGAGTGCTCTTTTAATTCATAGAAACTATTTTAGTAAATTCTTTTCAATTATAAAATGACATCTAAGGACACAAATGCCGTTATAAAGGCAAGGCAATAAAAAAAAAGTATATATATATATATTTGTTGCGATATATTTCTCTTTAGTGAATTATCATTCATGTAAAGAAATTGAGAAATTAAAGGAAAATTATGCTTTTTGTATTACTCCAATTTAAAGATGAATTTCCTTTATAGTATACTTAGAATCAAAGAATGAACCTTGCCACCTCTTTGTAGAGATCTTAATTCATAACGAATGAAATATTTTTTTTTGTTGTTGTTGTTGCTTCATTTCACACACAACATCAAGTGCCAGTGTGGTATTTAATTCTACGAAGGGATAAAAGTATTACACTTTTGAATTGGGTAACTTAAATTCTTTTTAAATAGAAGGAACCACTCAAATAAATGATGTAACAAATGTTAAGATTACTTTAAAAAATATTCTCTATTTAAATTAACTCTTGTAACTCACATAAATTGCTTAAAGAACAGCTTATTTCTGTTTTTTAAATAGTCTATAATATTACCTAGATGTGATTAAGATTACGAGCATATGGATTGTTAGAAATTACATAACACTTAAGTGTTAAAAATTGTTTATGCTGTATTTGAACTCCATTTTGAGGCATTCGTCAAACTTTTAAGAATTTCTTGTTAAACTTGAGAAATTTTTGAATTTCGTTTATACTCAAATATTTTTCGTATTATATTAGTCTGCATTCATCAGAATTTTTAAATACATTTAATCTATAGGGGATACTGTACTATTTTTATTTATATATATTATGAAATGCACTTATCCGTTAAGTGATCATATTACTACAATTACATTTTTAATTATACTGTTTTGCTGGGGTTACTTTCATAAAGAAATCTAACAAGTGAAATATGCATTAATCTATGGAATTTGCATATGCTTAGTCAAAAATACCTCCCAGCAAATATCTCCCTGAAAGGCCGTTCAGAATTGTTCGATTGTTTGGTTTTCTCGACTTCACTTGAACTTCAAACAAGAAACAAGCTGCGATTTGGTAATTAATCATTTGCAATACCTTTAAACTAATCAATAGGATGTGCGCTATCAAAAGAGCCTATTCAAAATATTTGAAAATCATATTTAAAATGAACACTACAATAAAGTATTTTCTTTTTAGTTATTGAAAATCATGTATTTCTGTTATTCACATATGATAATTAATTAGCGGGGGCTCTTCTAATGCGCAGAAACAGTTGTTGTGTTTATAAGTCTTTTCAATTATGCAATGAAATCAAAAGAAATAAATTTCTTCAAGAATAATTTTAAGAATCTGTATTTTATTTATTATGATATCTATTTCCTTTAGGTATTATTATTTATGTAAAAGAGTTGATAAGTAAAGAGATATTATGCATTTTTGTTACTCCAAAAACACAGTAAAATATTATTTATTTACACTTGAAAACTGACTGTTGCCATTGATTGTTATATATTTTAATTACTGTATGCATATATACATAATGCATAACTTCATCCAAATATTTTTGAAAATCAAATCATTAACGATTACTTTTACTATCGCAAAGCATTTTACTTAAAAAAAAAAAAAAAAAATTATATATATATATATATATATATATTCGTCGCTAAACGCACTCAAATGTAGAAAGTATTACAGCATAATGGACTTTATCGGCGTTACGTAATAAACCCTTGACACGTGACTATTATAGGGAAAATGCAGAATTATAATGTTTACATTTGTGTTTTATGGGGAAATGTTTACATTCTATAGGGAAATAATATCATCCTAGAGGGAAATTCATAGGGAAATGGAGAATCAGAAGTCACATGTTGGGTATGATTTAGCCTCGAACCCGAAAATCCGATGGAGTCCATTATGATTGAGAATGAACAAATACACAGTAAGATCCCGCTTAACGCGGGGGATACGTTCCATCAAAGTAGAGCGTAATGCGAAACAGCGCGCGCACAATTTCAGGGAATCCCCGTACTGCTGCGAGCAATTTCGGGGAATCCACAGGGGAAATAAAAGAGCGCTAAACCGAAACAGCGCTAAATGAAACAGCGTTAAGGCAGTGGCGCAGCGACGGGGGGGGGGGGTCCAGCGGGTCCGGACCCCCCCCCCCCTATGAGCTAAGATTTTTTATTCGGAAATTTATGCATTATGCAGGGCCTGATTATCGCAGTGGCAGGCGGGGCCCGGGCCCCGAACCCTGAATAGCAGGGGCCCTAGAACTAATTTCATTTGTGATTATTTAATCACTATTTGTTCTGTGTTCAAAAATTTTCGTCACTTTTTCAACTATTTTCACATCGTCAAGTACTGGCGGGGGTCTAAGAAAGCATGTGTGCCTCACGCCTTACATGAAGTCAAGCAGGCCCTGGCATTACGTATAAAAATTCGACCAGAAATTTGTACAAAAATCGACATACTTTTACTTTCCAAACATACGTATGTAAGGAAAGTATTGTAATTATGCAAAAAAATCTGACTGCAACAATTTGAAGTTTGAATTTTCTACACGATTTGAGGTTCCCTAAGTTCATTTTTGCTATATTCACGGTGATGTATGTATATAAGTATGTATGTGTGTGTGTGTGTGCCTGTGAGTAAACACGATAGCGTCTGAAAGCTTTGTTTCAATAAGCTGGAAGTATGTATGTATGTTATAAATCACTTTAGCAAGAACCCTATTGATTTTGATGAATCTAGTTCTTATAGTTTTTTTTTTTTTTTTTTTTGTTACAGAGACACAAAGAAAAATTCCTTATCATTATGGCCTATGGGCCCAAATTGTTTTAAAGTTAACGTCAACATGAGTGCTTCGGAGTACATGCAACCAATGTTTACCTCCATCGAAAGTATAAAAATCTTGAAGATGATTTTTCAGAGAAAAAAAAAAAACAGTCAAGAGGGTTTTTAATTTAGACTCTGAAAATATTTGAAAGATACACAAAATTAAAATTCGCCCCCCCCCTCCCCTCGGGGGGACTTCCCTCCAGGGGGAAAGCATTGCTCCTACATATACAATTTTTATTTTTATTTTATTTTTTAAATTTCATAATGATTATTAAAAAATAATGCTCTTTACTTCCATTTATACGTAATTTTGTCTGATACCATCGTGTTAAAATTTTCGAAAAGTGGGATGACAAGGCCACCTGTTGGACAATTTCCCCCAATATTTGATAGGCACTAATTTATGTCAAAGTGCATCTATATATCAAATTTTCTGAAATTCTGTGCTGTAACTCCTGAAATATTTTGTCACACACACAGACAGACATTTTCTAAAAATGCTCAAATCGTGTTCTAGACTTCTCAAAACGTTTAAATCCATCGAAAACACGAGGTCCGAATTTTTCACGAATCTAATATTTTCTTCTATTAAATATCGAAGAAAGTAAAAATAAAACAAGAAACGATTTGTAAAGATATTTTTGGTCCATTTTCAGAGATTTTATCCCCGTTTTGTATTTGAATATGTTAATTTTATTTCGAAATTTGAGGATGTGACTTTGAATCGTGCTGTCAGGGTCATCCCTTTTTAATAAGAAAAAATGTGATATGCAAAAATCTTAAAATAACACGAAAAGTATTTTCCCCCTTATTATTTAAATTAATTATTATAATTATGGTAGGTATGGTAGGTTTCTCAGTTGTGGTAGCCTATGACAACCTAAAAAAAGGGGACCGATCCATTGAACCAGAAAAAAATTTACAACTGAAGTGAAAAAATTGTTGCCTGTATCAGTCCTATAGACTAAAAATACAAAGAGCTGACAAATATATTCAATTTCTGGATAAACTTCGTACCAGATTTTTATAATAGTGGGCCTCATTAAATAAAATTGTACGAAAACACTATCAATGATTTCTATAAAAAATAATTGTAATTTTAAAAATTTAAATGATGACAGCTATAAAAAACTCACATATAGGGCCAGATTTAGACTACCTGGACCCCCGGGGCAAGCTTTTTCTAGGAGCCATGCATGCAGTGGCATAAAAGGTCTTTATGTTGCAGAATATTTGTATACGATTCTGAGTGGGCTTCTTAAAGAAGAGGGGCCCAGGGCCCACATGCCTTAGTGTTAGGGTATATATATATAAAATAGGTTTCAAATGGCCCTTCATGCTTTTTAGTTTTTCTCTTTGGACCCCCCCTACCGAAATTTTCTGGCTGCGCTACTGGTTAAGCGGGGTCTTACTGTATCTTTATATATCATGCTATTTCATTCACTTTATAAAATAGATAAACATAAAGTGCTTAAGAACTATTTTATTATTTTATTTCATTAATATTTGTGATATTTTATCATAATTTATTATAAATAAATAAATAAATAAATAATAATTAAAAACATAACATGAGATAGTCTCTGTATCTATGCACACGAAATATTAGTATATGTGTTCTTTATAGACTCAAAAACTACTGAACCGATTTGCGCTCGGATTTTTGAAAAATGATCTGCATATTCCTGGAGAGGTTTAAAGATTTTGAAATGTTCGATCTGACAAATAGAAAAAAGTTAGAAGTTTATAAAAATTTGATTCGTGGCGCCATCTACATTTGAAAAATATACTAGCTTTTAGCATTAATACTAATATTCATGTGCCTGAATCGTAAATATTGGCATACAATTATCATTTATAATATCGAAAGATTGAAAATATTCTAGGAATCCGAATTGATCATTTAATGTAAATCATTTAATTGATCATTTAATATTGATTGTAAAATTGTACCAATAACAAAAAAAAAAAAAAAAAAAAAAAAAAATCACATGGTCATTTATTTATTTATTGATTGATATAAAAATAAATGCATTTAACGCGTGAAATAAAACATAAATTGTAAAATTTTACGAAAAGCTAAAACTGCACGGAATAAAAATTCTGTTAATTAGCATAGTTTGCTCACATCACTGGTCACTATATTTAAATGATTTTTTAATTGATTGATTGGAACGTTTAAATAAATATATTTCGATTGACAACTATTTTCAGCATATCAAAACTATGCCTATGTACCGTAATATACAACCGTTAATGAAATGTAAATCTAATTTAAGTTCCAATATGTTGATCAGAAACAGATTAATTTATAATAAACTAAATATGCATGAACATTAGGCATCAGCTTTAGTACAGAACCCCATTGGCTAAATTTGAATTTTGGTGCCTAACAAGGAAAGTCTCCATAGGCGCATATGCATTTTTTTTTTTTTTTTTTTTCACAGAATACTCACCTCATGAGGTTACGTATGTTTATGAAAAAAAAAAAAAAAATCTCGCGGAATCACATTTATTGTCCGTAAAAAAATACTGAAAATGTCCGATTCTTCGCTATTTATCGTTCGTTACCGACACAATAAAAACTTATGCAAAGAAATTTTTTGATAAATACTCATTACAGAAATACGTTTTTCATACTATTCACACAAAACCAGTATAAAAAAGTTTACTTTAAATAAATACTCTTTTATAACTACAATTTTGACGTAATATTAAGTAAACCTAACGATCAAATTATATAACCTTTAGTTTAGCATGAAATACTTACTAATTGAGCTTTAAATACTATGGCTTAAAGTAAAACAGTATGAACATTTATTTATATTGCATAATAAATTAAAAAGAACGTACACAACTGTATGGAAATGAAGCAATGATAAACAACAATTATTTTGTGCAGCGTGCTATTTTGGGCTTTTCATGAATACAGATTTCACAACCAGTAATTTAGATCAAAATTCAAATTGATAAAAATTATCTCAAACTTAAATTTAACTCTCCAATTTCAATATATTACACATTAATTTTGATAATTTACCAAATAACTTTTTCTAACTTCTATATACCAAATTAATTTCAATAAGTTTAACTTATAAAAAAAAAAAAAAAAAAAAAAAATCATTTATATAGCAATAATTTTTGAACTGTGTATCTTTTGTTAATTTATTCGATCTTTAAACCAAATTTTAATGTAAAATTATAAAGAATTAAAATTTTTAAGCTCTTTATGAATTTAAATAACAATCATAGATTAGGATGGGGAGTAAAACAAGTTCATGTAATATTTTTTACATAGTTAAATTTCATTTGATCACTTTTTAAACTGAGACATGAATCTCCAGATTTCCCATTATGCCAGAAATTTATAGTTCCATGATATATGTATATATATATTGATATTTCACGTCTTTAAGAGGCAGTTAGATAGTATACTCACTTTCATCGGAATTTTGCGATATTTCGTGAGACAAAGGATATGCATCATCAGGAATTTCAAAAATTTCATTACAAACACACTTACATACATACTTTTTTTTTTTAAATATTTCAACATTGCAGTCTTTTAATTTGATTTCTTCTTCTGTAACTTTTGGGAGCTAGATATGTTTTTCCCTCCATGTGTAGTTTATACAGCATCCAAACAACATTTTACGTGTTAATTACCAAAGACATTGTCTTCAATAAAAGATTAAAATAAATTTAATTTTTTAAATTGTAAATTTTTTTTAAACGCTAAAAAAAAGTAAAAATGAATATTTGCAACTTGGGAAATACAAGTTTTTCTGTTTTTCTTTTCATTTACCAATTAAAAAACTAAATATATGTATAACTGAAACGTGTATTTGACATGCAATTTAAATGTATGGAACTAGCAAGATTTTTTTTTTTAAACTAATATGAAACACTTTTAATAAAAGGCCACATGCATATACTATACAAGCTTGTATGAGAAACAGGCAACTCTTTCATCGATTATTTTTAAACCACATTTACTATAACGCTATTCAGAACTATTTGTTTTGCAAGAAATTCTTAAACGCATTAATATTACTTGCATTTGGCGGAAAGGGTGTTGCTCGCCAAATCGCGTGCACTTTTTGTCTTTTTGCGCCAAATTTTCGGAAGTATTTTATTTTTTTGTAGGCTTTTTAGTGAGATTCCGCCGATAAATTTGACTTATCTTGTATTACCTATGTAAGTAGTATCTCTGTAAATTTTTCACAATATTCTGAGTATGCGCTTTAAGAATACCTTTCTTGTAAGTAGCTCGGATGTTTCCCGCCGAGGTTTTTACTTAAAGAACTGCGATAGTCATTTTAATTCATCGCCGAAATGACAAAAAATATTAAAAGTCACCAAATGGATCCTATGATATAGTGACCATATTAGAGTACCTTCATAATATATAAGCATTAATAACTGTTACAATTACCCACCTACAGAGGTATGGTTTATGCTAAATTAATGAGGACGCAAACGATAATAATTATGATAAATAATTTTTACTCTGCAATTTTTTAAAATTCAGAAAAACGATTTCAAAATATAGACTGTCCTCGAAATTCGAGGACATATGGTCACTATATCCTAATGTTCATATTTTATATTTATATATAGAATTTGGTGGAATACATTTGAAGAAATTGCATAGAATTTTATGAATGTAAGATTTCCTTTATAGAGGGCAAACGAACTGTAATACATTAGGAGTGTGGATTCAAATTGTTCGAAGTGCACTAGGTTGTAAACTCTACATTCGTTTGAGTGAAGTGATTCATCAAGTGATTTACAAGCAGTGGTCCTACTAAAGCGCGACATCGCGAAAATCTCGCATGTTTTATTACTTTCGCAAATAAAATTTTTAAAGTTGTAGGAAATTCACGCAACCTTCTGGGATCGATTTATTAAATTTTTGGTCCGAAAATAGGTCATACACACAAAATCTGCAAAGTTAAACTGACCCTTCCCAGAAGATGAATGATTTTAAAACGCTTTCAAAAAATTGGATAAAAAAATTGCGTATTTTGATGATCAGCTCCAACTACGATATATCTACAGTGAAACACTAGCATGGGAGAAACAATAAATAACTTCGAGTATGTTTAAAAGAGATATAATTCTAAACGCATGTGATAATTTATTGTAATTATTACACTGTGTTTTATTAACTGAAAGAGGAAGGACATAATGCCAATAATTTTCTGATGTGTTGATTTGGAGGCATCTTCAAGCCGTAAAACATATGTAAATATGATGTCATTTTATAATGAACTATTTCTATAATAATTTAAAAATTGTATAAATCAAGATAATTACGTCAACAATTAGAAATATATCAAAACATATTATATGTGAGAGAATTAAATTTTTGCCTTAATGATACACAGAACAGTTAAAATATTCTATTTTTAGGCTGGCTAAAAGAACGTTCGAAAAAAATATCCTAAATCTAAATAAACAAAGAAATACATTCTTCTTTTTGCATAACTTGAATGCATTTTACCACGACATTTTTTAATAATTACATTTTCTTCAGATGCACTTTAATACACTGATGGAAAAAAAAAATCCCAACACCAGGAAGGAGCTGTGCTAGATAAACGAAATTTGGTAGGCGTGTTTATACATCTGAAAGATGACGTCGATTCAAATTTCGAGCTACGCGCATAAGTGTAGCACTAGTAGCAACACTATGAACATGCAAATGAGGTTTGCTTTAAATAAGCGCTGTAAGTTTCGTGATCGTTATTTACAGTTGAGATTTGACGTAGTGGGTTCATGTTAGTAAAGGATGCCTTTAAGAAGACGAAGAAGCCATTATCAGCAGCTCACTGATTTTGAACGAGGTCGTGTCGTAGGGCTACTAGAAGGTGGGTTTTCTTTCCGCGATATTGCAGAAAGACTTGGCAGGAATGTATCCACTGTGCATGAGTGTTGGCAGCAGTGGTCAAGGGAAGGTACTGCCTCAAGAAGACCGGGTTCCGGGCGGCCACGTGGCACTACTGAGAGGGAAGACCGCCGTGTTCGGCGTATGGCTGTGGCTAATCGTACTGCGTCTGCAGCTGAAATTCGAGCTGCAGTTGGCACCACAGTGACACAACGAAGTGTTACAAATCGGTTACTTCAAGGACAGCTCCAAGCCAGACGCCCTGTAGCGTGCATTCCACTGACTCCAAACCACTGTCGTTTGCGACGTGAGTGGTGTCAAGATAGAGCTCACTGGAGGACGGAGTGGAGATCTGTTGTGTTTTGTGATGAAAGCCGGGTTCTGCCTTGATCGCAGTGATAGCCGTGTGTTAGTTAGAAGGAGGCCAGGTGAACGCCTGCTAGCGACCTGTCTGCGACCTAGACACACAGGACCTACTCCTGGAGTTATGGTTTGGGGAGCAATTTCGTATGACAGCAGGAGCACTCTCGTAGTTATCCCACGCACCCTGACTGCAAATTTGTACGTCAGTCTAGTGATACAATCTGTTGTGCTGCCATTCATGAACAGCATTCAAGGGGGGTGTTTTCCAACAGGATAACGCTTGCCCTCATACCGCTGTTGTAACCCAACATGCTCTACAGAGTGTCGACATGTTGCCTTGGCCTGCTAGATCACCAGATCTTTCTCCAATCGAGCACGTATGGGACATCATTGGACGACAACTCCAGCGTCATCCACAACCAGCATTAACCGTCCCTGCATTGACCGCCCAAGTGCAACAGGCATGGAACTCCATCCCACAAACTGATATCCGACACCTGTACGACACAATGCATGCACGTTTTCATGCTTGCATTCAAAATTCTGGCGGTTACACCGGTTACTAATGTACCAACATTTCACATTTGAAATGTCTCTTCTCGCCAATGGCTCTACCTGTGATCTTGAAACTTTTATCAATTAAATATGTTACCTAGACAAATGTATTGCTGAAATTTCATTACTGTACAATAATTTTTTCTTGGTGTTTGGATTTTTATTTATCCATCAGTGTATGATTACCATGCTTTAAAGTCTGTGATTCACAGTGTAATCTAAAGGAGTATGAGTAAGATGACATTGCATGCATAATATATTACTTTTCCGTAAATGACATGCATATATATATTACTTTTCCGTAAATGACATGAAACTTTTGATTTTAGACGTTTTGTAAAATATCTAAAAAATTTCTGGACGAATTATTCTAAAAATTTAATGAACGTAAAAAACATGATATACCGTATATATTTTAGCAAAAGTTTTGTCCCGGAGGTAAAAAGGATACCAATGACAAATTAAAGAAAAACAGAATGTTTGGGATCACCCTGTAAAAAGTAATGCTTGAAATACATTCTGTCAGTAGCATATGATAATGAAGCGTCTTCTAGTTATCTTTATCCATAATTATGAAATTAATACCTATATTCATAAGGATACAAAGGTATGCAGGATATTAAACCTATTGCAAAGACATTTTCAGGAAACTTGATATATTATATCGGACACAACATACTACAATAAGAATATAAAAATATAAAATATCTAATGAAATATGAACATTTTTACTAAATAAATTTTAACTGATATGATGCGGAAACGTTAGAAAAAACTCACTCGTAGCATTTATTTGCTGAGTATATTAAGTGAGTTATACGAAAACTCCAAGAAAATCATTAAAATTCAAAAAGCGCCTAAAAAAAATTTACATACATTTTTATTTTGATAGGTTAAGTGTACCAGCGATTGACACTTTTAAAGCAATCTCTGATGTTTTTAATGTTCTAGTCATCAGAAAATATTTTTAGAAATCTTAAGTTAGTACATATGGTATGAAGGACATTCAGAACCACATATATGATAAAATATATACATTTGATAACAATTTTTTTTTTTTTTTTTTTTTATGAATTTTTATTTGACACCCACTCGATGTTTCAGTAATTGACACTGCCAATTTTTTTCATTTTACCAGTTATTAGCACACTATGCTCCAGTGTTTGACGTAAAATGTTAAAATTCTTATATGTAAAACATATGATTTTATTATTTTTCTTATTTATTAATTATTTCTGGATAGATGTAAATTATTGGAGCATGCCAATCACTGGAGCACCTAACCTACCTACAATCAATGGTAATAAGGTAGTCGTTGATTGAAAATAACTATTGATGAAAACTCCTTATTACTCTTTTTTTAAAGAATTAAAATTCTGTTCATTTTTTCGACGACAACTTCTTGAATTTTTACAGTGTTTGCTTCAAATTTTCATATACGTAGTTTAATTTCAATATATTTTGCTAATGAATTATGCAAATGAAGTTTTGTTAACGCTTACGCCGTTAAAAATTATATAGTAAAAATCCTAATCTTCAATTAGATATTTAATATTTTTATATTTTGGTTGTAGTACCTATATTGTGTCTATTATATTTTGTCAAGTTTCCTCAAAGTAGGTTTGTATAGGGTTTAATTTCCTACATGTTATTGTAAAAAGAGGCCTTTTTTTTTTTTTTTTTTTTTTTTTGCCACTTAAAAAAATCTTATATATTCATAATTAATGTGCTTGTGTCACACAAATGAATACTGAAAGCAAGAAAACATTTATAGCATGAATTTTTACAGGGTAACCCCAACATTTCATTTATTTATTTTATTTTTTCTTTAAATTAGCACTCTTTTTGATTTCATTGCAAAACTTTCGATGAAAAATATGAGGTAAAACATGTTCTTTACACTACTGAATTTTCAGGTTTATTCTTGAAAAACATTTTGAGATATCTGACAAAATATCTGAAATCGGAAGTGTCTCTCTATTAATGTAACTGTGGTGTTATATTCACTCACTGTTATAATAGTTATATTAAATTTATTTATTATTATTTTTTAAAGGAAAAGTTGGAAAGGCGAAAATTTAAATACAGGAACATTATACCACATGATGTTATAATTACATGATATAAATGATTCTAATCAGTAAAAAAAAAAAAAAAAAAAAAAAGTTTAAATTTTATATTTCATTTCTATGTATATATATTCAACAAAATAAATGTAAAGATACTTTATAGAGTACTACTTTGATCTACACTAAATAATTTATTTGTATATTTTAAAAGAAAATATTCGAAAAGAAGATTTTTACTTAAATAAACAATAGATTAGTTTATTACTCAAATTTTGCCGATTGATGTTTTACAAAAGTGTATTCAAAGCATTTCTTGTCCTTTTTAAAAAGTCTTTTACAAATACTCAAATATTGCAGTTTACTTTATTCTACCATTTAAAGTAACCTTTTTCAATGAATGGCTTGTAACGAGAAACACTTTCAGTTATCATTCCGCTGCATGATTTTTTAAAACTTATGATATTTCCTTTAATAGTAAAGACTAACGTTTAGATTCTGATCTCAGCCAACCGTATTAATGTCTTTTAAAAGACAATAATTCTTCGGGAAAATTCATGTCTCAGAAAATAGCACGTAAAGAAATAAATTTATAAGGAATGAAATAAGCACGAAATAAGTACTTGAAAACAGAATGAAATAGAATTTCGTTCAATGAATAATCTGTTTTACCTCAGGGCACTGTTAGTTTAGGAAATGTTTTGCCGCTTTTTCTTCTTTAGAAACTTTACTTAATTTTCATTGAAAAGGAAATAAAAGAGATGATAGATATTGTTATTTTCTCTTTTATTTATTTATTTATATTTTTTTTTCCTGATTAACTCATAAAATTAGAACACCGAATTTGAATTTATATATATCTGTTTTAAACAGCATAATGTACCATATTTTTTTTTCGATAAATTCAATTTACGCTTTTCTTATCACAGAAATTTATTAATTTTTTTTACCCTGACTAAAAAAGATTGATGTTATAAGTCTATGCCTGTCTGTCTGTAAGTCCGCCAACCTATGGTATTTCAGCTGTATAACGGATTGATTGATTTCCATACTTTTCTTTTACTTTCTTTCTTTTTATATTCGAATGATAATTTAATTGGAATGGTTTAGAATTTTAAAGATTCATAAATAAATTGATAATGAAAGAAAAAAAATGTAGTTTATCATTCATTTTTGAACTTTAAGAACTATCCGATTTATGTTGTAAGAATGTCATATTTTATCCGGAAAATACACGTTCAGCAATAAAATTTATGTCAAATAAACGGCAAAAAGTATCTATCACCGTAGAATTTATGGTTGAATTTTGGCAGTGAGATTTAAATATTATAGTGTGCATAAAAAAAAAAAAGAAGAAGAAGGGAAAAAAAGCTAAACATGTGCTATAGAGCAAATTCTTACACAAATTTTGTCTATTGATATTTTCAAAAAAGCCTATGTCTGTTTGTATGTGCGCCAATATATGGTATTAAAGCTATTAAACGGATGGATTGACTTATATATAGTTTTTAATTAATTTAATTGGAATGGTTCGGGATTTCAAACATTCATAAATAAATTAATTATGGATAAAGGAGTAGTTTATCATCCATTGACACTCCTCTTCTGAACCTCAAGAACTATTGGATGTACACTGTAAGAAGTTGAATCCTAGCTGCCAAACTTTTGCCGTAAAACTTACGATCAGCTATAAAATTTACGGCAGTGTACGGTAAAGCAAAAATAAAAATGTTGGTTTACCGTATGAATTTTGGCCACGAGTTTTTAGTATATTACAGTGCATAAAAAAAAAAAAAAAAAAAAAAAAAAAAAAAAACCTTTGAATAATATTAAAATTAAATCTGATTATCGGTATCCTTTATTTTCTCTAAAATTTTATGTATATATTTTCAAAGAAGAATTTTTTACCTAGATTAAATAAACAATAAATTAAATTCTTACGCAAATTCTGTCGGTTGATATTTTTCAGAAGTGTATTCAAAGCATTTCCTGTCCTTTTTAAGAAATCTTTTCCAAATACTCGAATATTGTAATTTACTCTATTCTACCATTTGATGTAATCTTTCCCAATCAATGGTTTGTAACGAAATACTTTCAGTTATCCTTCCGCTGCGTGATTTTCGAAAACTTATATGACATTTCCTTTAATAGTAGAGACTAACGTTTAGATTTTGATTTCAGCCAACCGTATTAATGTCTTTTAAAAGACAAGAATTCCTCGGAAAATTCATGTCTTAGAAAACAGCACGAAGAGAAATAAATTTATAAGGAATGAAATAAGCACAAAATAAGTACCTGCAAAGAGAATGAAATAGAATTTCGCTCTAAGACTAATCTGTTTTACCTTAGGGTCCTGTTAGTTTTGGAAAGATTTTGCCACTTTTTCTTCTTTAAAAACTTTATTTAATTTTCATTGAAAGGGAAATATTAGAGACGCTAGCCATTGTTATTTTCTCTTTATTTTTTATCTGGCTTATAAAAGGAAAATACTGAATTCAAATATGTATGTGTGTTTTTGTTTTAAAATTCAGTGTATCAGCAAGCTTTTAATGTGTGAATTAAATTAAATGCAGCCATCATTCCCCCCCCTTTTTTTTTTAATGTTTTTATTTTTATTAATTTACATTGAATTTAACATCCCACCCAATATTAACGTAATAAAAAAAATATTAAAAATAAAAAGCTTTTCGTAAGAAATTTCCACCCTCATGAGGAACAATTACATAAAAAATAAAAACCTATATTAATTATAATCATAGAATATTACATAAACATAACTAATTATATCCAACATATTAATTATAGAATAGTTTATTAAGTCTCAAAGGTACAGCAGTGGAAATCCTACATGTCAATGCTATGAAAAATTCAACTTTTATGAACAGTATATGTCAATTTTTAAATTATATTCTTGAGTTCTGAAAATTTCAATTGAAAACAAATAGATGAATCGGCGAAATATAGAGCTAAGGCCTACTTAAATCTTAAAAGAAGAGCAGATGAAAGGTAGAGTAACCAACTTATCAGGTAATGATAACAAGTTTCCATATAGGTAAATATAGTTCAGATTACTGCAGATGCGTATTTCACTTGTTGTTGTAGTATATATAACAGAAGACGATGAACTTGGACTACTAAAATCGAGCAAACAATTCAAGGAATGGAGAATGTTCAGCTTACAAAATGAAAAAAGCACAATTCTTATGTAGAACTGTCGAAATAATACATGATCTAAAATTTCACAGGGGCCAAAGTCCAAACAATCATAGTTCAAATGAGGATAAGTCAAAAAAAGAGCCAAGTGCAAAATTCATTTCCAGTCTACGAATTTAGGTTTTATGCAGTTAAACGCATCTATGAAGAATTAAATTGTAGCAGTGAAGATATTGTGTGTGAGTTCAACAAACAATTCTAATTTGGTAGGGATTCAAGGCGGTTGGCTGCCCTTGGGCTCGGGTGGAAAGCCTTATGTCTTATGAAAGCCTTTTGAAAGGCCTCCTAGCCCGTATTTAGATAAGATAAATAAAAGAAAAACACGAAAATATCTACATGGCTAGGACGACGAGTGCGACCTGCGATCGAACACGGCATTTCCCGTCTACCAATTTCTCGAGTAAAACCTTTCTGTTTTAAAAATACGTAGAGTTTTCTTGTTTGAAACTTTATTAGAAATGTAAATAGAGCGCTTTTAATTTGTATTCCCGTTTAAAAAAAAAGGCAGTAATAGAGCAACACCCCAAAACCAACACTTTTTTTAATTGATTTTATTAAAGAAGATACTTAGTTATACTATATGTATGGGAGGAGAACATATACAGGGTAATACGCACGAATTATTACTTTGATTTTATAACATTCCTGCTTTTAAACATTTACATTGATTTCGGTTTTCTTTAGCAGATACGTCTAATTAATACAATTCTGAGGAATATAGATATACTGCTTTCATATAGAACTAATAAGTAGTCATTTTCTGATTCTCTAAACTAGAAATGTAGATTTACGAGTTATGCGTATAAGACAGACAAATAAACTTAAGAGAAGAAATGATCGAGAATTTCCGGCATGGTGGTGTGGTCGGTAAAGCGCTGTCTTCTGGATCCCTAAGTCCTGGGTCCGAATCCAGAGCTGGCATGGATATTTCTGATGCCCTATATATTCAAGAATTTGTGTGTTGTTACTGTGTAATGTGGATGTAACATGTAATGTAATATGGATCGATCGAGACAAGAGTTATTGTAACCTTATGTCTAAAAAAAATGTCAAATATCGGGAATATTTCCAGTTTATATTCCTTTTAGATTGTTAAACAATACATTATATTTTGAATCGTGTATATTGATAGAAATTCTCGCTTTGATTACTAGAATTGATTCATACACTAGAATTCTAGTTACTAGAACTCGCTTCTTGTGTTCGCATATATTTGCAGAGATTTTTAAATAACTTTGACCACGATATTTTAGGAAAAATGCTCCAGAATTTTAATAGCGGTGTCCAAAATTTGCTAGCTAAGGGAACTAGAATTTATAAGGATGACATAGAAATATTTTTACTAGAGCCAAAATTTACTTTCTAGATGTCAGTCTCATTTTTTTCTCCAGTGAAATTCTCCCTCATATCCGAAATTAATACGCAAGTGCATTACTACGGTCACTGCTACTATTTAATTTGAAAACATGGCTTCTGTATAAGAAAAGGCGCAATGCATCGTGTGGTGGGCGAGACGAATTTGTTGGATATGGTAAAATCATCGTTGCTGATTTTTGCGCTTTTTGACTACCGGAAAATTTTAATAAAAATAATTGTGTATTTTCGTGAGATAGTTTTCATTCATAAAATAAAACAAAATTTTTTATTTAGATTTTACGGTAGTCAAAAACCGTAAAAGTTGGCAACTACGGTAAAGCGGAAGTTTTGAACTCACCATTGCACAGTTGCAAGCTTTTACGCTGTTTGGCTATCAGAAAATCTTATTTTACTAAATCAGTAAAAACTGTGGGCTGCATAGATGTATAAAAAACTTCTATTAAAATTTTCTAGTAGTCAAACAGGGTATATGTATATTGACAACTATGCACTGGGCAATCAACCGTCAAATGAGAGGACTGAATAAAAATTTGGATGCAAAAAGTTTTAGGCATAAAACTCCAAAATATTTTAGAATTTTAAAAGTAAAAAAAAAAAAAAAAAAAAAAAAAAAAATGAAAACAATCCGAAATTTCATATTTGGTGGTTGTTCGCCATAGAGAGTACAAAATAAATTTTATGCAGTTATCTAGGTTAATTTTCAAATATTAATTAAAACTTTACGATGTTCGTCTTGTATGTCAAAGTTGAACAGATTTTTTCGGGTTAATTCAATCTACAACATCAACAAAATCGTCATTATTAATTGTAATTTGCAACATTATTTACATGACTATCAATTGATATGCTACAAAAATTTTATTCATATATATATATATATATATATATATATATATATATATATATATTGTTAATGATATTTAAAACATGACAATACCTTCTTACACACACAAAAAAAAAAAGTCCACGAGAAATGTCCTATTTATATTCTAGGAATCAGGAATAAAAGGAAAAACTGTAACAAGTAGAAAGAAAATTTACGCAAAATAAATGCCTTCAAATACAAAGAAATACATTTCGATTAGAGACTAACCAGTCTTACCCGAGGGAGCAACTGGTTCTGGGAAATGTTTCGGGTTTTCATGTTTTGGAACTTCACTCAATTCCCCTTTAAACGAAAAGAATAAAGTTATAAAACTGAAGTTGCATTTAATTTTTATTTTCATCGCTCCTATTTAAGGATATATTTTTTTCGACTTCCATTATTATTACTTTTTGGTTCAATTTATATGTACAGTCGGTAACAAAAGTGTCCGAACACTAGCAAAAATCCCTATGTGAAAAAAGTACACTTCATACGGTATTGTTAAATAAATCCTTGTCGAATCCTGTTCTTAGTCAGTGTAAGAACATGATTCGATAAGGATTTATTTAACAAAACCGTACGAAGTGTACTTTTTTTACACAGGTATTTTTGCTAGAGTTCGGACACTTTTGTTACCGACTGTATATGTATTAGTGTCCTGTAAAATATGGATCCTATTTTATATATGGTATAGAATATCCATATGAAAACACTATATTCCAAAAAGCAAAATTAAGATGAATAAATGTAACAAGTAGTAATGAAATTAATAGAAAATAGGCACTGCAAATGCTATAAAATAGAGTTTGTTCAAATGCTATCCACCCGAGGGCACTGATAGTTCGAAAAATGCTTTATAGTCTTATAACTTCATTTAATTCCCATTAAAAAGGAAGCAATAAAGATATAACAGGAGTCAACATTCTTTTCTGTTTTTTTTTTTTCCTTTCTTTTTTCACTTCAAGATCGATAAAATTATGATTCAGTGTTAAAAAATTATAAAATGGTAGACGAACTTAAAATACAAACACGCACATTTTGTGCATACTTTTACTGTACATATCAAGGCTTTTATGTGAAAACAGAGCAGACAATTCAAGATATTTTGGATATTTTAATAGAAACTGTTTTACGTGATTTTGTTATTTTAATACTAATTTTCGAAACGTAAAACGCTTAACGATTAATTAAATAATATAAAATTATCCAAAACAGTTTTTTAAATATAAATTAGAAAAACGTTTATTAATTATTTTAGGTCGAAATAATTAAGCACTATCCTTTATCACGTGAAAAATGTAGACAAGAATACTGTGTGAAAGAAACAACGCAATACAGCAGCCGCGAGCTAACACTAACACAAAACGTTGAAGGTAGGAAAACATGGAAGGCGATTACTGGACTATTAACAACGGAAATGGGAGTTTAAAGCTTTATTTTTAACACGTGGGCTTCTAAAATACATTTTTAGGGCATTTTGTAAATAACAAATAATATTTGTGGGTTTTTTAAATATAAATTAAAAATAGAAAAAAAAAATAGTTTTGTAAAATAAATAAATAAATAAACGAAAGTTTTTTCTTTTGTGCATGTGTTTGGCGACATTTTCGAATAAGGTTACTACAAATGTCAACGTGTCACCATACAGGCTGGAACTTTAAATATGTTATTTACATGAAGTAACACGAGTCGCGGCATTCGAGGCGACAGGAGATTGAGATTTTCAACCTTTGCTTAAGGCTGGTTTCCACTAGGGTTGAAGCTTCGAGGTTCAAAAACCATTAATCACGCTTCCGACACAAAGAGCCAAATGTCTTGTCTTCAGTTGTAACCTCTTTTTATCAGATTGCGCAGTTACTTCAAAGGAAAGCATGCAAAATTGACAAAGATGTCTGCCTCTGGCCCCTCAATTGTCTCAACTGGGAGTTAGAGCCAGCGACTTCTCCCCGTCGAACCACGTCCAACCGCTTGACCACATTAAAGGATTCTGAATAGCACCGCTCGAAACAACCTCCAACCAACCTCAGTGGAAACTGCGCTTTAGGGTGAAGAGTCGCATGAATGAAGAAGAAGGATGTCTTAGTCGCGTCATCATTAGAAGCATTTTATTGGTTAATAGAGACAACTGCTAATAACACTGTAGCTTCAGTGAGGAAAAATTGCTTAGTTAAAGCATCTTGAAGTAACTTTTACCTTTTCAATTCCTCAAAAAATAATACCTCTTGGAATCATTGCTACATCATTGACCTCGTGTAATAATTAGTGCTTAATTATTATCAGTTTTACATAGAAATGCAGTGAACAAATGAGGTTGATTACAGTTTGAGTACATTAATAAACTTATATTATAATAATTAATGTAGTCGTCGACAAATGGTGGTGATTGTAAGTAATGTTAATTTAAGTATTACAAAAAAAAAAAAAAAAAAAAAAAAAAAAAATGTGATGTGGATTTTTTTAACGACGATTAAAGAAAAATAAAAAAAATTTATTTTTTCTCTAAGCCAATAAATAAATGTATACAAAATTATTATACAAACGATTTATCTTTTTTAAAATATATATTTTACATATCATAAATTATGATCATTTATTTCATTCTACCATTTGATGTAATCTGTTCCAATCAGTGATTTGTAACGAAGAACTTTCAGTTATCATTCCGCTGCGTGCCTCTTGAAAAGTTTTGACAATTTCTTCAAAAGTATAAACGTAATGTTTAGATCCCGTTTTCAATGATCCGCATTAATATCTTTTTAAATACAAGAATTCTCCGATGGAGTCATGTTTCAGAAAACAGAATTAAGGGAAATAAATACATGCACAGAAATGTAATATGAATAAAATAAGAGCCTGCAAACAAAACGAAATAGAACTTTCTTCGAAGCGTAAGTTGCTTTACCTGAGGGGTTTTGTCGGTTTTGCAAATGTTTAATACTTTTTCTTCTTTTAAAGTTAACTTAATTTTCTTTTCAAGGAAGATAATGCAGGCATAATATGAGGCTGCATTTTCTCAGTTTAATTTCCAGAATAAGAAAAGAAGCGAATGGATTCTTCATTCTGGAACTGTTCATAGGAAATTTTATTTTTTTAAATAGCTGATTATATCTTATTGTATAAACTTAGGTAAAACCTTAAAATTACTGTTTATTATACGCTATTTGTTTAGTTTCCGAATGTGTTTCCACTTGGTTTGAAATCATCTTAAATTGCTTCTTTTTTTTTTTTTTTTTCTTTCTTTCCTTTTTTTAACATGTTGAGCGCCATGTCAGCCATTCCAGATTCTAGACATTTTGTCATATATTTCTAAGTACTGAAGTAATCATCTTCAAACTTTAGGAGTGTGCAGAACATGTTATACTTCAAACATTTCAGTGAAAGTTTCACCCCGAAAGTAAAAGCAGTACAAATAAAAAATTAAAGGTGGCTGACAGTGTCAAATATGATATAAAGCCGCGGCAATACCATCGGTGGCGGATATAAAATAGGATATAAAACTAAAAATATTACATTTAATGATTGAAAATTTATTTAAAATTTGCTTAATTTTGATTTATTACAGGAGGAATCTTTATGGAATTTTAATGGATTTTAAGAATTTGCGTGGCGCTCAACGTGCTAATAGTTAATGGCAAATAAATACAAATAAATAAATAAATAAATAAATAAATAAAAATAAAATAAGAATATTTTTTCTTTGTTCTCTCTCTCCATATATATATATATATATATATATATATATATATATATGTGCATATAATATATGTATGTATGTATCAGAAGAAAGTATTGGATTTATAAAAATTTTCAACATGAAAAATTTTCGATTGATTTACATATTTTGGGATGTTCTGAACAGGATTTGATCATATTTAGAAAATATCTGTCTGTGTAAGTGTATAAAAATGTTTTGTGGTCGCTGTATCTCTCAAACTAATTTACAAAATTTAACCAAACGTAATATTTAATTGGAACTTGATTTAAATTAGTGCTGATTACATTTTGAGATCAATCTCTCGATAGATAACGCCGTCATTTTATTTTCTTCCTAATTGTTTATTATGGCAGTAAAGGAAGCAATTTCGTTCAAAATTACATAATGAGAATTATTTTTACTTTTCAATGTGAAATTTAAAATACGTTTATGATAGTAATAGTCCACCAGGATTTTTTCTTTCTTTATTTTGTATGTGCAGGAGCATTGATCCTATACCCTGTGGGGAGAGTTCTCTCCGGGGTGTGTGTAAATTTTCGATATTGTGTATCTTTGAAAAGAACTCGTCAATGCTTTATAAACAAATGGTTGAGCCATAGCTTTGGGAGAATTTTAAGCATATTATCAATTTTTTTTTCACACACATATATATATTCTTAGATATTGGTACAAAATTCACTATATTTGGACATTTAGTATTATTCTTCTCTGAGATGAAATTCAACATGGAAAATAATTAAAAGCAAATAATCATCTTAATGAATGATTTGTACTATGTAAATTTGTAAAGAAAAAAATAAAAGAGTCTTGTGGTGGCTACAAGATACTAGTTTAATTACAATTTTATGATAATCATTATTTGGGCTGATTGGTATGTATTAACATTCGTTAGAATGTTTTCGATAGTCTGAAAGTCACTACTAAGTGTTGTGTGGAGATGTGCAGTTTTAGTTCGGTTTCTACGATGAGAATGGAGCTTCGCGCTTTGATAACCTAAGGTTTTTACGCTCGAAATTGAGCATTTGATATAGCAGATCATATTAATGACGATCAAACAATGTCAGATCCTTGGTCCTTTTGTAAACTAGGCGTGAACGGCATAGGAATTCTTAATAATTACCGCAATTAGGGCCTTTTTTGTAAGTACTTCAATGAGTGGACTTTGAACTATTACTCGGTTTGGAGACAAATGTTTAGGATGGAAACTAGATGTGATAAAGTGTTCAAAATAAGTTTGTAACACAAGAAACGTCGTCAAAAATACAGTTAATATTTAAACTAAGTTCGCTAAAGTGCTCCTGTGCTTTGTTAAACTGAGATGAGAAATAGCAACCTAACAACAACAACAATAATAATAATAATTTTAAATAATCCGTTTCGAGGCTTAATTTTTCCTTTTATAGTAAGCATCTGAAATCATGTCAACTTTTCAATTTATTCCGGAACATTTTAATACCTACCTTGTTTCCACACCACTTTTCTTGAAGAGAACGTTTTTCGATTCCATTTTATTTTTGGCGCAAAATAAAATGGAAGGAATAAAACTCAGAAATAAAACTCGTTACAATATATTTTATTTATTTTGCCACCACTGTTAAAAAAAATTACAGCCTTAAAAACTTCAAGAAAGTTTCTGTTTTGAAAATAGTGGTGACAAAATAATAGAGCGCACGTAAAAATATTAGAAAGCTGTGACCTCGGAAAACTTCATTTAAAATACCATAAAAGTAGGTACACATAACACATTTTCAAGAAAAATCTTTCACATACATATAAACACACCCAACCTTCACGATTTTGAGACTTTTACTTTTGTAAAAGTAGAACATATTAGCCCAATTTTTAGCCCAATCACATCGAATGATGAGCTGTAGTCGTATGAAGTTGCAAATCGAACGACGAGCTCAATTCGCAACTGTGCATTATATTATTCATAAAATTTACAGGCGGACCTTATTTTCTCTAGTAGTCGTTGCTGGTCCTTGGAGCTTCCTGGTGAAAACAAAAGCGAACATTTTTTACCAATAAATTCTTTTTGTGTGCATTCAATATCAAACGAGCCGGAATATCTCTAAATCAATCTCTCAAATGAAACATTTCAAAAACAGTTGCATGAAAGAAAGGCGGGTCCAAGAATGTTCCGTTATAAATTAGAAATGTTAACTGGTTGAAAAAACATTCAGTAAAGTTTTTAAATCTGATGTCATTGGGTTAAGTAGCTTATAAAGAAAGATATAGTCCATTAAAACTAGTTGTTGTCTTTTTAAATTTTTATTGCTATTGCGTTTTATAATAGTTTTATTTTTTCTAATATGTGATAAATACATACAATTATAAATGATAATATATAACAAATAGAAATAAAAGCAATGGAATTAATTAAAATTTGATTATATCGGGTGATAAGCTATTACCAGACATGCCAACTTTTTAAATTTATTATGTTTCTCTAATATGTAACTTCAATTAAATAAGTTAGAAGAAAAATATTCTCAAAGAAAAAGTTGTATTAAAAAAAAAGAGGGTAATAATAATGCTTCGGAGTAAATAAAAATGTTAGCATAGATCTTACAGAATAAAAAATTCACTTTACATATGCTTTTTTTTTTTTTTTTTACTTTAATCTAAAGCGTTTCTCTAAATGTATAATACTCTTTAAGAAGGTTACTTGTGAATTTATAATAACTTTCTGGAAAAAAAAATAGGATATCGGAATTCCAAAATTTTATTATATATATTTTTATTTATTTAAGTTTATTTTCTCTATAAAAATCAAAAATGAATGGTTTTATTTCAGACAAAGTATTATAGAATACAGATACACTTACACCAATAATTAACTAAATTACTATTTACTAATCAATTCGCAATAGTTTTTAAACATTTCTATTTATTTTTCCTTTAGTTTAAGACTAATAATAGCTTACGGTAGATTTTCTACTACAAAATTCCATGAGCATATATATCCTAATTTTTCTAAAATAGTCATCAAAATAGTTTATTTTTTAAATTAATTTTATAAATAACAAAATATATACATAAATTTTTAATCTATCATTTTCAAGTAAGCAACAATCAATTGACAGTAACCGAAATGCTTTCAGTTACCATTTTTCTACTTAGTTTTTGTAAACTATGAATAAAACGTTAACGTTTCCATTACACAGAAAATGTTATTCTTTACCTCTTTCAAAAATAATGTATCATCTTTAGATTTCGCTTTCAGGCATTAGTTTTAATAGATTTTTAAAGATAGAATTTCTTCGGAAAAATGATGTTCGAGCTAAAAGAAAACGAAGATAAAGAAAAGTGCAAAGAAAAAAAAGAAAGAAAGAAAGAAAGAACAACAAAATAATAGCCTGCAAACATAATGAAATGGAATTACGTACTAAAACGAATCTATTTTACCAAAGGGTGCTGTTACTTTTACAAAATTTTTGTTATTTTCTCTCTTTTCAGCTGGACTTAATTGGTAATAAATAATCACGATTTCTTACCTTATAAAAATGCATTTAAATAATAATAATAATAATAATAATAATTTCAAGCGGTACACACAAAAAATTAATTCCTTTTATCATTATTCACACAGATATGCCAACAATTTAATTTATTCCGGAGCAGTACTTGCCCCGCCCTCCTTTTTCACAAAATTTTTCTCCAATATGTAATTCCGATTAAATACGAAAAAAGGTACCCTTTAAGAAAAGTTGTGTGGAAAAAAAAAAAAAAAAGACAGCTAGTAACAATGCTTCGGAATAAATTAAAATGTTGGCAGATCTGTGAACAATCTCTGAGCGGCTGATATGAAATTTTCCGTTCTCTGAGCAGGTTTTTTTTTTTTTTTTTTTTTTTTTTTTTTTTCCAATAAACTTACAATTGAAAAATTCCTAATTATAAACTCTTAGATTTTTAAAAAAATTATTATTATTATTATTATTATTATTATTTTAGATATCGCATATGAGTTTTATCGTTGAATGCATAATGATTTTTTTTTTTTTTTTAATATCAAGTTGAAATAGCTGCTACAGTTTTAGTTCTAGTTTATTGTAAAAAACAACAACAACGAAAACAGTACAATTTTGTCTTTATCGAATTATCGAAGACACTCAGAGGATTAGTACATGTAATACTAATTCGAGAATTCAAAAAATTTGGTCCAGCTTTGGAAAATGATATATCGTTGAATTAGTCACGATATAAATCATAGGAAGAATATTACGTATATCTAACGCCATCGAGGAAAAATAAAATAAAATAAAATAAAATGAAACGAACAAAGAAGTTTTTCAAGTCTGTTTTACAAATTTTTATATGCGTATGTTTAACTTGATTTAGAAATTTAGGATAAACAACAGCGGGAATTTGAAGTTTTTATGATTTTCCCAAATTATGGCATCAAAGAAAATTTTGCATAAATGCGCATGATAAAAACAATGAAATATTGAATATATTAATTAAGATACATAATTTTTAATTATATTAAAAACACTTTAAAAAACACGTAAAATTAAATTTTATTTAAAAGATGTTAAAAATTTTATCCGAAGCTTTTCGCTTTTAAATAGTAAAGCATCATCAGGGATTTTTATTACTCTTTTCCAATAAGCACGTTATTAAAATACTTAACTGTTGACTGTGAGAAGAAAAATATTTAAAAACTGCTCATTGGAAAAGAGTAATAAAACTATTTAAAAGCGAAAAGCTTTCGATAAAATTTTTAACACCTTTTAAATAAAATTTAATTTTACGTGTTTTTTAAAGTGCTTTTAATATAATTAACAAATGATACGTGTTCAATTTAACCCTTTTTTAGGGATAATTTATAATACTTAATTTTTAATTCTACACTTACATTAACGGTTACAAATCACATTTTGAAATGCTAATAAATCTAGAAAGACCAAAACAACTAATAACACAGATATGCAGTACAGCTGCTTTATCCAAACCATGCCATCAAGAAATTATAAGAAGTAATAAAATTTTGCTAATAAAATAAAAGTATATGAAAAAAAAAAAAATGAAACAAACACTACATCAGTTATTGGAGTCATTTTTTCGTTAAGCCATATTTTTAATTTTTTTTTACCATCTTTCTGCTACACCAGCACACTTCACCGTAGGGAAATTTTGAAATAATCTAATTTACATTTGAATTAATTTCAAAATTATTCTAACCACATTAAATATATTTTGTAAATGATATATTATAATCATTTACTTTCGTTCTAGCATTTGATATAATCTGTTCCATTCAATGGCTTGTAACGAACATTTTTCAGATATCATTCCGCTGCTTGGTTTTTAAGAACTTATGATATTTTCGATTTCATTTTCAGTCATCCGTATTAGTGTCTCTTTTTAAAAACAAGAATTCTTCATAAAAATCAGGTTCCAGAAAATAGAGAAGAGAACTTTATTTATAAAAAGAAGAAAATACTTGATAAGTTCCAGTAAACAGAATTTGCATTTTTCGTTGGATCTAGTTCACTCTCAACAACATTTATGATTTACAAATAAAATAATGCAGTTTTTTTTTTTAATTTTTTTTTTTTTAATTTTTTTTAAAATTTTTTTTAAATTTTTTTTAAATTTTATTTATTATTCAAAAGAAAATTAGTCAATTGCAGGGATAGAAAAATTTGGCGCAAATTTCATACCATTATTTGCGAAGAAAAATTTATTTTTAATAAATCTTAGATTGAACAAGAAAAATATTTGTTTTTGTAAATTGTGGTATGATTTTTGCGTCAAATTTACATTCTTAACTTTTGAATTTAATCACCAGGCCTAAAATTTTAGTCACCATAGTTATCTGTTGGCGCGAAGTTTGTAAACTTTGATTAATAATTATATTAAGAATATTATACAAGTAAAATATTGTTGTGCTTGTGCTTAAAAGTTTATAACATCCAGAATGACATTACAAACTAATAACCTAATTTCACACCTTCTAAATTTTGTTAGAATTATAACATCAGAAAATGATACGTTTTGTGATACAAACTTGCATAAGAATTAAAATACTAAAACTTAAGAAATTTTTTAATCAAATGGTTTTATTTCTATATATACAGGGTGTTTATAAAGTCCCGGACCCATTTTGATGTTTAATAACTCATAAAATAATGAAGATATAAACAAACTTATGGCATTTATTGATGGAATAACTCATATATTTTCTTTTCAGGTTTGAATATCTTTACTTTTGTAAATATCGTCTGCGCGTGTGGTTAATTTCAGATAATTTTATTTTCCAGTCTAAATATCTGTGTTTTTATAAATATCGTCTGCTTATTAATTGCATTTTTCTCACTTTTGTTTTTGGCAACTATTGCAATGTTATGTTTACTTTTGATGTGTTTATTCTATGTAGTACTTTTTTATGTGATGTTTTATTCGAGCGGATATTAAGGAGAATGCATACACCACAAGAGAAAGCACAGATTTTATGGTGCTACATAGAAACGAAATCGATAGTGCAAGCACAGAGAAATTGCAGAAGAATTTACTAAAAAGATCCTCCATCCAAAAGCAGCATCTTGCGGTGGAAAAATATTTTTTCTAGAAACTGGAAGTATCGCAGATAGGAAGATGGATTGGGCGAGGAGGTTCAACTCCTTGGCCACCGAGAACACCTGATATAACGCCGCTGGACATTTTCCTTTGGGGATTTGTAAAGGAAAATGTTTACAGGAGGAGAGTGTCGAACATTGATGACCTAAAAGTCAGAATTACAACCGCAATAGCCTCTGTGGATGCCGACATGCTTGCCGCTACCTGGCGTGAAATTGACTATCGACTTGATATTCTCCGTGCGACGAAGGGGGCACACGTGGAAGTTCATTGACAAGGGTCATGAAATTTTTTGAGTCTATCTAACCATTTATGTTATTAATTTTAATCTATCTTTATTATTTTATGAGTTATTAAACATCAAAATGGGTCCGGGATTTTATAAACACTCTGTATATATATATATATATATATATATATATATATATATATATATATATATATATATATGTATTAATAGTGTTTTAAAAATAGTAAAAGAAGAGCAACAGAAGATTTAAGACCCTTGAAACCACATAGACCAATAAAATTAAAATTTCATCAATTTAAAATTACCTGTGAAGACTTATTATTAATTATTGAAACAAAAAATTTTACTTTTTAATTATTTTGCATATGATTTTTTTTTTTTTAAATAATAAATTTTACTTTATATATATTTTGAAATAATATCAATTCTCTTATTATAGAATAATTTAATTACATAAGAAGAAATTTTAAAACTACTCCTGTCCTATATTTATTTTATTGTATATAATATGGTTTTTATATACAAAAGGTAATCGTCAACGTCAAAGAGAGTGTTTCGGAATAAATGAATATGGCCGCAACTAATAATTTTGCCTTAGAAAAAACCTCCGTGAAAGAAGAGATTATACAAAGTGAAGTACCAGGAGTTAATAAATAAATAAATAAATAATAATTCCTTGAAAAAACCTAACTGCAACAGAAAAGCTGCCGCACGCATTGACGAAACACGTCTGGATAGCGAAAAAGAATTAATACCTTAGACAAGGTGTTCCTAAAAAGCACAGGTGTGCCCAGGAACCTCGGAATCTCCAAATTATAATAAAAGATGCCATATGGAACTATAATCCTAAACTATTTAAATATCTTAAAAAAAAAAAAAAAAGTTTGTTATTGACAGTGGTTTGAAATTATTAGTGCTATTGTAAGTTAATATTATGGATAATTTGCGTTGAAGAAGTTCGCATACGGCTAGATACACATGCATTTGTAACCTACAGAAAATGAGAGATAGCTTTCCTATTAGCAGGTAAAATTGAAGTATAACAGCTCCACCTGTCTCACGATATGAACCAAATAAAATAAGCACAACTTTCCATAATGTCCCTTTCGCAGATTAAATATTTTATATGTATGCACTATAGAGGCTGAGACATAGTCTGCCTGTTAATGAAGGAAGTTGTTTATAGCAGCGCCACTTGTTTAGAAATATACATGAAAATATGAGAGACACTAACTTATGCCAAGATGGAAATGAATATCAACTTTTATCAAATTATGTACATTCATTCTTGAGCTAGAGCTGAAACAAATATTTTTCACTCACACACTGATATACAAACACACAGACATACAGTTATCATCCCCCAAAATGGCGAAATACATTGAGAAACGTTTAAGCATAAAAAAATCTAAAGTCAAATTTTTTTACGAATTCTGTACTTTCTTCTGTTTAGTACAGAATAAAGTAAAAAATAAAAAAAAAGAATAAAATAAATAAATAAATAAAAAATAAAAATATAAGAAATTTATCATTAAAGTGATTCAACAAGACGATTCATTTACCATTTCAACCTATGGTATAATACTTTCCCTTTATAACTCTTCTTTTCATCTTATCAAAATTTTTAATTGTTATATGATACATATGAATAAAATTTAAAATTACCCTATCATTTACTTCTCTTTATAATTTACTATGTGTTACGATCAATCGGTCGTGAGGAAAGAAAAATTAGCTATCATCCTGCTGCAATTAAATAGGTCTATATTTTAAAAACTTACGACAAAAGAAAATGCATTTCGGGTTCGGTTTCAGTAATCCGTATTTCTGTCTCTTTTTGAAGATAAGAATTTCTCATGAAAATCATGCTCCAGAAATGAAAGAGAAGATAAATGCATTTATAAAAGTAAGTGTAAGTAAGTATTAAATAATTTCCTTTAAGCATTTAAAGGAACCTGTTCTTTTAAACACCATGCTTAACCTATTTTACTTTAAGGGACTGTTTGCTTTTCGAAAAGTTTTACATTTGCAGTTTGTTTCAATTTTATTGCATAAGAGTTGATAATTATATATATATAGAGAGAAATTGTAAATTGTACGTAACAGCAACACCACATTATATACATCCAAATTGAGTCAGCATAATATATACCTTATATAATATGTTTGAAATATTCCTGTACCATGGAAACGGAGACAAAGCCTTCGAGAAAAGAAGGGGGGGGGGGGATAGCATAACAGCATTACCTTTCGTCTGATATACATCCAAAATGAATCAGTTAGTTGTATAGTTTTTCATAATAACAATATCACATACCAAGTTTGGCGCATTTATCTATCATAGAAGCTGAAATATTGTTTCCTAGTAAATGGGTTTAAATTTTAGAAAGGCAGCGTCACTTGGCCGATAAGCACCAAAATTATATCAAAATAGTTTGTCCTTATCGCAATTTTCTTCATCAAGTTTTGTGCACTTATAGACAAATTGTGATATAGCCTTATTACATAAATGGTGGAAATTGAAGCAGGTCAGATCTACCTGCAGGACTAAATATCTTAAAATCTATTCAGTACCAGTTTAACTCAGCGTTAACTAAATATAATGATATGTTGAATTCTAATGGTAAAATCATGTTTAGGACATCTCGAAACGTGTAAATCAATCGAAAACCGGAAGTCATTTTTTTTTATGAATCCAATACTTCACTTTTATTTAGAAAAAAAAATAATGATAAATAATAATAATAATAATAATGACCGGCCTTTCTTGTGCAGAACATCTGTCTCATAGTACTTATATGCCTAAGAAGATTTTCAGAAAAAATTCTTAAATAGAATCCTTGGAAAAATTTCTTTTTCTTTTCTTTCTTTTTCTTTTCTTTTCTTTTCTTTTTTTTTTTTTTGCTTTTATCACTTACTTTTTCTAATTAATGGAAGATATTTAAATCTTTCACATTTGCATTATAATTTCGATTTTAGAAAATTCCGGCTTCTAAGTTAAATTTTTTTTATAATTAAATTAAATTACTGTTATATTCAAAATTAATTGTTTCCCAAAATTTGACAAAATTAAATTACCCAATCACCATACATAACAGAAATTCCATAGTTAATAAATCTATTTACTAAATAAATAAATACATAAAAGAAACTACGTTCATTTCATTTATAAAAGATGTAAAATCTAAAAAAAAAAAAAAAAAAAAAAAAAAATGAAAAAAATGTGATGGAGTCATTATCGTTTTGCTGAAAAGCCACCATTAAATGCGAGGTCTAACTGGCTTTAAACTCTTCCAAATATGCTTCTAAATATAAGATTTTTAGCATATGTTTCAACACAAAAAGTTAATAATTTTTCCCTTTCTTTAAGAAAAAATGCATTTCAAGTGTATTAAATTTTTTTAGCAGAAATCTCTAGCCAAAGCGCGCACAATCGCTTTGCCTCTAGTAGCCGAATTTGTTCTTTGGGTCTGGGTTGGCCAATCAGATAATATGATACACCACTATCGTATCGTCTCGACAAAATGTAATTGTAACTGGTCCCCACTAGAGAAATTTTATATAAATAATAATAATAACACAGAAGCAAAATTGAAATAGATGTGTAGAAGCAGAATAAAATACTAAATCGGTTTAAGATTAATGTGCTATATTCCATAGAACTGTTTATATTTCGCAAACGTTTTATTTTAACCCTCAATTTAAAATTTTGTATCACTTTTATTGAAAAAACAGGCAAACAAAAAAAAAAAAAAAAAAAAAAAAAAAAAAAAAAAAGGATATGAGAGATGCAGCTGAATTTTTCATTTTTTGTGTTTAGGCAGAAGGGAAGTAATCGATTTCGTTTGGTAAAAACATCATGCATATACAGGTACGATATATGCATATAGCTACACAAATACAGAGCCAAAGGGTAATTTCAGTTACAACAAATTTAAATACCAGAGTTGCGGGCTTTCTTAATTTATTCCGAGAAGCATTTTTAGCCCCGCCTTTATTTCATACCACTTTATTTATAGAATATTTCTTTCCAATATCTAACTACAAAAAAAAAAAAAAAAAAAAAAAAAAAAAAAATATTTGTTAATCAGATATATTATCGCTTTAAAATATGAGTCTTTAATTTTCGAATTTTGCTCACTTTTATCATAAATATTCGAATTTCGGAATAATGTATTAAAGGAATAAAAAGTAATTTCTTATCTTGATTTGAATTCATACCAGTTGTGAAAATAAAGACAGCATAAGATACACCTACACCAGTCATCATCCCCCCCGCCCCCCCAAGAAATATATGTATAAAGCTACCATGTATCAGAAACAATTTCTCATAACTTTATGAATACCACGTAAAATTAAATCGCTTATGCCACCCAGTTCACTCAAAAAAGTAACTAGTAAAAGTTTCTAAAAAAAAAAAAAAAAAAAAAAAAAGAAAGAATAATTAAAAAAAAAAAAGAATCTTAATAATAAACATTATATATTTTCCACCCTCAGGTTTTTAAAATTAAATGTATTACACAGAACGAAGCATTCTTTAATATAGCGAAAAAAATTACATATAATTAATATAATATGAAAATATTTTTGATTAATAAACTTTAAGGAAAAAAAATCTGAGTTTTTTGTTTGCTTCTCAAACAAGGGCTGTAGAGAGTATTGACATAAATGACCACGAGAGATTAAAATTCTTGGAAGAAATTTCCAAAAGAAAAAAAATGTTAGATAATGGAAAAATACCCACAAGGAAAAGGAGAAAAAAAAAGTGAAAGAAATAAACAGCGAGATTAAAAATATCCTAAGAATCGTCGAAGAATATACTCATATGAAAAGAAAATATCGGATACAGAAGTAAGTTTGTCACCTAATAATAAAGGTGAGAAATGTATAATACAGAATAAATTTTTCTCCAGAAACAAAAAAAAAAAAAGACTTAATAACGAGAATGTTATACTCATATAGAGAGAGGGTATTAAATGAAGAACACTTTTGCTAATTCAGAATGAACTAAAAATCCTTTTATATCAACAATGCAAGATAATTCTTATATACTCCTGCTATTTTTTATATATTTTTAATTTCTATATACTCCTGCTTAAGTAATTCATAAGACAGATAATTCATAATTATCCACACTGTAAAAAAAAAAAAAAAAAAAAAAAAAAAAAACGGTAGATTTACAGCATAATATGCTGGCAATATGGGTGCATGGAGGGAGGAAAGTAAAAAAGAAGTTATTTACAGCAGAAACAGCCGTAAAAGAGTCTGGTTTACAGATGTTTCCCCTGTAAATTGCCTTATTTAAGAGCAGAATGTGCTGGCAATATGGGTGCCAGCACATTTTGCTGTAACAGCTTCCGTTTTTTTTTACAGTGCAATAGTGCAGAAATTATATTCTCCTAAGAGTACTACTAAGATAATAATAATCATTAATAAATCTTCTTTATTTTATTTGATAATATTAAAAAAACTTAAATGTAACTTGTGAATAAGTTAATCCCTATTTTTTTTTTTAAATAATTGTATAAATATTCACTTGTCAAAAGTTTCCTCTAAGTAGTATTCAATAAATAATATGGAAAAAACATAATAGATATCGAAGTACAAGCAGACGAGCACGAATTCGGCTTCAAACAGAAAACTCCCGTCTACCAGCGTGTCAAAAAAAAAAAATAAATAAATAAATAAATAAATAAATAAATAATAATAAAAAAATTCACGTAGATTATGGAAAATACACTAAAACTTTACAGGATAGAGTGTTAAAAATTGAGAGTTCCCATGAATGTTTAAATGAATGTAAATTTTAAACAAGAGCAAAAAATCATGCCGTTTGCATAGATTAATAACACTTTTCACATCTACGTACTCGTTGCATAGTGTTTACCCTTAAATGTACTTTGCCTATAAATAATTACACAACAGACAGGCACACTGAGAAAAAATTCTGTAACTGACATCTAGAATCTAAATTGTGGGTATAGGAAAAATAGTTCCATGTCATCCTTATAAATTCTAGTCCCCTTGGAAAGCGAGTTCTAGAAACCCCTATTAGAATTCTGGAGCGCTTGTCTATATTATCGAGGGCAAAGTTATTTAAAAATATTTGCAAATAAACGAGGCCACAAGAGTCTGGTTTCAGCAACTATAATCTTGGTTTATTACCCAATTCTAGAAAATCAAGCGAGAATTTCTCGTAATACAAAAGATTCAGAATATTCAGAATATTGTTTCAGCATCTAGAAATGTGTAAACTAGAAATTCTTGATAATTTCGTCTATTCAGTTTATTGAAGTGCCTTATGCGCATAGCTCGGAAATCTATATTCCTAGCTAAGGGATTTTTTTCTCAGTGCAAACGGATAGAAATACAGATAAGTAAACTAAATGAATTCGTAATTACGCTTAAAAATTTCTAGAAAACGAAGTGTTAAAAACCCTTAAAACAAACGAAAATGCAATTCCAGCAGTTTCCAATAATAGCTCTTAATGAAATAGGATATTTTTGTGCGATCCTGTAAATCTTAATGCTAATTATGGTATAATCTATAGAAATTTTCTTTTTTATATGAACTATAAATGCTAATTTTATTATGGTTTGGGCAAAATAAAGGTATAAAAATATGGTTTACAGAAATACCTCTCATAAAACGGCATGCTTTGAAATTCTTTCAGGTGATCATGTGCAGAAAATAGTGACAGTATACATTCCAATTACAAAAGGGAACATCCTATAGGAAACCTGAATAACATATATCTGTTTCATGAATTCTATGAATATTTATGCAAGTTAGAACACGGACAAACAGACTAGCCGAAGCCACCATCATTTTTCAACTTTGTTGCAAAGTGTTAAAAAGGAAAAAAAGAAAGAAAGAGAGAGAGAGAGAGAGAGAGAGATAATGTAGTAATTAATGTAATTGCTATTGTTGAGAAAACTAAAATTTTTGAAAAGAAAGGTCTCTTAAAATGATTAAAATCAGTATTTAAACGCATTTTTGAAATAAGTTATATTTAATAAAGAATACATAGATTTAAGCTTAAAAAATGTGTCAAACGCAATTATCAAATTTAAAAATTTTCGTTTTTTCTTTCTTTCCTTTTTTATATATTTTTTTCTCAGCTAAATTATTTTTTTTTACAGAAAGTAATCAATTTATATCGACATCGGTGTATTTAGGGAAAAAAAAGTATTTTAACTTAAAAAATATGAAAAGAAACCCATATTTTTAATCTACGTTTCAAGAACTTTGATATTTTTTACATTTGAGAAATTCTCGCTGGGAGTATAAGATTTTCATATTAAAAAAGAAACCAACCACCGAAATAACTTTTTACATTGGATAAAAATGAGAAAATTCCTTTCCCAGTACAGCATTTTTCGTTGAGATTGATGATTTAAGGAAGCAGAAGCTGAATTAGAAAACATGTACTGTAGGAAAAAAAAAATTAAAATTTCCCATTAAAAAATATTTCTTGAAAAATACTTTTTTACTGTTACTTTAAACAATTTTTGAATATTTGGTTGTAGCAATAATTAACGAGACACTATTTTTTTTCCATGGTTGCTTGGACTTAAAGTTAAAAAAATGTTAGCATAATCATCTTTGTCAAATTAAGTTTTATAAAATATAATTTTACTTAGGGTTAAATATATATCTATATATATATATATAAAGGAAAAAGCTCAAACTTGAAAGTATAAAACAATTTTTAAGAAAGAAATCTATTAATTTAATTTGATTATGTTTTTTTAAATCTGTTTTATACATAAGGACTTGACAAAAAGTTTTTTTTGTTAGAATTAATTTCATTATCAGGTCGTGAAGAATGAAACTTAATACTTCACCGTTCTTTTTTTTTCCCTTCTTTGGAAAGTTATACATCTTGCCTGTTTAAAGAAATCATTATAAGATTTAAAAATAATAAAAACATTTTAGAAAAATTATTTTTGTGAAAAGGAAATTCTCGTAAATTCGCACCATTAAGAATTATGAGTTCTAACGTGGAACTACTGCATCGTAGACCGCTCAAAACATTAACAGCGTATTTTGGCTCTAGTATTACTACACGGAAGTTAGTATAAAATTGATATCAAGTCACCAAATTTTTTACAGGTTATTTTGAATTGACAAATGAATAACGCAGTCGCCCAGAATCAAAGGTCAACAACTACGAACTAAACGTTACCTTTGAGTCTGACCCATCTCAGAGTGCCTATGAATTATTGTTTGAGTTTGATGTTTGCAAACAAGTAATATTTGCTTATTTAGTTCAAATCGGTAGAGTGAAAAAGTTGGATAAGTGAGTGTCATTCAGTCATGAACTGAAAGAAAAACAGAAACAAAAGCATTTGGAAGGTTCCTTGATATTGCTTTTTCGTCACAAACCTGATCCACTTTTGGATCGCATTCACACTTTATATTATTATTGCAACAAATGCTGTGGTAGCCTGGTCGGTAGGAGCAGCGAGTTCGTGATCGAAAGATTGCGGGTTCGGTCCTCGAGCCGGCCGAAGACCGTCGTGTACGCTAATGGCGACTGGTGCACGTTAAATTCCGTCGTGGTCGCAAAGTCCTCCAAGTTCCCATCAAAAATTATAACTTTGGGGGTACCGGAACATGGGTTTAACTCGCTCTGATCCGAATCAAAATTCGAGTTCCTGTTGTCTGGCTGGTGCTGCCATCTTTCACCAGCTTCTGGAGCTAAAGTCGTTCTTCCTCCCTATGAGGTGTTCTAATAACGGAAGATGCACCCCTCATGCCTTAAAATATCCGGATAGTTCCACTACCGGGGCTCGGATTCTCCGAGTGGCATACGACAACAACAACAACAGCATTGCAACAAATATTGTCGGCAGCAAAATTATACGAGCGCTAGCAGTAATTCCTACGCATAAAAGTACACTTAATACTGTTTTGTTAAATAAATCCTTGTCGAATCATGTTCTTAGACTGACTAAGAACATGATATGACAAGGATTTATTTAAAAAAACAGTATTATGTATATTTTTTTATACAGCAATTATTGCTAACGCATGAATAATTTTGCTGCAGACTGTAATTGAGGAATGTACAGAATGATTAGTCTGTCTAAATAATTGGTACACATATATCCAACTAATTTGAAAAAAAAAAAAAATATATATATATATATATAAATATATATATATATATATATATATATATATATATATATATATAAATAAATAAATAAATATATATATATATATATATATATATATATATATATATATATATATATATATTATATTGTTTATTAATATTTTTAAAAATTTATCATGAAAAATATACAAATAGTTATTTAGTACGAGTAAAAAACAACATGCGTAAAGCATAATTATCTTTCCTGACTTTCAAAGAACACAAAATTTTATATTCTGTAGTTATTACATAACGTTTAGATATTACTCCATGGAGGATCAAAGATATGATGTCATGTGTGCGGACCATCCTTTGGAATGCTTTACCGACTATCGTCGATAGATGCCCTCGTCTGGTGGACCAAAGATGTTGTGTTCGAATTCAGATCACTCTCTTCGACATAATCGTTCGAGGTTTACCGTAGTTTTTCTTTGAAACCAGATTGTTTGCACAATTACTCATTGTTTAATGTGTTTTTAAAAATTTCGTTTTCCATTCAGTAAGTTCACAGCTGTCAAACTGTAACTCGATTTTTAAAAATTTACTTTTTGTTACTTTATTTTTGAGTTTAGAAAAAAAAAAAAAAAAAAAAGAGAGAGAGAGAGAGAGAGAGAGAGAAATTAACTAAATTAATATTTCCCATTTCTTAGCTAGAAAATAAAATGCGAAAAGTTAATTTTTCGGAAGACAAATACCAATTTAATGATTGTGAATTTCTTGAATGTGAAAAAATAAATAAGTAAATATGCTTTAAGTAATGAGTAACTGTGGAAAGGAATTTACTCAGATTAATGTGGGCTTTTTCTGTCGGCGAAATTAGGTATTATACTCTAGCCTATCGTCGTCGATTGTTGATTCCCATGTTATTCTGAAATTAAAATAGTTATAAATATTAATCATTATCTAATAGATTTGTACTTCGTTTTCATATGAAATTGATGTGAAAATGTTAAGAAATTCCCAACCGTTAAATTTATATTTGTTTTTCAAAAATTTATTTTAGTAATTTTTTCCTATTTCACTGTGAAGCTATAAAATGAGAAAAAAAAAAAAAAAAAAAAAACTAAGCGCATCTGATATTTCAGCTTAAAAATGAAATGTTAAGCTCTAAAATGAAATATTAAGCTTAAAAATGTAATAATGATAATAATTTTATTTATTTATTTATTTATTTATTTATTTTGCAAATTAAGATGAAATTTAAAATTATGACTTCTTTAAAGGTGTAAATGGAACATGAAAATATGCATTATGTATTAGTAATTCTGAAAACAAATTTCCCCATCGAAAAACATAGAATTTGGTGGCATCAATTGTGGGATTATAAAACTAGAAAGAAGCTTTATCCTACTGATCGGTATACCTGCAATACGTCACCAAAATTCTGCTACACTGCTCAAATTCCGCGTTAAACACACTTAACTATTCAACATAGCTTCAGTTTTTGATGAATGTGTTTGACTGATATAAACATGCTTTATACCAGAAAATTTACTTTGTAAATAAAGTATTATAATAACCACATTAAAGCAATTCTTAATAATGGTAATTTAAAGGATATATTTCATTTGAAAAGGTACAATCAAGCAATTGATCACGACTTGAACTTTGCTTGATTTATTTCTATATAATAAAAGTTATATAAATTTATTGATGCTAAAGACTCACATATAAAGGAAATAACTTTCCTTTTATGAAGCTAACTATATTTTATTCTCTTTCAAACAATGATCGATTCAATACTCTCTGCTTCGGATAATAGAAGAGACTTTATATCTCTCTTAAAATAGTTACATTCTGAATTATTAAAGTGGCAGTTTGGTTTCCACGATGCTTCAAGCATTTCGTTCTTGAAATTCCTTGAAGTTCGAATTGAAAATGTAACTGCGAACAACGCGTTTTGATATGAGACGAAATTAAGTTGACGGGTTTGCTAAGTAAACATGTTTCCTTATATAACGTGAATTTGTTATGAAGTTACTTTCTACAGATATATATTTTTCCTGTGATTGGAAATGCAGAAAATAAGGGAATAAAGAGAATTATTTAGATATGTAGATGCTGGAGAGATGTGAAGCTTTAAAATTTTAGCAACCAATGTTTATTTTACAGACTAAATTTAGTATAAGTATTATTAGCAATTTCGATTCTAAAATTTACAAGTTAAAAGTTGTATGTTAATGTAACGTTAGTTTTCGGAAAAGCATTGTAAATAATGAATAATAATAAAAAAAAAAAAAAGTGTTATAGAAAAGCACCACACAACTGGCGTTTAAAAGTAATAAATACAAAACTTAGAATAAACACAGAACTTAGAATAAACACCATAAAATGCAAGAACTCGCAACAATCGTTTCGGATCGAAAGAACACGCGACTCTTCGTCAGGCGAACAAAGTAGGCATGAGTGCTGCAAACAAATCGGTGCAAAACCAAAACTAAATGCAAAACTGGTGTACAAACGATAAATAGACAATAAGACTTCTTCACACACCATAAATTTTAAGCCAGCACAACTGGTTTCGAAAGGTCGTAGCCTTCCTTCATCAGGTGCAAAAAAAAAAAAAAACAAAAAAAAAAAAAAAACACGTGCTACTGCCTTGGAGGCAAAAGCAAGACAGTCTTGCTTTTGCCTCCAAGGCAGTAGCACGTGTTTTTTTTGCACCTGATGAAGGAAGGCTACGTCCTTTCGAATCCGGTTGTGCTGGCTTAAAATTTATGGTGTGTGAAGAAGTCTTATTGTCTATTTAAATCGGTGCAAATCTTTATTTGCAGCACTCGTGCTTACTTTGTTGGCCTGACGAAGTGTCGTGTGTTCTTTCGACACGAAACAAGTGTTGCGATTTCTTGAATTTTATGGTGTTCATTCAAAGTTTTGTTCTTACCAAATAAAAAAGTGTTATACATAATGTTTCCTGAAGAAATTTCTGATTTCGTTATGTTTACATACCTGAAATTTAAGTTGTATGTATAATTTTCTTACATAATGTATACATACAGAATCAATGTATTAAAATAATTGTAAAATTTCCAGTAAAGTTACGCAAAATATGTTTTTCATTAGAAAAATCATTTGAAAAGATGATTTTTTTTAGACGGGTGATGTGAAAGAAAACACAAAATCAATGTAAAAATGCTTTAAAATAAAATGTTAAATAAATGATTAGAATCCTAAAAATACAGTAAATACTTGTAATTTGGAATGTAATACTGTGTTATATATAAATACAATATGAAAAATTTATTAAATCATAGTACTTAGTACATAAATTAACGTTTAATAATAATAAATAAATAAATAAAATAACGCAAATGTAACATTCAAAATTATCAGTAACGAACCATTTTGATGGTTCTAATTTTGCGACGTTGAAAATCACTGGTAGTCTGTATATAAGAGATGACTAAATAAACAGTTGAGCCAAAAAAGGAAAACAAGAATCACTCAGAGTTTTGCTATACTCTGCTGATTGATTATCCAAAAACATTTTTATGTATCTGTATTAATGAGCATTTTTCTAACAATCTTTTGAGAATTTGATGGAGAGTTTTAAAGTTAAAAAAATATAAAACTGATCGAACGAGTTAAATAAATTTTTTTTAGCTTATTTAATGAGGATCAACCTGGGCTTCGCTAGCCAATAAATGTGAAAGGTAGCAACTGTGGTTGTAAGTAATAGAAATTTAACTAGTATTGCTCCAGTCACTTAAGAAGAAATAAATTAAGGTAAAGATAAGTAAGTCAATTCAACATGATAATAAAAAATCTAAATAGTATTACTTTTTTTATTTTTATTTTTTAATTATCTGTGAATTGCCTTGATTTCGTTTACTTTTAATGCATTTCTCTTATGATATAATGCATAACGCTTTATTGCCTTTGTTAGTTGTTATTGTTTAATTTAATGAAAAAAAAAAACAGCTGTAATAAAAACAATAAAGCTGTTCTGAGCAAACTGTGTTTACAGGGTTGTGTTAATTGTACACATCGGTCGAAGAGATTGTTACTGATAATAATTACCATTCAATTGTTAACACGAAAAGTTTCACTTAAATGATATTATTGCGACTGTTTTGTAGTAAAATGTTTTCGAAATAGGAGTGAATATTTAAACCCAATGATTAAAGAATCAAAAGAATTTAAAAGTTTTAGAAACAATTAAAAATCTTAATTACAGAAAAAAAAATCAAAGAATAAAAAAAAAGCAAGGTTAGATAAAGTTGCAAAATAACATTAAGTTACTACAAACTATACGTTTAACTTAAAATGAGTTCATTTTCCCTTTCCATTTCAGTGTTTTCTTGTTTGCTGGCTGAAGTTGTCATCTTCCATAATCGATGCATTTAATGTTTTTAATGGCGGAACTTTCGTGCAACTACCTATTACTAGTAACACATATGATCTAGTGACTGTTAAAAATTGTCTCCTGGTACAGTTCAGATTTTCAATGCATTCGCTCTCATGTCCCGTCATTACCAATAAGCTTCGTAATCTCTTCTAGTAACTTTTAACATACAGACTAATGGGAACATTGTGCCATTACTCCTAAGAAGCAGATGTATTCACTCATCCTATTCGGTAGAAGAGGCAGCCTTTTATGCAATAACTATTCGCTTTAAAAAAAATCGTTCGTGATCATCCCTTAGTTTTGATTAGCAGCTTATAAGATGACTTTTAATATTACAATATTTTGTTTTATAACCACTCCATAAAAATTTACAGGGGGAGTTATTAAAATTAGAACAATTATTTAAGAAAACAAAATAAATAGGACAGAGTTATCCTAGACAGTTGCATCAAAAAACGTACGCATTCAAATAGACATTTACCGATTGCTGTTGTACTACTACCTGGAGTCGCTTCTCGCACACTCTACCCCTTCTAACGATCCAACTGTGTACCCAGTCTCTCCGACCGCACCATCACAACTAGTTTGCCTTACATACATTCTTGCATACATACCCTACCTACCCACCCGAACTGAATGTAATTTCTGCAGATATTGTGATAGAAAACGCAATATAGAAAAAAATAACAAATATTTTCAACTTAATAATTACAATATTAACTGTAATACATTTTCCATTCTTGCTCATTTATTTGCTTCCGTTAAAAAACTTTTTTTTTTTTTTTTTTTTTTTTTTTTTTTAATTAAAATTTTTATTATAAATTGTAATTTTGAATTAAAAGAGTACATAAAGTTTTAAAATGAAACCTTTTTGTTTTGTTTTTGTTTTCCCCGGATTTTTACAAAATACCCTTAAGTATTTATTTATTGATTTTATTTGTATTTTTTACACTTTATAACTATATTCTATTGTAAAAAAAAAAAAAAAAAAAAAAAAAAAACGGATTATATACTAACTACGGATTTGAGTTGCTATCAAAACAAATCAAAATTTATTTTATCCACACAGAATTTCACGTAAAATTATTTTGAATGGTCTTTCCCATTCCGTATACGCAGACTGAGAAAGATTATCTTTATGACTTGAAAGTCCGCCTCTATTCTGTTTCGGCTGAGTATCGATTCAATTCGATTATTCCAGATAATAGAATAGGCCTCATATCTCTGCTTAAAATAGTTACTGTATCTTCAATTGCTCAAGTAGCACAACTGTTTTCAAATTATTTACAAGTAGATGGCATTTCTAGAAATTCCTCGTACTAAATAAGAATTAAAACAAGCTTATATAAAGAATTTTCATACCTACATTTTAAACAAAAAAGAAACTAATCATTTATTTGAATCATCAATTTAAACAATTTGTTATAATACTTAATGTATATATATATCATTTAATTAGTACTTTTTATTGAATTTGTTATTGTAGATAATTTACGATTAATTTAAATTTAATATCCTTAAATACTGTATTATTGGATAAAAGTAACATACAGTAACATATAGACAATATTAAACATTACCCACAAAATAAGATGAATTAAAGTATCCGACAGTAGAAAAACGCTTTAGGACACAGCTTTGTAAGATATGAGATCAATTAAAATATAGTTTGTGTTACTTTAATCAAAATTTAGTTTTTCTTAATATAATAGTAATAAAGAAAATTTTACGACATTTTAAATTCATTTTCAATTAAAAAAAAAATAATTTGTCCAAACATTGCTTTACGTTCATACAGTTAACAAAATAAAAACATTTTCAGGATATTTTGAACACATACATTTTTTCCAAATTACACAGTAATTCTTTAGATTTTTTTTTCTTACTTTTGTTTAGATTTTTAATGCAAATGGAAATATTTAATTTAATTTTCAATAGATATGCTAACTAAAAGGTTCAATGTTCTACTCCAAACGAAATTTACTTTCTTTTCATAACTTAGGACATATTTCCATTGTTTTGAAAAGATATATTTTTTTAAAATAAAAGTTACTCACCAGAAATCAAACTTTGATTTTTTGTCTGTGTTTTTAATACTAATTAAAATATTTCAATATCAATATCAATATCTTTAGATTTGCTTAGTTAAAAATATAAAATTCATTTTTATCAAAACTTGTTCTTTGTTTATTTATTTAACATTTTTGCAAAATTTTAACGACATTTTACTAGATTATCTCTCTCTCTGTATATATATATATATATATATATATATATATATATATGTACATATTAACATACACGTAACTTTTTTGGAATATTATTTATTGAAAGTTTTAATCATTCACTTTTCTTATCATTACAAAAGGTACTAATTCAACAAATTCAATATCACAAGGTATTTATTGGGTTGTTCGGAAAGTAATTTCATTTTTCTCAGCAGAGGACTAAATTGTTGATTTCTCATACCATTTTCACAATAAGGCTGCATTACCATTATATACTGTGACATCTGATATAGGAAGGCTTGTTTGTGAAAAAATTCGGTTTATTCTGCTCAATAGGTTTTGACTGGTGCCCTATCAAATAAAGAAAATTGGAAGCGACATTTTCGGTATACTTTGTTTTTCTATCAAAAAGACGAAAATACTATTCAAACAAGAAAAAATGTATACGATGTGCATACAGAAAATTTATTTAAAGAACACCAATATCAAAACTGGTTTACCAAATTTTGTTCCAGCAATTTGACGTTGAAGATGCATTACGTTCTGGAAAATCAGTTTATGCTAATAAAGACAAAATAAAGTATTGATTTATGAAAACTGCCAAATAGCAACTCGTGAGATTGCTAAGAAACCGATCAGAGTAGAGAATATATAATTCAATAAAATATTTGTACAATATAAGAGAATCGTCTTTCATTTTCAAAGGAAAAAATGAAATTATTTTCCGAACAACTCAATAGCTTACATTTATTTACATTTAACTAATTATGAATTAGAAATTATTAAATTCTATGCTCAATCAACATATTTAGAATCCTACTAAAACGTATAATTGCTTTTTCAGTATAATTAATCAAATTAGTCGTAATAAAAATTCCGCAGGGAAATTTTATTTAGTCTTTTTTTTTTTTTTTTTTTTTAATTAAACGCGTTTTGAAAAACGCATATATTTAATATATATCATATTAAAAAAAAATTTTCCAGTTAATTATCATATATGAAACTGTAAGCTGGAATAATTAAAGGTTATATGATATATATAATTATATATATATATGTATTTAGAAAATCGGATATTATATTTAAAAAGGCTTACTTCTTGTATTTTATTTTTAAATTTTAATACATTTCTAGCTAAAGATTCCTTTTTTTTTAATTTTTTTTAAGTTTGTTAAAAATTATTAGGTGTTTTAATGGTGTAATTCTAATAATTTATTTGATATTTTCAGAAAACGATACATTCAAAAATGGGGAAAAAATATTCCACAAAATAGTTTTGATTGCATAATACAGATTGAAAATATATATTATTATTTGTTAATTAAATTATATTAGAATTAAATTATATAAACATTAATAGCCAGATAATAATCTATATGTTTTCCTTAGTTTTTGAAAATATTTTTTTCTATTTATTTGTATGAAACAAGCTGAACAATACAAATTCAGTATAAGTATAAATTAATAATATCCAAATATAAAACTAACACATTGTAATTCGTGTATAATGTGTACGTTGTTATATCGTGTACATTGTAACACAAAGGAGAATTAACTCCTTTGACTAAAAAATGGAGCGCCAACTTTGCACGCTCCTCTAAAACATTTTAATAACGAATATTGTGTATTAGATTTTAACCCTTTGAGTTTCGTCGATGTTTATATGTATGTTAGTGAAAATTACTGCATCTAATGCCGAGTATAAAATTCAGATGACTTAAAACTTTTATTAAATAACTAATTTATAACTTAGTGCCTTTTGTTTAATAATGCAACGTTTTAGAGGAACCCCAAAAGTTAGTGCTTACTGTTAAAAATATGAAAATATAGGGCATCACAATGTTAATAATTTCTTGAAAAGAAAATTTTGAATAATCATGCAAAATAATCATGCGTAGACAATCACAACCCGAATAATAGTAATAATAATAATACAGAATAAATAGAATAAATACGTCAGTTGTTGGGTTCACTGTGTTGGGTTTGGTTAAGGAAGAAATGTATTTGCTGACGAAATACAGAATGCCTATTTAAACTCAAATCAAATTAAATTCTTTCCATATATTATAGATTTTTCAGGAAATAAAATATTGAAATCGTGATAATCATTCAATTAATTTGGTAATAATATAAAAAATGTCTTTTCCAACAAAATAATATCAAGAAACGATATAACGAACTTTAAACGTCAACAAAATAATATTGCATTCATGGCATTGATGTCTTATCGGCGATATCATACTTAATAGGATATCTCAGTAGCATCAATATGAAGTAATTTTGCTAAGTGTGTTAACATTAGAGGATTTTGCAGAAAACTATAACCTTACCAGTAATCAAAATAAGACAAATCCAGAAAACTTTGTTTTGCCCATCTATGAGAATAATTAAATTATGCAAATTTTTAAGCAAATAATTTGAAGATCGCATTTCTATTTTGATATTTTAGGCGTGTTTTGCCTACTCAAAAGCAATCAAAAAAATATTTTATTAATTTTTCAAGCCTTGATTCCTTAATATTTAGCCTATATCTGTTACATAAAATGTACACTCCACACTTTTGGCCAAAGAAAATGCTACCATAAAAATCTACCTCATACAGACAAATAAAACCCTGCCAGTTACAAATATTCTAATCTCGATTGTAACATTATTGATTTACACAAAACATTAAATTAATTGATACATTTCTAGTTAGAGATTTTTTAAACAAGATTTGTCGTGGTATTTTGAACTATTTTTTTTTAAAGTTAAATTTTGACTAATAAACTATGGCACATTTTTATAGTATATGCAATAATGTAAATATTCTAAAAATTCGAAGGGGTCTACTTTACTGTTGCGATATATTTTCCATTTTAGTGTGTAAATTAAACCTGTAAAAGAAGCATATTTATATACCTTTTTAACAAAATATTTAAAAAAAAAAAAGTTAAATTTGAGTTATCGCGATAATATTGTGTTAAATAATAATAATAATAATAATAATAATAATAATAATATATATATATATTTTCATAAATTGTTTAAGCACATATCATTCAAAGAAAGACTTAAAATGGTAAAACTTTATTTTATTAACTAGATAATAATTATTTTTTTCGCAAATTAGAAAAAAAAACACACACGCACACACATACTCATACATACCATAATTTAATAAAAGTTATTTCCGAGAATAAATGGCAAAAGTTTATTTTTCAAATTTATTTCCAACAATATATCAATTGTTAGCAATATTTATTTTATTATAGGAAGTTGTTAACGTAACGTACCAGAATGTAATATCTAAAAGCAGATTTTTCCGTCATATTTTCACGCTGATTTGTAAAATTCTCAAAACTTAAACAAATTAGGAGAAAAAAATTCCTATAAAATTTCTGGCCGCACAATTTTTATTCTAAAATAATAATACAGCATTATATGTAGCGCAGGTACAGTTTAATAAAATATTAGTATCATGTTTGAAACTAAAAGAATTTGATAGAAAAAGAAAATAAATATTTGATTTAAAATTTAGAATGCTGTTTTCCAAACTTTTAAATAAAATATCTTAATAAAAAAAATTTATTTAATAATAGGAAGTAATAACCTGTTAAATAATGTTGATATAAATATAAAATATATTGCTATTAAAATGTGATTGTGAAAAAAAAAATACTGATAAATTATTAAAAAATGATACATTGTTTCTTTAATGTTTTAAAATAGTTAGCAAATTAAATTCAAGTTACACCGGTAAAACTTCTAAGAAGTAAATTCTTGTGATACCTACGTACATTTTAACAATCATTTCATTTCATTTCATTTTTTTTTTCTTTTTAAATTGATAAACAATTATATTGAAAAAAAAAAATATTAATAATTGTTTGCATAGATATAATAATAATATATAGATTGGTCATAGGGGAGAAAAAAGTGATTCCTTTTCACTTGGGAAAAGACGGCGATTTTACCAAAATATGGCCGTCTTTCCCCGAGTGAATACACACAGAAATACGTATGAATATTTTAGCAAATAAAATTTATGAATACTTTGTTTACTAAAGGATACAGTTTAAAATTTATTTTTCGTTTATTTTTTTATTATTATTTTTTTTTTCCCAATACCACATAATGGCTGATTCCAAAGCTTTTTCTTTCGGCATCAAAAATCTTTGCCCGATAACATGGGGATAAAAGATGTATATATATATTACAATATCTATGATTGTTAGTTACTATAATACTATTTTCCTATCATTATACAAATTTGCTTAAAAATATTTGATATTCATATTAATTATATCTTACACTTTAGACATATTTTTAATCAAAGAAAAATGAATTTTATTTAAATTCTCAGAATTAAAATGAATTTACAAATTACATTTTTAAAATTTTAAATGTAACTGTTAATCACATTTTGTAATAATTGGAGGCACGAAAATGTATATATGTAATAAAAATCAAATATAGCCTTAATAGTGCCTGAAATTTCCTTCATTTAAGAATTTCATTTAAAAGCAAAATATGCTAAAATGTGTTCGTTCATTCAAATTAATTTAAAAAATATTAAACTGTTACTATTTTAATTTTACCTTTAAGCTAAATTAGTCGTTTCAAGCAAAATGTAACACATGTGTTCGTTACACTCAACATTTTAATTAGATAAATCCGAAAAGCAGATATTTTTATTGCAATTTTCTTTCAGTTACCTAAATTCGTGTCATTAAACAGCGCTTTAATTATTACCAGTGTTACAAACATATTGGGAAAAATTTCCTTAAGTGTTAGTTTTACCATCTGACATAACATATGGTAAATTAAATTAATTAATGATCACGATTTGTGAGACACCGGCATTGGCCGGAATGACCTCAGTGCAATTCATTGTCCTGTGAAATTATGTAAGTTGTAAGAAAAGTGGAAACAATACACATTTTTATTATGGCTTGAAATGGAGGGGGTAATTTAAAGACTACTCATATTGCCCAAAATGGAAGTCCCAGCCATTAACGGTTGTGAAAGCAATTACGTTTCTGAAATTGTTTCAGCGAGACGGTATAGTCGCCTCTTGCTCTCCCCAAGTATTTCCGACTGACCTTTATTTTAGGTTCACTGTTCTTTAAGCTCTGTCACCGGAGAAACAATTTTACATATTTTCACACTCTAATCTTCCCAAAATCAATTTAATATCAACAACTGCGCAAAACGTTGCAGAATACAATACTTTCTGTCAAAACTTATAGAACACTTATACGACGTAATAATTAGCAATATTACTTTAACAGTGTATTTCCTCCGACGATTTTTTTTTTCAAAATTACTCTACCTCACTTCTAAACTACTTTATTCAATCATACTATCAAAGTCGAACGCTAAAAGTCTTCTTAAGACGAAAGTTCCCCTGCGAAAATTAAGTGAGGACTTCCCAAATTAAGAAATAATAGCGAATAATGAAAAGAAAAAAAATCTATACATTTTAAAAACACTAAGTATCATGATAAATTTGTTTGTAATTATTTCCTTTTTGTAACAATTAAACAAATCGTGGCCCAAAACTTTAGGGAATGGTAAAATACACGTATATAAAAGAATTTCTTGTAGAAGCGTGGGTTAGAACGAGTTGATGAAATGCGAGAAATAGCCAGAAAAGGAAAAATGCCTTTTATGTACGGTAATAATTACAGAAAATGTTGAAATATGTCACTGCCAACATTGTTACAGACTTGGCAGCATCTAACATGTGACTGTCCTACCTTAACAAAAATGCGAATCTGCCATTAGAAAAGCAATACGATGGAGCTTTAGACAGTTTCGACATTATCTCAATGCCACACCATCTCTTAACGGAATAAATCCGTTGGACCATTTGTTTTCATCTGCCCGTTTACTCGATTTATTAAGTGCCGAGTTTTTCTATGAAAATACTACAAAATGCACAACTATGAAGCTCAAATATATTTTGATCTAGACTTTATTATGAAATTTCCTGTTGCTGCTATAATTGTTCGTAAAAGTCCTGATATCTTTGAGAAAATTACCTAATTCCTTACGAGATGTAGCCAGAAAATTGCTAATGCTGTTGAAGGTGGGCGAAGATAGGGGCAGGATGGTAATTTTTGCTCAATTATAAACGTAACTAAAAAAACTTTTTCTTTTTTTTTTCATTTCTTCAATATTTTCAGCCAATAATTTTCATTTTCAAATCCCTCAATTCAATATTGTATTAATTTATTTATGTTTAGTTTTCGGATAATGTGCGGTCCGAGAGTTTAGAGTCATTTTGTATTTTAGTAATATATTGATTTTTTTCGGCCTAATATTATACTTGATTTTCAATTACTGTTTAAATTGCTTCCCAAATTATATTAGAAATATATGGTATGAAAATTAATCTATTTGTATAACATTATAACAATAATAATAATAATAATAATAATAATAATAATAATAATAATAATAAACGTACAAATAATTAAATGGTTCATGAAGGTACAATCATATAATCAAGCTTGTACTAGTAATTTGCAAAAATGATTACAATTTCCTTCAACTTCCTCAAAAACAGGTCGAAAAATGTTCCATCTTTTCATTAATTTTATTTTATTCTTCAATGGTGATTCTAGACAAAAGTAAGATATTCTGTCGGTCTCTTTTCTTGGCGTTAAAAATCATTTTCAGATTTCTTCGCGAACAAAAGTACTAACTATCTGCCTAGCCTCATACTCACTTCTGACATTGCGGGTGAATCGATTCGTTCCGGAACACCAAGAAGGCGGTCATTCAAACCCTAAATGGGTCATCCATTTCTATCAACGATCACACGGTTCCGGACGAAAGAAAAACCGAATGCCATTGCAAAAAGATTACGAGTCTAGGGTGCAGGGGAGGTCATGGTGGGCTGAATGAAGTTCATTTTGTTCTATTATTAATAAAAAAAGAAATGAAAAAGAATTGAGAGAAATAATCTAACGTTTGAACTTTTCTGCTAACGGAGGGAGTAAACTAATTATTGAAACTATGTTTATGGCTTTCAATTCTTTTCACTATGTCGAAAATGTTGTACAATGGTGGATGATAGAAAAGAAATAGCAATCAAACTTCAAAATAATGTAGAACATTACTTCTACTTCTACGAAAAATATAATTTGAAAACTATTTATGAAACAGGCATATCAGAAATAAAAGGAATAGAAAGGAAATATTGATAGATTAAAACAAATTTATTAAAATATGAAATCTGGCTTAAACTGACATCAGAAATGTAATCTGACACGAATATTAAGCATACATAAAATAGTAATAAACAGAATTAGTTTTTAAATACCTTTTGTGAAACAGTAACACATGGCTTTAATAAAAAATATTTAATTTAAATATCATTTATAATATAAAGTAATAATCCATAACACCGAAGCCTGAGTAAAAGTCACTGTAAATAGAAGCGTCTTAAATTCAGACAGAAATGTGTCTGAAATGCCAATTCAGACACATAAATGCCTGAAACACTTACGCATGCAAAATTTCAGACGCATGTGCTGTCTTAAATTAAAACACGTAAGTGTCTTTTTTATAAATGAGCTGAGATAAGTGTCTGAATAAGATTGATATGTCTGAAATTAAGACATTTTACAGTTTAGACACATACAATTTCAGACATTCTACAATCTAGGCACTTAAAAATTATTACAAATTTCAGACACTTAGAAATTCAGACATTTGTATTACTTAACAAATTTTCCATATGGAATCTACTTTAAGCAGCATGCATATCCTGTTTTAACATTTTTTTTAAACAAATAAATTTGATATTATTTTATATAATATAAGTAGTTAACTTATTTAAAGTACTCAGACGGGGAACTTATTCTGTTAAAAATTAAAAAACAAAATTAATTTTTATTTAAAGTTCTCACGTGTAATAAAACAAAAAAATATTAAGATAAACGAAGCATGTAACTTATAGATAAGAAAGCGAATTCGTAACTAAAAAAATCTTAAACAATTTGTGCATAATTGATTTTTTTTCCGCGTTTTAAAAATTATTTTATTTTTCCCTACACTTCAAAATATAAAAGAGCAATTTTTTTGGTTTCACGTACATAGTAGTTTGTTTTCTTGCAAATACCAGTTAAAAAAAAAAAAAAAAATCGTTTAAAATCCATTGTCTACTATTTTTTCATATTTATTGCGCATTTTACAAGAAAAACTCTAAACCTCTACACATGAAATTTAAAATAATAATATGTATTAACTTTACTTCTTATAGACAGTTTCATTGCAAAGACATAAAACTTCGAATTTTTTACGGATACTAGAATATATTTCATTATACAAGCAACGTACATCGTGAGTACCGACGGCTTGATTGGGAAGATGCTCGACTTTAAATCCGTTAATTGTCAGTTCGATTCCCGGCACGGGGAATATTTTTGTAAAAATTATTAATGCTTTTTTTTATGCTCTAGGAGACTCTAAAATCTATTTTTCACAGGTAAACAGTATAAAACGCATCTTTTTATTTATTTATTTATGAAACATATTCACTGTAGACAGGATCAAAGACGGCGGAATTTCAGACACTTCCAGTGTGAAACGATGTGCCTCTTAAGATACTTCAAGTGTCTGAAATAAATAAGACACTTTTTAGCATCTTAAAATTAAACACCCATTTTAGACACAATTGTGTCTGAATTTCAGACACTTGCACTTACAGTGTTCCCATAACAATAGAAAGCGTTTCACATACTTGCAAACATTTTAATTAATATTCCATAAAATTGCTAGTGCTCGCCTCTTTTTGCTCTACATATGATTACGATTAAATAAGAAAAATACTCTAAAGGAGAGTAGTGTGAAAAAAGGGCGTGGAAAATAAAATATTATCTATAATTTTATAATTCATAGTTTTTGAAAAAAGTAATTCATGCAGCATAAATTACACTACGCGGTAAAAAAAAAAAAAAAAAAAAAAAAAAAAAAAAAAAAATTCGAGCCCTGATACCATTCCTGCTGATTCATATGTAAAACGACCCCCTGAATCCGAATATGACCCCATTTTTGCCCCATCACCCGTCGTTTTCTCAGGGCGTCACCTCCTCCCTCAATTTGTATCACTCTTCAGTAAATTTATGGCCATGAATTTGATTTGGATAATGGAAAATAATTATTTTATCTCTTAATATATATATATATATATGTATATATATATACAGTATAATAAGTAATAATAATAATTGATTAATAAAATATAATAAATGTAACTTATCATTTCAGTGGCAAATCCCCCCCCCTCCTCCCCAAATCGTCCCCTTGCTGCAAATGTTCATGTTATAGAATTTTTCCCCTCTTTAGGCCCCCAGAAAATATTTAACAGTTAAACTTTTTCTCCTGTATAAATCAAATTTATAGCCATAAAATTACCGAAAAGTGGTAAAAATGGTGGGCGTCCCCCAAAAAACAGTGGGTGATAGGGCGAAATGGCCGTCATATTCGGATTCGGTAGGTCGTTTTACATAAGAATTTGCAAAAATGGTGTTGGGGAAATTTTAATATTAAATAATTTTAATATAAAATTTTTAATATTAAATAATTTTTTTATATTTAAATCATTACAGTCATTTTAAAAAGGACGTGGCTCATTACGAATTCGGTACCAAATGAAAGGGGTGATTTTTCTGAATCCAAGGGTGCAAAAAGTTTTTCGACACGGCAATTAGATTTTTTTAAATTTAACTACAGTATGAAATTTAGGTGGTAACACTTCATTTTAATCTTTTCATGCCTTTTAGTCCGAATCAAGAATTTTTTTTAATTAAATTTAATTTTCTTTTAATCCTCAGTGATGCCCATAATTTTTCTTATTTTGCAATAACAGTTCGATAGTATGTACATCAAATATCCCGTTTTTTAAGGAAGATTTTGAATCAGAAAATCTTCCTAATTGTTATTAGTTTATTTAGTCGTCGAAAATATATATGACAGATTACTTTTCAAAATACTGGTGATTCATCTGATTTAAAAGTTAGTAAGGTTGGCTGCTATGTACTTGTTACTGATAGGTAGTAAAATGTTTCGTAAAAGGGTGTTGAATGATGAAGATTGAGAACTTTGTATAATAAATTGAAAAACAAAAAGAAAAAGAAAAGAAACAGCAGCAATTTATTCTAGTAGCATAAATTATGCATCAAAATGTAGGCACGGGTACAGCATAAAAATATCAAGGCAATGTATCTTGTGCTCTTTAGCAGCAGTATATTGACAAAAATTAAAAATGTTTTATGATATTCAAATAATATAAAAGATATAACAGAAACAAATTTTCTTTTCTTTTTCTTTCTTTCTTTCTCTCTTCCTTTCTTTTTCTTTCTTTTTCAAAGTACTTTTTAGTCATTTGGCTTTTAAATAGGTTTTTACTAGATTACTATTATACTGTTATTGTTTTCATTACAGAACTAATAAGCGGAATAATTTCCAAAGATTACGCTAGAAATAGTTTACTATTAGAGTAGTAACCAACATAGAAAAACTACACAATTTCTTTTCGAACTTTTAATCTTTTACCCTTTCTTGCCCTTATGTCAGTTATGCGTCTTTCCCTGTTCATTTATCCAGAGTTATCCTTAATTCTCAGGGAGGATCGATTTTTAGGTAAAACATGGAAAAGGCGGAACCCTTTCTATTCTAAAGAAGCGACCAGCAGTTCTGTCCACGACACTGTGCACTTCTTCAAAGGAATGGAACTTCACTTCAGATCTTTTTCAAACTATCGAAGATTCTATTTCTGAAAAATAATTTTCAGTTTTGAAAAGTTAAAAATATAGTTTTGTTTGGAGTCTCATTAAATTTCTTTGTGATCCATTCTGCTAAACGAAAAATAGTTTTAAGTTAAAAAAAAAAAAAATCTGTCTTTTGAACAATATAAAGAATTGCATTTAATTTGCGATATCTGTAAAGACAAATTTAAATTTTTAAATTAATAGAGGCTGCTTCAAAAGAACTGAAATAAAAAATAGTTTATTTATAGTTTAAGTAATTGTTAAAAGGCATTTTTCTTTGAAACTTAGTTATTTTTATTCCAAAATGTCGATCTTTATCACTATAAGAAAACAGCAATCCAAAAATCACTATGAAGGTGGCTATTATATTTGGATAAAATGGAAGTTCTTTAAGGTTTATTTTATTTTTTATTTTCATTGTTAATATTGTTTCGATGTAGAGATAAAATAGCCTCCAAAGATAAACCAAAGTGTCAGTTCTATCTTAGAATGCGGGATTTCAATACGAGATGCGAAATATGAATGATTCTTTCGTGAATTTTATACAATTACATAATTGGTAACTTCTAGGTTCCTTTTGTAAAGAACTAACGCCAACATTTTATAATAGTGTTTCTGGCAGCAAGATTGCTATAAAATATCCGTATGCTATAGAGAAAAATATACATTGACAGAATTTTTCTGTAAGAGAAACAATGCAGAAAATATTGGCGCACAATAGATTTTTTACGTAAAGCACACTTAAAAAAAAAAAAAAAAAAAAAAAAAAAAAACTATTAAATAAAATTTATCGGGCTACATCGAACCAGGATCTAGTGCACTGAAGGCGACGATATTATGTCTGAGCACGGAGCCATATATCAAGTTGATACTTCTAGGTTTTTCAAATTAAATTCACACTTTTGCAAACTAAATAATTTTTTTTGCAAATGAAATTCTCCCTTTTGTAAATGAAATTCACGATATATTATATTTTTGAAAGAAAAAAAAAAAACAAAACAAATAATGTGTTAATTACATAGTAAGAAATCAAAACTTTTATTTTAATTCATATAATTCCATAATTATATATGAAGGTGAAAATATGTATGAAAACTGTGTGCAGATAATTCAAAAATAATAATAATTTAAGGAGAACCATTTATATGAAAACTTGGTTGTAATGTACATGCAGTATTACACTAGTACATATATACAACCTAGTCTATAATGGTTCTTCGGCAGTTGCAACTGGTAACTTAACATACATAATCAAATAACAATAAATAACGATTTGCAGACGTAACAGTTCCAACAGAGTTATTAATTACATTTACAAAATTTTGTCGATTTAATGGATCAACTAACATGTTTCTAGCACTTGATTTTGGAAAAAGACGTCTTCGATGGGGTTCAGCTTTCGATAATGTGGTGGTAGAGTGTGCCTTGTCTGACCAACAAGATCACGCACTTCCTGCGTCTTGTAGATACTTGTATTATCCAAAATGAACCAAATTTCGTCCAGATGATCGTTTTCTAATTTGTGAAGTAATCTTCTAATGGATTTGATTTTGACCCGTGTTCGATTTCTGATATATTTTATCAACATATAATTATTTTTATATAATATATATGTAAAAGTACTTGATTTGCAATAGAGTGAATTTCATTTGCAAAAAGATTAATTTAATTTGCAAGAGGGTGAATTTAATTTGAAAAACCTATAACAATTTCCAATCCCACTTTAATAGAAAAAAAAAAAAAAAAAAAAAAAAAGAAAAAAAAAAATGTATCCACGAGTTGAAATAGGTCTTCTGACAGATTGAGGTGTAATTTTTTCAAACAATTTCTGTAGTTTTAGAAAACGTAAATTTTCTGTAGATGTTGCAGAAATTTTCTGTTTTATAACAGATTTCTTTTTACAGTGTAGTCGTGACGTGGTCTGTCAGTAGAGCACAGTATCCTAAATTAAACTATAAGAATAGATGAAGAATGTAAGCTAGTATGACAAATAACATTTAATAGGCGAACACTTCCAGAGTACTCTGAACAAGTTTCAACACAGAGCACAAAAGAATGAAATTAGAATACATCTAGATTAAATTTAAAAGCACAGATCGGCTCACATTTACGAGCTACTTCCATAAATCAACTTGAACTGCGTTAAATATCACACTAACTAAACAACGAATGATTTTCTTTTCTTTTTTGCATGTGATTAATTATTTTTATTTTATATATATATTTTTTAATAACTTAGCTCAGTGATTACATCTGCAATGCTTCAAAACCAAACTTCGACTGACTAAAACAGAAAAATGGTATCTGCCTGTTATAATAAGATAGAAAGAACAATCACTATAGAAGGGCAATCTGATTGGCTAACTTTAAAGCTACTTTACGAAAGCCTTACGCGTTCATATTAAACCCGTTACAATAGTATTTTTAAATACAATTAACCATGGATAATTACTATAAAATTGTTACTAAAAATTGTTAACGAAATTTACTGAAAATACTTCTTCCGTGAAAACCGGAAGACTTGGCAACCATGGAATCATCATATGAGACATATATATTTATAATAAAATAATAACTGCACAACGCAACACATCAAGATATTCGGCATTTTGTTTAAATTTTGTTGCTTGTGGAATTTTAAGAGCTAATGACGGAGCCTGTGCAAAGAATCAATGAGATTTAACAGTTTTGACCTGTTGATTTCAAAAAATAATATCTGTCATCGGAGATTATGTAATTATCAAAAAACTAAACAGAAGAAAATTGAAAATAGTATACATTCTATACAAATTTAAACTTCTGAAAGCATGTTTCAATAATCCAAATTTTTGCTTGATTTTTTTTTTTAAATCTTATTTGAATAAATATTCTAAATGAACAAAGTAATAACAAGTAAACAAATAAGTAAATAAACAAACAAACAAATAAATAAACAAAATAATAACAAATTAAACTATTTGTAATATATCTGGATTTTTATAAATAGTTATGCAACACTGAAAAAAAAAAAAAGAAAAAAAAGTAATACTGGTTTAACTATTATCTAGTTCAATATATAAGTCTCATTTTTCATATACTAATAGTTTTCGATTTATGAGGCATGCATTTTAAAGTAGAATTCTTTTTCAGAAATAAATTCTGTTACAACTAAGTAAAAAAATAAATAATAAAATAAAATAAATGAAAAAAATAAATAAATAGTATGCACCAAGAAAGAACTGAGATATAACTACGAAATTCGGTATGTAATATAGGTGTTAGAGTATGAGAGCAGATGATGAACATAATGGAGCAAAACACCGTTTTATAAGCGTACAACAATACAAAAGACAGTCTGTTTAATATACATATGTTAAAACCGCTCCAGCCTGTGATACAAATAGATGGTCTTGGGGAATGGAACCGTCACATGAGTGATGTCACGCCACGATCGACCTTGCAAGAAATGCAGCAATAGTTAAAGACTTTTAAGATTTCGTGACGGCGGAAATTCTCTGCACAAGATGTCCCCAAAAATGTTTGATTGGCGAAGGATCTGGGCATCTATTTGGCACACATTGACACTAACATATCGTAGATATTATTGTTACAACGGATAAATATATGAGCAGTAGCGGATCATGAATGTCCTTTTGGGGGACTGCATAGGAACGTCTAGAAAAAGTGCATATAATGGAATATTTGCCCATCTTATTGGCTGACTCGTTTATTTCGAGAGTCAAAGTAAATATGTTAACATTTTAACAGCCAATCATAAGAAAAAGATTTCCATGATAATGAATTTTTTTAGTCACTAGCCAGCAGCACCACGAAGATGTTTTTCATTAGCCGCCACTGTATATGACCAAAAGTTTTCCTACTCTAAATATAACCTTTTTAGATAAACAGAATGGACAATACAATTGACTACAAAATGCTATCGATGTGTCTGCAAGCAACAAAAATACATAGTCGCACGACTAAAAGTGATCAATTATCAAATAAAATGACTTTCCATACAGTCACTCTAGGTGTAATGATTCTCTGTAATAAGTGATTCTATGATTCTTTGTAATAAGTATTAGATCTGACGACTCGTAGACCTCTAAATCCTCACTATCTACCTGGACTAGGTCCAATATAACGGATTATTTCTCATCTACGCACATTTCAGATGACCATGTCGCTGTATATGCGTGCGTTACATGTCTCTACAGTTCTTTTAGTTTAAAAAAGGTTGTTCATTTGCAGAATTCGCCAAGTTACGTTTGCATGCCATGTTTCATCGCTATAGGTTTCTTCCTGTATGTACTTTTTTCTTTCTTTTTTTAATAGGGTGTATGTATGCACTTCAACTGTATAATTTTTTTCAACTTTAAGCATTTAATATATATATAATCATTGGTACTCAAATTAATACTGTGACTAATTTTAATCGAAATAAATCTCAATTAAAATTCATTTTATGTTGGTATCTTCATTTATCTTTTGTCTGCTGAGTGTTACAATGGTACTAAACAATTCAATTTATATATATTGTGCTATAGAGACTATTTTTTTAATTAAATTATTGATTTAGTTTAGTCTTATTAAAACATTTCTAAAGAAATTACATTAGAAGAGCTTCTTAAAAATAATGCAGCCAATTTATGATGTATATTTAAACTAAAGAAGCATTAAAATAGAATATGCTTCACTTTTCTCAAAGAAAGACCATTTACTAATTTAGTAGTTACTGTTTTGAATACCATTATTTATTATTTAATTAATCTCCGTATATTTAATCAAAAATAACTACTGCAAACGATTATTATATTTTCTATTGAAAAAAAAATAATAATAACTGTTTAAAAAAATGATCGCGCTGTACTGTATTAAACATCCGATTGCTTATTTTATTTTTAAATGAACCTTTTGTAAATCAGAATGATGACACAGATAAAATTACTATAATCAACAATATCATTAATCACATTAATAATATTTTGCATTGAAAAATGTTCTCATACATTCAAAAGATGAAATAATGCGTATAAGTTTTTAATCGGTTTTACATCAGATTATCTTAAAAATACTCACTTCTGATAATTGGAGTGGAAGGTTGATTTTAACCAACATATGTGAAAAATACCAGAGCTGGGAATCGAACCTGGCCACGCCAATTATCAGAAGTGAGTTTCTGGGTTGATGTTTGAAATTTCTAAATATCTTTAAAATAGTTTTATTTTACACTGCCTTTCCATAAATAACCAAACACTTTCGATTTCAGATGTTTTTAGAATATCTCAGAAAGTACTAACCGAATCATCTTAAAACTTCAGGAGTAAGAGGAATACATTGTACCTCAGAAACCTTTGGACAGCCCCTACCTGCCTGGACTGATATATTGTACCTCATACATTTGAGTGAAAATTTTGCCCGGACAGTAAAATAGGGACAAAAAAATTAAATAAAAATGAAAATGTTTGGCATTACCCTGTAAAAAGTAATGCTTGAACTGCGCTTCTGCTGTAGCATATGATTATGATGCTCCTATTTATTATCTGTATAAATTTATATAAAGCTACCACATGTATCTATGGTGATATAACGGTTTGTTTAAAAAGATTGGAAAAGAAATTATCCCTTTTTTAACTATAACATGCAAGGAATTAAACATAATACAAAGCAACTTTCAGGAAAATTGACATACAAGATTAGACATAGCATACTACAACAAGAATGCAAAAATATTAAATATTTAATAAAATACTTAAGCATTTTTACAAAATAATTTTTAACTGTGCATTCGCCTATATAAAAACCCCAAACAAGTGTCATGTAAACTTTAAAAGTTGCACGAGATAGAATGAAGTTATTCAGTTTCTGCCTAAAAAAAAAAATAATAATAAATAAATAATAAAATAAAAATAAATAAATAAATACAGAGCTAAACTGTAAGATGTTTTATTCAGATTTTTACTTTGAGTCAATGAATGGTAATACAATACTTATTGAATTCTAAATAAATATCATTTTCCCTTTATCATTTTCCACGTTTCTGAGAATAACTGAAATTCAGTTCATTCTATCTCTTAAAACTTTTTGAATTTACATGATAGTTGTTTGGGATTTTCAAGTAGTTCAGTACCACTGGCTATTGTATTATGCAAAGGAAATTTCTGCAAAACTTGCGCATGCTTAGTTAAAACTTATTTAGTAAAAATTCTCTTGTTTACTTAGATATTTGATATTTTTGTATTCTGATTGCAGTATGCTGTGTCTAATGTAGTATGTTAAGTTTCCTGAAACTGGCTTAGCACAGGGTAACACCTTATGTGTAACACCTCAGGGTAACACCCTTCTGTAACACCTTATGTGTTACAGAAAAGAAAAAAAAATGCATTTTTTAAAAAAACCTTTATATCTTCACGAATGTATGTGGTAGCGTCATAAAATGGTTTACCGATAATAAAAAAAGAACTACATAATCACATGCTACAGCCAGATCACATTTCAAGTATTATTTTTACAAGGTACAAACATATTCAGTAACGAAACACAATCATTTTTATTAAATTTTTACTTGTCTCTTTTTTTTTTTAGAGCAAGACTTTCAATGAATTACGTGATGTATGACATGTTCTTTACACTTACGAAGTTTCAAGATGATTCGTCTAGTATTTTTTGAGATATTTGACAAAACGTCTAAAATCACAAGTGTCCGGTCATTTATAGAAAAGTAGAGTATTTCTTATTATTATTGACATTTCTATTAGCAGTGATATTCTTTATAAACAAAATTAGCTTTTCATTATTCGATAGTGTTAAGAAACAATTTTTTCCCCTGATATCGGAAAGTATACTTACTACTACTTGAATTTTAACTTTAGATTATATGATGATTTGTTTTTCTATGGGTGTATAGGTGTGTTAAATTTATAATCATGATATTTTATACAAACTAAACATTAATATATATATATATATATATATATATAAACGTACAGATAGAGGCGATCATTGTATGCTTATATCCATAACTGACAAATGTTCTGTGTTATGTGGAAGGCTTACTAAAAATAATTTCAAACAGATCATTTATAACAGATCATAATATCAAACAGATCGCTATTAACTAAATTGAAAAATACTATTCAAAAATAGCAGTCAAAAAAAGAAAAATGCCAGTAAATAAAATAAATAAAAATTAGAAAATGTAATAAGTAATTCTTAAGTAACTATAAAGTAATTCATAAGTAACTATAAAGTAATTGAAAATTATAAATTGAGGAAAAAATTTGAAAGAACTTAAAATAGACATATTTTAGAAGAATGCACTAGTAAAGATATAAATGATAAAAGTAGATGAAAAAGGTTATATTACCCACAGGCAAAAACAGAATTTTTTATCTCAGTACAGTATATCACAAATAACATGAAAAGTATTGCAAAAAAAAAAAAAAAAAAAAAAAAAAAGAAAAGAAAAGAAAAAGGTATAATTACATACAGTATAACATTATGATAGCAGTATAAAGATATTTTAAAAGTAAATTTCTGTTTACTCAAAAGAATTTAGTTGTGTTATTTATAATATTTGATGGTTCCATCATTATGAATATTATAAAAGGGAACCCAATGCATTGTTAAATAATTCAATATTTTAATTATTAGAAAACATAATCTTTTCAAAATATTTTGTTTCATCACCAAACGAGCTATGTAACAAATATTGAGAGTTCTGTTTACTCAAACCGATTTAATTAAAACAATATTTTTAAAACTTAAAAAATAATAAATGACGGCAAAATATATTCCTTCATATTTAACCAATTTCTAAATATATTTCAAATTTGCAAAATTTCTTGAAAGCAGATAATTATTAGCATGAAAGCTAGTAAATACGTACTACGTAGAATAAAAATGTAGAATATTAAGTTAAAATAATTGCGCTAACTTGACATTTCTGAAAATTTATTATAAAGCTAATTCAACGTCTGAAACAGTATAGCATTTCTCCCAGCATAGTAATGATTTAGAGAACTTAATTTACATATTTGCTGAACTATAATTCAGGTTTGAATAAATAATACTAATGAGATAAAAAAAAGAAATACGCTAATCCTTTTTTCTTCTACCTAGAACTTAATTATATTGTCGAGCAAGTATAATTAAGGTAAAATACATTCTGGCAACAATTTATTAACTTTTTCTTTAGAGCTTCTTGCTAAGACAAGAGTATTTTTATGTCTGGGGTTATTAAGTATACGCTTTTTCCACTCGTAAAATTGCATGTTAGATAAAAATATATTCTTTTTCATAGTTAAAACCCCCTACAGACTACGATTTGTTTGTCTTTAAATTAAATAAACTTATTATTCAATATAATTTTTATTGATCTATGTATTTATGAAATATGGTTATGTTTATAATTAAATAAAAGTAAATATATGTGAAATAAGTTGATATAACTAACACTTATTAATTTTCGCTGGTTTAAATATTCAATTAATTAAAAGTATTTTAGTTAAATAATTTTTAATTTATTACTTCTTTTTTTTTCATATGATTACGGTTACAAATTAAAGCATTTATTAAAAATTCACATTTTACAATTATAATAATTCTTTGAATTTAGATTTTTTTTTTAAGGAAAGTAAACTTTAAAGAACATTAAGAGAGAGTAAAATAACTATGAGATGTAAAACATGCATATGATAAAATTTAGGATAAATTATGAAATACTAGATTTGATGTCAATATGAAAAGTTTATAACCACCAAGTAAGATGATTTCTTTATATACATTTTTTGGACTTTTGAGCAAGAACGGTAGCTGATTTTAATATATATATATATATATATATAAACTTCATCCCGAAAATTTAGGCCAATATTACACGACATCATTGCAGCCAAATATCTGTAAGAGTGACTAACTCTTATTACCAAAGTAAATTTATGCCTTCATGAAATAATGCTTATTTTACAAATCAAACCGGATCTTTCAATTATGAGGGCTAAAGAAAAAAAAAATAATAATCCTGTGACTGCTCTTCCAAAAATGTAACAGCTCGTGTAAATGGGTTGAAATTGTGTTATGGGTAAGTGAGTTTACGGCCGACGGGTTCCGCTCTCAAAACTAAATGTGTAGACTAGGTTCGAATATAAGTCCCAATTGTCGGTTAGGCATTTTGAATTTTCTGTGTTTTTTCTCTGAAACCCGAATTAATACGGGCTAGAAACTTTTAGAAAATATCCTAATGGAAGATATTATACAAAGAACTAGACTCCTTAAGCAGAAAATTGGGCTTCTAACACATCGTACCTGCATTTTCAATGCTACTATTAAAAAAAAAAAAAAGTTCTTTAAACCGCATCTTTTTAAAATGTTACTTTAATAACTGTAAAAGTACAATCTGAATGCATTTTGAACATCAGTTGCGTAATTCCTTAGTATCGAATTTAATCATATGACGAATTTATCAGATACAGACAGTTCTGTGTGTTTAGATTTGCACTTTTTCTTTAAATAAATTTTAGTCTCGTGAAGTTATTTCATCCTTCTTCTTCAAATTTTATTCCTTGGTATATATATATATATATATACAGTAGAACCTCGATTATCCGAAGAAATTGGGACCGAACGTACTTCGGATAATCGAGAATTCATCAATAATCATCTCAGGGGTCGTACTCTCCGCCCTTTTTTCAGAACACTCTCAAATATGACAAATTTCCGTCTCTATTCCTACCACTATTTTTTTACGATGATCTCTAACTAGATTAATCTGTAGACATTTCTATAAAAAGTACCATAAAAACTTCTGCATGAAATTACTGGTGGCAAAATAGGAGAAAATTTCTTATTCTTAAGTGTGTCCTGAAAAGGGGCGGAGAGTACGACCCCCTGTCATCTAGTTTAATATGTAGTATCGTCATTGAACTGTTATTATGACTATTTTAACTGTTAAATAAATTAAAATTATAAATGAAAATAAATTTATTTCTGAAACAAAAACTCACAATGGTTTAAATTTCTTATTTTTAAGTGTGTCCTAAAAAATAATGGAGAGTACGACCCCTGTTATCTAGTTTATTATGTAGTATCGTCATTGAACTGTTATTATGACTATTTTAACTGTTAAATAAATGAAAATAAATTTATATCTTAAATAAAAACTCACAATGGTTTAAATGGAAGCTTGATCTGGTATAAATTGGCCATCCTTTGCCGTGCAGCTCTATCCCGAAGTTATCTTAAAAGCATGAGTTCAGAGGAATCATAAGTGACACAAAGTGACAAAAATTTTGAAATTCTACTGCAATGAAAATTTCTCTGTTCTTGAGATGACAAAAGAGGTTAGGTTCTTTGCACTTGCTTACAATCAGAGGGTGCAATAACATTCGATCGCTCTGGGAGTCGGCAGAATGACCTTCCACATTTCGAAATGGGGTATGTTTTTGTTTAGAACAGGGACGTTTGAAAGTGAGGAAGAGTACACTCATACCGAGAATTGAGTTTGCAAGAAGGAATTCTAAAAAAGGAAATTCCAAAATATTTATCTGCACTCGTAGTTTGGAAATGACAGCTTACATACAAAAGGAATGTGAAAAATAAAAAAAATAAAAATGCATGTTTGTTAAGAGAAAAGTTTGGATGATAGTAGAAAGTGAAAGAAAAAGTGAAGAAGAAACCGACTTCGGTTAACGGGGAGTTTCGGTCAATCGGGGTTCGGATAATCGAGGTTCTACTGTATATATATATAACTGTGCTAATGCAGCTCTTAAGTTTCATATTCAAATTCTTGGGGTTACTATATTAAAAGAGAATACAATGTACAAGTCTAATTAATTCAATTTGTTCATTATGTAAGTGCCGATTTTCAAAACTCAAATTACGTTTGTTCCAAATTCCTTCGTTTTATGTTTGTTTAAAGGACAACTTTAATTGGTCACTCACTACTTTTTATTGCATAATATAAAACATAAAACGTAGAAAAATGATTTTGATTTTAGCATTAAAAATTAAAGTAATATAATATTGAATTTCTCGTTATCAAAAAGTTGAATATATTTCGAATTAGCTAATAATGAAATAAGACCAACAATAACTTCTTTAAACTGAATCAGAATCAGAAGCAAGAAATATATTGAGTTGTTTGGCTGGAAATTCTTTTTAATAGAAATACCGAATAAATAATTTATATGGAAACTTAACAAGCATGGCGTGTATAATAATGTGTAAAAAAAAAACAAAAAAAAAAAAAACGGTCTTTCAGATGAAATTTAAATTTGTTTATGCACTCTATAAAGAATTAAGTTCATGACAAAAGAAATTCGTTTTTTCTGAAAATATATTCATGAGCCTAACTAAAGTAAGCAAAATAACAAGAGTTGTGTTTATCGCCATTAAAAGTTAAGGTATGTGATTGAAATAGATAATGAGCTCACATACAAACCACAGATAACTTTTGATTGAAAAGAATAAAGTTCTTAAAAGCAGAAAAAAAAAAAAAAAAAAAAAAACCTTTGATTCATTTGCGTTAAAATTAGTTTTACGTAAATGTCAGGCAAGTAATTTGTATAGAATCCTAACAAGAATAACAAAAACCTAAAAATTTATCTAAAAAAATTATACGCTTAACCTTTTTTTTTTTTTTTTGATACTTTAAGATGAACTTTAAATTTGTTTGAAAAATATATATGGAATGAAATTATTATAAAGATAACAACTTAAACGAAAGTTTATTTTATTTTTTTCTTTTTGTTACATTGTTGGAACTAGTGAATTGCATCAATTTAATTTTAAAAGTATTTTTCGAAGTTAGTTTATAACTAGATTGAGCAAACAAAGTGATTTGAATTTTATATAATAATGGAATATGTACTATTATTATTTGCTCGGGAATGCACTTTTATAAAAGGAAACTCTGACAAATTCAAGACTGATGCATACAAAGAAACTAACTTTTTAAAAGAATGTAAAATTACAATAGAATTATAAGAGCAAAGTGGAAGAAGCTCTGAAGTTAAGAATCAATAGCTATCTGTACGTGATTGGTGATTTTACACAAATATTTTTAAAGTGCTGGTGTTAGACCTAGAATTATAGATAAAATATCACACGCCAGTCTTAGTCCTGAGCAATCAGCATAAATAACGGAATGTTTATCCCAATCTTTTGCACGATGTATAACTGCAATTACGCAAATGGCGTCATTTCAATTTAAAAATATTTTATATTTACATGAAATTTCCAATAAAAATGTCTTATATCACTTACCATCGGCTGGCATCGTAAGATTCTTTGCCTCCCAGTTACTGTGACCGGCTTCATTGACTGCCGCTAACTGAAACCCATAGGTGACAGCAGGGGCCAGATATCGTACCGTGTAACTGGTGGAATTGGCCGGGATCTTGTCGTCCATGTCAAGCCAGTCTGCCCCGCCCGTGCTGTAGTTCTTCATTTGTAAATGGTATCGTTTGATGGGCAGATTGCCCTTATATTCGAGACTCCAGCGCAGGAGAGCAGTTCGCGAGTCGAGTGCTTCAACGGAATCGACGGCAATCTCGGCTGGTTCTGAAAATATAAAAGATGAATGTTGCTAAGTTTTTTTGTTATTAACTGTTTTAAAAAGTCTACAATAAAAAGCAAAAACAGAAATATAAAGAATTATTTTAATGATAGAGTTATTTTCATTAATGTGGTTTTATTCAGATTCATTAGGACAGAAATATATCATTCGAAAGTGAAATTAAGAGGATTTTTCTAGAGACTAATCCACTTCATCCGCTTTTCTTAGGAAAAAGTTGCCTCAAGCACAAAATGAAATCATATTCATTTCTGTTTAAGAGCTGCAAAAATATCATGATGATCTTATATTTGCTTTTTTGCTAGAGAAAAGTAAATAAAAGAAAATTGAAATGTTTTATCCGTAGCATAACAAAATATGTCGATAGATTATTTATCTAATGAATTACCAACTGAAGATGCAAGTAAAACATTATTCATCAGTACATCTGTTATATATTTTGTATTGTTTCATTTCCACTTTTATTGCAAATCTCACACAGCTGTTACATGTGACACACAATTTATTTATTCTTTGGAATAATTAATTTAACTAATATCTGAAACTGAATATTCAAGTTCAATTATGTTTTGAAAATCTGAAATTAATCTTTAACTGTCCTTCGTATACTGTCCTTTTTAATTTTGGAATTTTCTCGGGCAATATTCATACAATTTTCTTTTTTCAATAGGCTTTTCCAGAGAAGGGGAACTTATGGTCCAAAACCCTATGAACAGTCCCTCTCAGTCCCTTTCAATAGTAACGAGTTCTGTTAGAGTGACAAAAATTTCTACATGGGGACTCTATGTCGTCAAGGGTGTCAATTGCTACTCTTTTATTAAAGATAATCTACAAAGCAATATGCACTTACAGTTAGAATATTAATATACACATTAATATTCAGGTTGCAGGTTGTTTACTTTACTTTCGGTTGTGGGAATATATATCGGGTGTCCACATAAGTCTGTAGACATTTTAAAAATTAATAAAAATTAAAGGAATTCGTAAAATTGAACAAAGTATGCGAAAAATATTTTAGTGAAAGTTTTTATTTTATTTTATTTTTTTAGGAGGGGGTGGGCGGGGATAAAGAAAAATATAGTTAACATTTTCGTGGATTGAGGGCGCTGCGCAGACGTGTAACGAGAAATATGGAAATCAGAGTCCTATAAGTTGCATGGTTTTGCAATTAACAGATCAATTCTTATTTTCTCTCCTACTTGCACTGATATGATGTTTTAATTGCGATGCTCACATGGTGAAGATATTTTACCTCAGCCAAGAACCGCCTAATGCAGCTGCAGTTATCGGAGTTGTAACTTGTTTGTAAACTGTAATTTTTAGTGATGATAGACACAAAGAACAGAAGTTATGTGCTTGCAAACATTTGCATGCAAATAAATATAATTTTTTATTGAAGTGTGTGATTTGTCCACGTACAGCGCTTTCTATGGCAGAAAATTTTAACTATTAATTTTTTCTTTACACGCCCTGCTCCCCCTCAAAAGAAAAAAAAAATCGTCCTTCACAAGACTAATTTTTTCGTAAAATGCGTTCAATTCCACAAATTCCTTGAACTTTTATAAAGTTTTAAAATGTCTACAAATTTATGGAACATCTCGTATATGAATTTGAAAGGGATGCATCATCACTGCTTTACACGAAGTATGTGTGAAAGAACATTAAAAATATATAATTTTAAATGTAAAGTTTACTGTATCAATTTAAATTCATTTTTTTCCCTTTGTCAAAGACATGTTATTAATACTTATTACATTATAAATATAAAATATTTATCATTAATGATTTTCTATTTAATTTTGTGCATAAACAACAAAAATAATAATATAAAGCGTGCCAAATTCACAAAGCGAATTTGTTTCAAACTACATCTGGACTATTTTCAGTATTTTAAAAGAGAAAAAAATTAAAAAGCATAGTAGAATTGTCATACCTCATTTGTCATGCAAGTCATACCTCTCCCAAATCGAGGAACGAACCAAGTCGATAAATAAGTATCGTCCACGTTGAATCTGGACGGAGAATCATGTCGCTGTACATAGAAGTAGGAGTATACTGGTAAAAATGGTTTCTCAAAAATGAGCAAAACTGTCTCAAAATAGCTCGTAAACAATATATACTTAAATTGGAAAACCCATATATACTCATTTTTGAGTATACTGAAATGCTCAAAAATGGGGGTATTGGGATTCTTAGTGGATAACCCCATTTTTGAGCATGTCAATAAACTCAAAAATGAGTACATGGGATTTTAAAATTTAAATTATTGTTTCGAGGTTATTTTGAGACAATTTTCATCATTTTTGAGAAATAATTTTTAACAATGTATAATAAACCGAGTAATAGTACTTCTTTATTATTCGATGCCTTATTGGCAACAGCAATAATAGTTCCATATGCAAGTAGTGTTTACAGTGGCTTCGAAATTATTTTAAACAATTAGACTTAATGTGAAAAGAAAAGTTACTTCAGAAGAAGGTATTCGACTTATTCGGAAAATCTGGACGCTTTGGAATGAACCTGGGATGCTAGAGTAATTATGTTACACCTATTAGAACCCATAATGAATCGATTCCAATCTTTGAAAAGGTCATTTTTCATGCCCTTTTAATTATATTACACCGAAGTGAACTAATCCTGCCATTACTGCTACCATTCTCAAGTTTTTCATCTAATTGATTTATACTGAGGCATATAACAAGCCTGCAACAATTGAAAATTCTGTTTAAGGGTTTAAAGGTACCCTTGTGCAGCCCATTGTTTTGTCAGTCTTTCGGGAAACTGACTTTTGAACTTCAGAAAACCCCATCGTGGTCTTGAATCAGTTGGCGAGAAGAAAAACTCCTTCAGTAAAATCGAACAAATCTAGGTTCCATATGAACAAGTAAAAAATATCCAAATGATAAACCTCCTGGTGATGCAAGTTCTTCTTGCTGTTGATCTGATACACCAAACTGTTTCAGTGCCTACTTCTGCATAAAAGTTTTTATCGAATCGATTTCACCAGTTCCCAAATCTGAGAAGAAGAAAGTTGTTCCTGGATTACAAAAGCTGTAGTTATAATAAGCAGCACACACACACACACACACACACACACACACACACACATATATATATATATATATATATATATAACCTGAATTAGCGAATGAACATAAACTCGATATCGAAAAAGGACAAGGGTTGTAAATGAAAATTAAATGAGGTCCATCATATAAACCATCCTCAATTTCAATTAAAAATACAGAAAACCCTAAACTAAAATCAGTGAAAACAGTTCCTTCAAGCAAGGTATTGAAACAAGTTAGATTTATTTTGAAGCAAGTTTCGACATAAGATGATGTTATCATTGAATTTAAACCTGACTAAAGGTTTGTTTTGTCTGTGAGGAGGATTTAATCGAAGTCATGACACAATGTTTATTTCGTGGAACTTATGTTCAGGAATATTATGTCGATTCAAAGTTGGCTAGTCATTTGCTTATCCCTACACTCCTGCTCAAAAGTTTAGCAAGTTTTGCAAACGACCAATTTTTCTCAATTGAAAAAACGTATCTCTCTATGAAATGTTATCAAACATTGGGTATTTAAAGAACTGGGTCTTCCTCATGTTTTTAAGTGAAAATTTGTTTAAGGCAACATTTAGGAGGCAGGTAACAAATTGAACAAAATCAATAATATGTATGAACACCCTGTATCGTTAAGTGAACGAAATGATCTGTAACTTTCGGATAAACCAAGTACAAATTGTGGATGAATTTGTGTGACGATAGCATGTCAATTAACGTAGATATAAGTATTCACTTAAAAACTAAAAAAAAAATAATAATAATGAATAAATAAATAAATCAGAATGTTTTTTATTTATAACATTCAGAGTTTAAAACGAAAATTATTGTGACTTTCAGATAAAATGCAAAAACACTTTTGAAACAATATATTGCAATTGGAATACAAATATTTTAAATATCTCACAAAATATGAGCATTTTTTATGAAAAACATTTTCACTGCGCATGTGCGAAAGATAGAAAACTTTTTATTACATAGATTGAAAGCTAGATATATTGGGCAACTTTTGTCAAAAGTTCATTTGAATAGAGTAAAAATTAAGCAAATTGTCAGTAAAAGAATGAGCTTGATTTAGATATTTTCAAAGAGTTGAAATTTCATAAGGGGTTTTTCACATGCTGCATAATTAATTTGAAGATCTAACTATTTAAACCACTTTGAAAAAAATTTTTTTTTCTTTTGAGAAAAATAACTTATGATCTTCTAAATCTTGGTAAATAAGCAAAAATATGCTAAGGTTACAAGCTTATAAGAAGTTTTTGACAAAAAGGTACTTTTGGAGCGTGGTTAAAATAATCGGATCTTAATCACGCGGCATTAATCACGCGGCATGAGAAAAACCTGTTATGAAATTTCAGCTCTTGGGAAATACCTAAAATCTAGCTTGTTATTTTGTCGACAATTTGCTTAATTTTTATTCTATCCAAAGGAACTTTTGACAACAGTTGCCCAATATATCTAGCTTTCAACCTATGCAATAAAAACTTTTCTATATTTCGTACATGCTCAATTTAAACATGTTTTATAAAAATGCTCGTATTGCATAAGATATTTAAGATATTTGTATTCCGATTGCAGAACATTGTTTAAAAGCTGTTTTATTCAATATATCTGAAAGCGGGAATAGTTTTCGTTTAAAACTCTGCATATTATAAATAAAAACTTGTTTTTTTTTTTTTTTTTTTTTTTTTTTTTTTTGTTTTAAAATAAATGTTTATATCTCCGTTATTTAACATGCTATTGTCACACAATTTCATCAACAAATTTTATTGTGTCTATTAATTTCGTCGAGAGATAAGTTTTTGAATTGAAAAAAGAAAGAAAGAAAAAGAAAACATTTATTTCCAAATCTTGCTAAACTTTTGAGAAGGAGTGTATATACTCTATATTTTTGCGGTCAGTACTATTTACAATGCTGGTGGCAACCAGTTTCCTAAATAATGCTACTTAAAATATTTATTTTTATTATTTACTGCCCAAGTGAAATTATTAAAAAATTGTATCGTAGCTGAATAATTGTACTTTATATTTAAAATATGTCAAATGTAACTGGCAATGATTTATGACGGAAAAAGCTTAAAATGTGAAAAATGTAAGAAAAAAAAAAAGTGTTTAAAATATGTGTACGTTTTATGTAACTTTACTATATGTTGTATCATTGATTTAGCAAGATAATATTACGCACGTAATTTTACTTATGGTCTAAAAGCTTTTTTTTTTTTTTTTTTTTTTTCTGAATTTGGAAATATAATGTAACGTTTTTATTCATCGTTATACAGATCTTCTGTTTTAAAACTTTTGCAAGTAGATCGATGTACTATATAAGAATACAATTTTTTGAAATGTTGTTTTTTAAAATAATTTTTATGGAAAAAAGAAAAAAAAGCGTATATTGTAAATCTTCTTTCTACGTCCTCGTGATCCAAAATTCAGTTACTGCATAAAATATTAAAAAGCAAACATATATCATGACATTTTTAGTTTATATATTGTGTTTACCTCAGGATCAAACAATCTATTTTTCACGTCAGTTTTGACAATATTTAAATATTTTCATGAGAAGACCGATATAGAATGCATATATATATATATATATATATATATATATATTAATATATCTCCGTTCTAAACATTTATTTATATTTTTAGAGCCATTTATAAATTTTTGAGGTTAAAACATATTTAGTATCTTACTATGAATTTGTCATAAGACATTCTTTATTTTAGCTTATTTTTTCTCTTTAATAAAATAATAAATACATAAATAAATAAATATATGTACATATGCTTAGCGTAGAAAGCATTTTTTAGAAAGAAGTTTTAACTAAAAATATTTAAAAAATACTCAATTTTTATGGCCAGTTATTTTTTAACATTGTGTGCTTTAAGACAAATTATTTGCCAAATTTCGTTGTTTAGGTCAACGAATGCCATTTAATATTACAGATAATAATTTCCAAATTCTGTTTATCATTTTATGCTAACTGATATATTACATTGTTTTCTATTAATTGAACTATCAATAGTACATATTTAAACTTTGAAACACCTCATAAAATCTCACCTCATAAAATAAATAAAAGCACTACTGGTTTCGAAAAGAAGTGTTTTTAATTCTTCAGTTACACAAATCTCGTTACCTTGGAGGGAAAAGCAGCCTTCTTTGTGCCCCCAAGATAGTAACATTTATAGGTTTCCTAATAGAATATTCTTGACGAGATTAATCTAAATTTTTGCTTTCCTCTCACTAAGAACCTCACTAAAAGTTTATCTCAAAAAAATCCTCATACGGTTAAATATGTTACCAATTTGAATGACTTTAATCTTATTTTTTAAAACTCACATAAAACATGCATTTTACATATCTTGAATTGCAGAATATTTAATAATCATAAAAACATTTTCTTGAATCATTATTATTAAAAATATATAGGAAGTTTCACATTTTAAGTACTATCGCTTTATTTCACTTTATTTTATCTTACTTTGCATCCGTTTATTTATTGTCACATTTGTATTAATGTAAAATGTTACGAATTGCCTTTTTCGAGGGGACGAACTGAAGGTTCAGTGAACATCGTGTTCTACAAATTTTCTCTTTGTTAATTGATTTCAATAATACGCTTGGCAGTGTTTTCCAGAAGTTAATTGAAGGATTGTTCTAAAAGATGTTCTCCAATTTGTTTCTCCTAATGAAAATCACTAATTTAGTTAATTGTAGTGTTCGTTTGACAAGTGCCTACTAATAGAACTCATTATCTTACAACACAATGTTTTTTTCTAACCTTGTACTGAATTAAACTTTTACTATATTTTTTTTACATGTTGAATGTCAGAGTTGCAGTTGTTAGTAAGCTTAAAATTATTATTTTTCTTGTACTAAAGTTAAATATTTACGAATGCACAAAACAAAGATAATTTAATATTAGGTGAGGATTTTTATTTGCATTTAATAGTTGTTTTAAATTAAGAATATCTAACAGTGTATTTATATATTATAAAATAGAAGAAGAAAAATAACTTGAGGGTTAACATAAATTTTATTCCAGTTTTTCTTTCCTGTCTTTTAGAAAAGTCATATTTTTTCTGTAATATTATTGCTTAAAATATATACTACAGACTTTTTACAATTGAAAGCGTTAAGAATTAAAGGCATTTCTTTTTAATATTCAAGCTACTGAAATAAACTTTAGAAATGTTATTTTTAAAATAGAATTATTTTTGTTCTAATGTTCATCAACTAACAATAGGTAAGTTGTTATGAACTATAATTTATGTGGATGTATCTACTTTAGAATGTTATAATTAGTAATTTTATAATAATAAACCATTCATGTATATGTATACCAGTATGAGGTAGATTTTATGACAACTTTCACCAATCCAAGCAGGAATGTCTTTTAAATATTAGATAGGTCAAATTAACGTAAAATCAAAAGTTAATTAATGCTTAGATAAGCATTAAAGGTCTTCTGATTTTCAAGTGTCAACTTTTTAGGTATACAGATTTATAAGGGTACCTTTCGCTATAAATCTCAATGTTGAGCAATACGCCACCATTAACTACAGTTAGTTTTTGTTCTGAAAGTTATTTAGTAAATTAGAAAATTGTTAATGATTATATTTTTTAAATATGAAAATTAATTAATTTTTTAGTTTAAATTAACTTTATATAAAGATAACTTAAAAATATTTATGATTCTAAAATAAACTTATGATATTTGAATTTATTTAATTAAAATCTAAATTACTTTATCATTGTTTAGAGTAGTACAAAAATTTGAATATAATAAGAAATTAGAAGTAAATTCAATTTCAAAAATCTAATTTTAAATTTACAAGTATTTATCACATAAATTAATCTATAAACAAAAACAGAACAAAACAATGTTTTTAAAAGGGAAAAAACAAAAACAAATATTAAACTTACAAAAACAAATTTTCACCGATAGAAACAAAGTTAATTTTCAATTTATTTATTTTCATTATTTTCTTATAAATATAAGGCTTTTTTTTTTTTTTTTTTTTTAATACACTTTGAATAAGCGTATTCAATAAAACATCCGATCTGTCTATTAAAAATACAAGACAATGTTAATTTTCATTTCAATGAATTCATGCAAAAGGAACGGATGTAAATATTCAAATTGAAAATCTCTCATTTATTTCACTTATTTAAATTACCTTAAATTCCATTGTAATTTGTTCAAGAGTGCATAAACTGGAAAAATTTTAATATGTATTGCAAACGAATCATTCCATTAGAAAGAAAAGGAAAAAAAAAAAAAAAAAAAAAAAAAAAAAAAAAAACAATTTTCTAAATATTGTCTTTAGTGCTTTAAATTAATAAAATCCACTTCATTATTGATCTTGATAAAATAACCTTTTGTTAAATTTTGCAATGAAGCTTCGGCTTAAAATTCACTTTATATTATCTTTTTAATCAAATCAGACGTATAGCGAAGTATTTATAAAACTATTTTTTTATGCGCATACTTCATTGCTATCAAATTTTTCAAATATTCTCGATCAATTATAGTAAAAGCATTCATATATTTTTTTTGTTTTATCATTAAGTGACAAAAAAAAAAAAAAAAATAAATAAATAAATAAAAAAAAATAAATAAAATAAAAAATAAAATAATAATAATATTGACGTCTTGTTACATTTTAACCCTTTATCTACTGAGGATATCTTGAAGTACCATTAGTATAAAAAGCATATAAAATTGAATTTATGGAAAAAATGAGAAAGATATCTAAATAATAATAATAATAAAAGCTATTTTTTAATGAATATATAATCGACTAGAAACCAACAAAGTCCATTTCTGCTGTGAACAGCATGCAATTACCTTAATTTACCTAAACAGATTTTTTTGCACAATAAACATTTTTTATTCGTAGCAATGTTTTTGCTTTATTAACAAAAATAGATAAATAAATAAATAAATAATAATAATAATGTAAAATAAGGTAAAAAGTGAAAGGAAAAAATAGAAATAAATAAAGATAGAAAATAAATTTATAAAAACAATAAAATAAATGATAGGTAAAAACCTCAAATAGCAAAAAAATAAATCAATCAATTAGCGATAGGAAAAAAAAAAAAAAAAAAAATACAAAATAAAACAATTAGATAATTTAAAAATGTTTAATAAGGGACCATAATTAAAATTAATAGCAATGAAAAATTCAGAAATATTATACAGAAGAAAAGAAAGAAAACTTACGATAATACACGTACCTATCAGAAATATTAAAGATTTAAATAGATAGCAAAATTTTAAAGAAAACATATTCCACAATTGAAAGTTGTTATATAATTTTATTAGTTTAAAAATCTGAACAATAGTCGGCATTCCAATAAATCAGAACTATTTTTCTTAAGCTAAATTTGAATGACAGGTTAATTCTTTTTTCATCCCATTTTTCACTGTGGTGTTACAAGAGTCGGTACAAAATTCGATAATGATCCTATAAACAAACTAATGCATAACTATAATTATTTAAGTTCAATAACTGTTTTAAGGGAGGTCTATTGAAGGCTAATGAGCGTCTATCGATTTTATTGAATACAACGAGTGTAATTAATCGATTTTCAGATTGTTGCAATGCCCATTCATTCTATAATTGTCAGCAGATGGATTGCAGCGAACCCTTTTATTTTTATAAAAGGGGTTTATTATTTAAGTCGTTCCATTTACTTGATATTTCACCAGTTCATTTTATTCAACATAAAGTAAATAAAAATTCAACATAAACCGACAAAAAAAAAAAAAAAAAAAACTTTATTACCATAAAAATTTCTTTTAAAAATTTTTATCATATTTATATATATATTAAATATATATATATATATATATATATATATATATATATATATTTATGCAGTTTTATTTATTAACAAAAATTTCGTTACAGAATATTTGTGAAAATGGGAAAAAAAAATCTGTAAAAGGGTTTTCTAACACAATATCTTATAAATAAATAAATAAATAAATAAATAATAATTGTAATTATAATTACATTTTTAATAAGAACTTTTATTTATATATTTTATTTTTGTCAATTTCAAAAGCCTAAAATATCAAAATTTCAAAAGACTAAAAATAAAACAGCTATTTTTTTTCAATCTTTCGTAAGTGTACATATTTTTATACTAAAAATAGATAATTTACTATAAATTACTATTTCTAATTTCTACCCGAATTTTTAGTCACTTATTTTGTAAAATATTATGAATTTTTGATCATAATTACAGTTTAAAGCACGGTTGCTTAAAATTTTAAACTGGATAAGTAGATTAGTTTTTCCCATCTTAGTTAAAATATGTACCTAATACATGTTTATCGATAAAAAAAAAAAAAAAAAAAAAAAAAAAAAACTATGTGATAACATATTGTTACTTAAAAAACTTTTTTCTTTATTTATTTTATTTCCGTTTATTTTGTACATAGCTAAGGATTATAATTTAGACCTTTTTGAAAAGCTTTAGGATAAAAAATAATCCTAAAGTGAAAAAGTTAAATGCTAAGTAATCACTTTATTTTATAATAGGATTAAGAATATTATTGCTCTAAAGTATATTTAAAGAACTTTTCAATAAATATTTAATACCTTCTGAAAACCACGTTAGAATTTACCTTTCAGCAAGTATCAAGAGAAATTTATTTTGTTTCACATATATATATATTTTTTAAATCACATTCGTAATATTTCTTAATGCGGCTATAGGAAGTTCAGTTATTTAAAAAATACCAAATAAAAAATATTAGTCTTAATCATTCGTATTATTATAACTAATGAACACTTATCGTACCAAAAAAGAGAATATTTTATACACGGTACGGTCCCGTCTGTTCCTGTGATTCTCAAACTTATATTGTAATCTTCAACAGTATTGAAGATTAGTTAACATGAAAAATGCTATATGAAGTTGTTATGTAGTTGCTAGGGAAAGAGTCAGAGAAAAAAGGTGAAACCATACTTAATATAATATATAATACACTATATAATATAAAATCATTAATATAATATAAAATCATTAATATAATATAAAATACTATATATAAAGTTTATATTAAGTTTATGCAGTAATCACAAAAATTACTTGCATCAAAATAATGCATGGGGAAAAAAAATCTCCATTTTATTAATTATTTAGCCTACAATTTAAAGTAAAACATAAAAGCATCAAAGCTTAAAATTTTTTGACTTTTTTTCTACAAAAAGTAATTTTAACACCCTTCATAAGCTTGCTGAATAATTTCTCCAACTAAAAAAAAAATTAATACCGAACAAAGTAACAACATTAGTAGGTTAAAATTAGATATATATAAATACATATTCGCACTTTTTAAAAGGCACTTTTCTACAATATTTATATATGACATGAATGAGATATGAATTCAAAATTTATACGGTGGAAAAAGAAAATGATGTAAAAATTTTATGAAACTCATCATGCATTCTACTAAGACAAATAGGTAAACAAATAAAAAAATAAAAATAAAAGCTATTATTATTATTATTTTTATTATTATTATTATTATTATTATTTATATACTCGTTAAATTTATTTGTAATATTTTTTCTTTTGATTCAAGAACTTTATAACACATTGTTGGAAGTGGGAAAAAAGTAAACAATTCATATGAAAATGTTCCAAAATTAAATAAAATAATTAATGTCGTTTTTATATATTTAGAAATATGGATCTAATTAAATATATTTTTTAACTAGTATGTTGTGGCCACCGAAAGGCTTTCTTCTGCATGTTATCTTATGTAAATTCGCGCAGTAGGAATTATTTATTAAATTATTATTTATTAAAATTATTTTCCATGATAAAAGCAGACAATTTTTATCTCAGAGAAATATAACACTAAATGTCGAAAGAAAATCAATTTTGTGACGACAGCATCAAAATAAATGAAAAGTTTCTTTTGTTTCTTGTTTCGTTAAAAATGAAAAAAAAAAAAAAATCGTTAATTTTGTTTTAAATTATTACAGATTTAGGGTTCAATTATTCGTTTTAAAGGTATTGACGAAACCTTTTGAATGATACCCATATTGAAATTTTACGCCCCCCGGGGTTACTTCTCCCCCAACGGGTGAGCGATACCCTACATGCTTTTCTAGTTTACTATTGCTACTATCAGCAATTCATATTGATTTTATAATCATGCGTTTAAAAGAAAAAGAAAACAAAATCTAATTATGTACATTTATACGAAATTCTGGCCTATACTACCATGTTAAACATCATTTAGAAAAAAATACGATGATAGCAACATCTATTCGGTGATTACTCACTAAATATAATTAGCACCAGTTTAGGGGACATTTCTTATAAATACCATGTTTGATTAAATTTAGTTCATTGATTCGTTAGATACAGCGTCCACAAAATTTGTGATACATACACACAGATACTCACACATACAGACATTTTCTAAAAACAGACAAATTATGTTCAGGATATCTCAAAACACGTAAATTCCTCAAAATCTGGAGTTAAAAACTGTTCATGAATTCAATACTTTCTTCTTATAAATACAGAAGAAAGGGAAAATGAAAATAATATATATATATATATATATATATATTAAATTTTTATATCCCAACTTTAAATATGCTTTAATAAATTTAACAAAAGTATCGATATCTTTCACTTATAAAGAAGAAGAAAAAAAATTGAAATCCAAAAACAATGAAATGATGTAAAAAAAAAAATAAAAATTTTAACAGCAATCGTACACAATGCACAAATTAATCTAATTAAGTTATTTCTAAAACATTGAATCACTTCTCGAATATACTTTCCGAACATATATTTAAAAAAAAAGCAATGTATATATATACATATATATATATATATATTAATGAACATTATAATAGAAAATAATGAAATTAGTTTATATTAAAATGTGTTTCACAATTTGTAATACCGAAATAAAACAAATGCATTAGAAAATTACAATGATATTTTCTGCCCTAATAAGACATTTTCCAATGATTGTGTAGCAGAGCGTACTAAAAAATCAATATATTTATATGTTAAAACCGATAGTTCATTTTAATTGATATGACACTGTCGAATCGAACCGAGTTTAGAAATCTGAAAGATTGGCAGTGAAGAACCAGCTGTTGATTTTAATTGGGTTCATTGTGGACGCAGTTACTGAGGAATAACAGTAGATATTTCACATTTTGAGGAAAAATAAAAATTAGTTTGACATGATTTGATTGATAATATATGTCTAATGGAACGGTGACAAATAGAGGCGTACATTAAAGACTAATGGAAAATTTATGTAAATTGGTTTGAACCAATCTACTAAATTTCAAAAAGTTATTGTATAAACGTGTACAGTGGATGTTATACGTTTACGTGTAATATATATATATTTATATTCAATCGTTAAACAATTATTTTATGAATAAAATTATTTGTTAATAACTATTAATATTTTCACTATAAAATTGTATAATTTTGCTTGGGTTCATGGTGAAGGAAATTGTAGAAAAAAACAATAAACGTTATTGATACTGGGTTAAAATAGAGCAAAGTAGTTTGAGATAATGTATATAAAACATATCAAAAGTAAAGATAAAAGGTAAAATATAAACAATATTTATTATTCAGTCTAAAGAAAATACTGTAAACATCTATTATAGTTTATTATTTTAAAAAATTGTTATTCAAAGTGACATTGCTAACGGCTGTATTCACCAATAACTTCACCAATAAGTTCAGCTCTCGGCTGAACAAGAAAACTTGAAAAGCATCTAAAGTCAGGGTGAAACTTTTCAGCAAAATTTGACGCATTGTTTCTGCTATCTGTCGGCATTCTTGTTTTCAGATATTTTAGCTGAAAATAACCAATTAAAATTATATAAAATCTTCAACGATAGATGGCAGAAGCAGCGTACTAAGTTTTGTTGGAAAGATGCATCCTGACTTTAGACACATTTGAAGTTTTTGCGTTGAACTAGGAGTTGAAGTTAATGGTGAATACGACGGTAAAAATGTTTAGCTATATAGTCACAATAAATGATGATATTAAAATAAAAATAAAATAAAAATAAAAAGGGTTATTTAAGAAAAACATATAAAAATAAAGAAAGACTAAAATGAAATTTATTAATTTGATTCATAGTTTATACATCTAGTTGTTGGAGTTGGAAGTGCCTGTGATCATTGACACGCATCTTACACACACGGAAAGAATGAATAATTGAGGTTCTCAGGATGTAAATTCAATGACATGATAGCGTCAAATATTGTACAATAAAATTTACAACAACGCTAGTATTGAAGTAAAGAAAAAAATTGAGCTTTTAAGGTACCTGCCTACCTTTAAAATGCAATTTTCAGTCAAAACTATGATTTTCTATCTTTGGTTTAGTATTAAAGCCTGACAATTTAGCTTTCTAAAACAGTTTGAATTTTGTTTCTATCTTGCGTAGATCATTGAGTTACAGGCATTTTAATATTAGTCACTCGCAAGTTTTTGAAACCGGAAGTGACCGTAAATGGTTGTTTACATAAATGTTTTACTCGATATAAGCAAAAAATATTTGTTACTGCATATAAAATGAATTTAAAATGTAAACAAATAAAAAACTTTGAAATAAATCAGGAACTTATTAAAATTATTTTTTATTTAATAAGCAAAATCTGGTTTTTAATTATGTTTTCTGATTTTCCTCAAAATGAGATTTTTAACATTTTGCTTTATCGCAAATCATCATAACTCCAACAGTTATAATTGAAACCTTATGAAACTTTGACAAAATACTCTAGAAAAGCTATTTTAGGGATTGAACTACTGCAATGAATCTAACTAAATTATTATTATTATTATTATTTTATTATTTTATTTATTTACTTATTTATTTTTTTGTCGACAGAAGTTATGAACTGTCATGTATATTCAAGATTTTTTTAGCATGTAAAATGTCATGTTCTCTAGAATATTAAAAAACATGGTTATAGTTTTGAGACTAGTTCACTCCCTCAAGGGCCTTTCAGTAATCGAAATAAAATTTACAGAATAATAATATCTTTATTTAAATTTGACTTATGATGTTTTGAAAGAGTGATTTTATTGCAAATTTTATATATATTTTGAGCCTAATTATCAAAATATTTTATAATTTGCATATTTTTTCCTGTTGTTCGCTGTTTTTAACTATTGTCTATAATGTAATGCACATAAATCTGCAATTTTTTAATTATTAAAAAAAAAAAAAAAAAAAAAAAAAAAAAAATCACCTCCGACAGCAGGCAAGAGCCTTAAGAAAAAAAAGCACAAAATTGTAATAATTATGATAATTTAGGATATCATTACAATTCTCGTTGAAAATTTGGGATTAGTAAGAATATTTTTTGTATATTTAAAGGTTTTATTCTTTTATTTTTTAACTCAATTTAATTTATCTACCTATCTATCTGTTTATCTATCTACCTATCTATGTATAAGACACATAAAATAACGAAGGACGTAAGTTTCAAAATAAAAGTAATTTCTATTACAATATAACACTAAAAAAAAAAAAAAAAAAAAAAAAAAAAAAGAAGAAGAAGAAGAAGAAAAACACTTCCTTATAAAAAAAATACTTATGATAAAAAAAAATATAATTTACTATAAATAATAAAGTCAACTTAAAATTATAAAGTCAGTCATATATTTTGTTCCATACAGTTTCTTGTGTTTTTTGAGTTCAACAGTCCAGTCCTTTGAATAGAGCGCGTATGGAAAGATTATACGAGATTACACTCGTCCATTTGAAGCTGAAAGTATGATAGCTGCATTCTATTTATTTATATGTTTATTTTTAATTTAAAATACCATATTTTTATGTACTAACGTTCGTCAATCTACATTTAAAGGGTTGTTTGTTGATGAAAATTTCTATGAATGATTCAGTTTTTATTTTAACTAAAGAAAATATGAATCTGTTTTCCATATTTTAACATTATATAACAGAAAATGAAATATTACTCCAATGCAAAGGAAAATAATAACGAAGTTCTATTCATAAAAATATCTTATAATTTCTTTTACATAACCAAACAAAGTTTGTGACATAAAATTTGAATTTCAAAATAAAGTTATTCTTTCTACACTAAAGTAACAAATGCTAAGTTTACTATAGAATATAAATAACAAAAACTCCTTCATAATTTAAATACAATTGTTTTTATTTATTTGTAAAGCATATTATACTACTATATTTTTTCTCAAGTAAAAAGATAAATTTATAAATAAGTATTTTATTTTTTTCTTTTGCTATATGTATGTTTTGCATCTTAAAACGCGAATGTGATCGGTAAATAACATCAGTATCCTAATATTTAACATAAAAGTACGTTGTAAATTCTTAAAAGTAATTAAGCTGCAGTGCACGCTTACTTATAATGAATAAAATTATATATATATATATATATATGCATATAAAAGAAGAGTAAACATCATTATTATTTCAAAAACAGTATGTAGTCTAAAAGTTTCCGTTTAGAAATTTCTAAAGTATGTTATTTACCTTAGATAATGAATATTTCAAAGAAATATAAATTAATGATTAGGGGTTGTAATGAAAAAGCTTTGTTTAAACGGCTAGAGAAATCATTACAATACGCCATTGTTTTAGACATATTTCGAAGCAAAATACCATTTTTTCTATAGATTAAAGAACAATGGAATTAGTTTTCGAAATTTTCGATATCCGTACAGACTTCAAAGTATTTTAAAAACCACCGATGCACGTTCTCGTATTATTTAGTTTTCTAAAGAAGGTTAACGAGTAAAATTTTAAAGAAAAGTTTACATTTTGTTAATAATAATCATGAATACTTTTTTTATTTATCCTTTTTCTTAAAATAATAAGTGAAATTTATCTAGAAGTATTTTAAATTTAATTGAAAACATGGCATGAATTATAAAGATATGAAAAATTTTGAGTAAAAATATTTACATGCATTTGAGTAATTTATTTCGGAATAAGCATTTGCATGTTTACGCATGGATTAGATAATACATGTGAAATATTGTATTTCATATGTACGAAATAAGGATATATTAGGTCGTTGAAAAAGTTCGTGTGGTTTTTTATTGCTTCATTTCATAAAAATACATCAAATCAAATGACAATTTTTAATCAAAATACTCTCCATTACTTTCTACAACCTTTGCCCATTTTTCGGGTAACAAATGTATATCACGGCGCTAGAAGCTCTCGTCTTTGGAGGCAATAAAATGATCCGCGTCCGCACGAACTTTTGCAACGATCTAATATTCTAAATACGACACTCACTTGAAAAAAAGAAAAAAGTACGCAAGTGTCCCACCGAATCGAAAATCACAAAATACCCAAAATGGGTTTTTGAAAATATTTACTAGAAAACGCTCAGGCATTTTCAACTTCTTTGTACAACTTTTGGTAGAGTTCTACTGGAAAATCCGGATTTTTTGAACATTTGTGAAATAATTTGGAGCCAAGTTATACTTGTAAGCGTGGTTTTGCCGTCTCATTCCCTATAAAAAAAAAAAGAAAGAAAAAAGAATTTTCGCAAAATACCGCCTTAGTAAGGGTAAGGGCATAAAAACAACCTTCATACCAAAATTCGTGACCTAATCTCGTATAGAATTGGTACGCCCGTGTTGAGTAAGATAGTGAGTGAATATACTCTTTTAAATACCAGAGATGTTTAACTTCCAAAAGTAGCTATGATTCCTAAATTAATTAGACGGTAGAAACTTTTAAAACCATAAAAAATGTAAAGAATGAAGTTGGGTCATCCATGTTTAACCTTTTCATTCCTCATGATGCCAACTGGAATCATAACATTTAAGATTTCTTTTTTACCATCTAAAACTCCCACTTATTCAAAATGAACAATACTATAATAATATATATTTTATTACTGAAAAAAAAATATTTTAGAGGATTTTACTATCGCTGTTGATGAATGAAAGGATGTTTTAATTTACTCTGATAATAATATCGGAATCAGTTTCCTTTTTTGGGAAATTTAGATGAAATAACTGTGTCATATATTTTTAAATTTATTTTTTGATGTTTATAATTTGTATTTTAATTCGAAATATTTTAAAATAATCACGTCTCGTGAAATTTCATTAATTTTCAATTACACAAAAATCGATACAATTATTATATACAATAAAAAATAAAAATATTATAAACAAAACAAATTTAAACGCTTCGAGACCTTTTAAGCCCCTCATCAGTAAAAAACATAAAAGCTGAAACAAACGGACTTCTATGGCATGTTGGACAATTTTAGAACAAATATCATGGTTTTTGAAATTTCTTTTGTGTTCAAGAATACAATTATGGAGGGAACGGATGGTTTCACCAATATAAACAGAGTTACATGATTTATAAGGGATATTATAAATAACACCTGTACGGGAAAAGGGGGGGCGGTGGATAACAAATTTAAAATTAAAAAGAAAATTACGAATTAGAAATTGAGATTTATAGATAACAGATATATTAACAGTACAGTCGACAACAAAATTATTGAAGCACAGATCCATAATTTTACACATATATATATATATATATATATATATATATATTAGTTAGATCGCTGTCCATATTTTAAGTAGGAATTATTTAGTGCTTCAAGAATTTTGCTGCCGACTATAGTACGTAAAATTTTGCTATAGATTCTGAATTTCTTTTTATAATAAGGAATAATAATGAAAGAACTATGTGATTTGGAAGATTTAATATTATGATTATCTATGTTAAAGTCGTATTCATTTAACTTTCTTTTAAGCCAGTGAGGAGAATAATAAATGTAGCTTAATACATTAATTAATGTAAATAAATTAATTCATTAAAATAAATCAGTACATTAATTTATTTTAATACATTAATTTACAGTTAATTAATTGTATTCCAATCAATGTAACATGTATTTCTTTCAAAATTTTAACATTTTTATTTAAAAGTTACAATTTTAAATGGTATCAGTGGTTATGTTAAGAATAAATAAACACCCTTTAGTTTATTTGCTACCTTATTCATTCTTTCTCTGCTATTCCTCCTATTTATATATATATATATATATTACTTTTGAAATATGACTAAATGTTAGATTTATTATTTTATGGATGAAACCAATGGGAAATGAAAAGATTAATAAGCATATATGATTCTATTTTTAAATGTTAAATCCTCAAACATTAATCAAATTAAATGTAATTAAGAACATTTCTTTCTTTCTTTCTATTTTTTTTTTTTTAATAGAAATGTATTTCAGTCATTTTTCATTGAATCGATCTAAGCTTTCACGTATAGTATGTTACTTTTATCAATTATTATTCCTAAATCGTGAAATTTCCCTTTTATATAAAATAAGTCACCGTCTTTGTATTCACTGGATTAACGTAACCGTACTTAAATGTGTTCAAAAGAATGATTTTGAATACATAAATCCTTTTGCATATTCATTACAAGAAAGTGAAATTGAAATACTATGGATACACATTTATTGAATTACGACGAAGTTTTTATGGCGGTATTATTCATCATCAATTTTTGAACTGTTGCTTTTATTAACGTTAATTTTCTAAATATTTCTCTATGCTTGGGTTGACTATTGAAATGATTTTCATCTATTCTTGCATAATTTTAAACATCCTATTCTCCATTCCTTTACCTTAAAACTATCATATCTTTCCTCTTTCTGTTTACTTCATGAATATTATTTTGAAATTCATATATTCATATTTCTTCACAAAATTCTCTATGCTGTATAATATAGTAGTTTTGAGTTTTATCTTTTCACATTTTTTCATCCTTTAAAAGCAGCTCGTAAACAACCAAACAAATGGAGTAGCTTAAAAATACGTGAGGAGTAACTTAAAATGGAATAATAATAATAATAATAATAATAATAATAATAATAAAACAGTTGATTTGTATTAGAATGAACTTAGAAGGGTTCCAGTCTAGACGCTTTTAATTTAAATAAATTAAAAAAATATATATACGGTGTGTAACAATTACACGACTTTAATTACTCACCATTACGCATATTATAAACTGTTTTTGGAGTAGTCAGTTTTATATCTTCTAACCATAGGAACAAATACGACATCTAATAACTTTCCTGTAAGTGGAAACTTAATTTAAATTTAAAAACCTTAATTTAAATTTTAAAAAATCTGGTGTGTAACAATCACACGATTTTAATTACCTACTATTACGAATATTATAAACTCTTTTATAAGATAGGTCAATTTTAAATCTTCTAACTACAGTAACAAATCCAACACCTAACAATGTGCAAATACAACAGCAAACTCATATATACGCCATAAAGACATATAAAAGAGAATGTGTATCGAAAGTAAGAAAAAAAAATGTGCGGTTTTTTATTGAAACACCAATCTCGGAGATCTAAGACTAACCTACCTAATTCGAACAACTGTAATTTTTCTGTAGTAACCAAATAGCTCACACGAAAGGTCATCTAGAAGGGTTATTATGTAGCAGATTATAACAAAATTGTTAGAGTTGTTTTCGAGATTTCGACTTTAAATCACATTTTTGATTTGTACGAAAACTTAGCGAACTCATCTGTTCACTGTAAAAGAACAATTACATATGAAATAAAAAGAGTTAATATGGTATTAAAAATAAATAAATAAATAAATAAAAAACATAAAGTCATTACTTGTAGAGAATCAGAGTGGGCCATGATTCTCTATTGTTGAATCTAAATCCTAAAGATTAACTTAGATTAACTTAATTACGTAATGAGGAGAGCTCGAGACAAAGTTAACAAATAAATAACAAAGTTTATTTAGCGTTCAATATATAGGAGGGCGTTGAGCTAACTTATTTAAATAAATGACTTCAGGAACTAACTTTAAACTAGATATAAAATAAGAAGTTGTTTTATCTCACCAATGCTGATCTTTTTGGCGACTGCTCCTTACTACTACTAACTTTTCTCACTTCAGAGTGTCAAGCGGATTCCCGATCACGACGGACTCCTACTGTAATTTACGCCACAATACTACACCTCTCTACCATCCCTGCACACTTATCAGCTACCAACTCATCACATTCCTTTACCGCTAGCCGCTCCAATCCACACTCCCACTATCAAATCAATCTCCAATTTATAATACCTTCAACAACTTTGTTTCCTTTCATTTCAATTATAACTTACAATCACTTCCCCATTCACCAAATACTCAGATCCTAATTATTTCACTGCAGCACGATGCCGACATAAAACTCACTCGACCTCAACCTTCGCCGAGTCACTGGGGACGAAGCGATTTGACCGTCCCAACTTTAGATTGCTGGATTCAGCTGAAATTCAAACGGACTGTGGAGACGTTCTATAGTCTCGACCTTACATACTTAAAAAACGCACTTGCGAGACCTAAAATGAATCTAGTGATAAAGGACACCTATAAATTTTTCCAGAGTAACAACTAATACATGTGAAAAGACATCTAAAATGATTTTACATAGCAACTTTACAGAAAATCGTTAGAGCCATTTTTGAGATACGGACTTAAAGTCCAACATACGGTTTTTCAATTTTAACCTAAAGTTGGCACAATCATTTGTAAACCAGATCTATCTGCATTTGAAAGTTCAGTTCTTCTATCTTTATTCGTTAAGAGATATGATAGTAAGAAGATCATCCCCCCCCCCTCCCTTTACACACACACACGCGCACACTCACCAATTGTCAACAACCTGTATATTTTTGGACTAAAAAGACTTTAAAATGTGCAAATCGAAGGAAAACAATACAATATCGAAATGTTTCATTGAAAAAAAAAAAATATTTTCATTACCTACGACCGTCGGGAAAATTATCTTCGATAATGGAAGTAAAAATGTAATAATAGATTTATTTTAAAACTCATAATAATTATGTAGAATTTTTTTTTTTTTTTTTTTTTTTTTTCTGACAAAGTTTAAGTAATTTTTTCTTTTCATAAAAAAATTATTTCAATGTATGTGTGTTAGATAACTTTTAAAAGGTTTCCAAATCTATATGTTATTTTCTGCCATTTTACATAAAAATGACATTCAATTTCACATATAAGCATTTTACTTTATTATCAACTTATGCGATATAAAATATTGATTTCCATAGGAACCGACTGATGCTGTTTCCTAAATCCGTTTTTTACGAGAAAAAAAAAATTCTCTTTATTATACACAGAAAACTGCCCTAAAATATATAAGATGTATTAGCAGTCTATTACAGTCAGCGCAAAGTTATTGAAGCACTAGCAATAATTCCTACTTAAATGATGGGCACCTAATACTATTTTGTCAAGTAAACATTTGTCGAATCATGCTCTTAGTCTTATACTGTTTATAAAAATGTAAGTTGATGATAAAAATTAGCGATTAAACTATATATATGCATACGAAAAGTACAAATGTGTGCTTAAATAATTTTGCTGACGACTGTACAAATTTCTGGTTGGAATATATATATACCTACACATAAAATAAATAAACGAATAAACATATTTATTTTGAGAAAAGAAATGCATGTATTTTAAACAAATGTATTTAGGGATTACATTAAATTTATTATGTGTTTGTTTGTACACTCTATAACACAAAAAAAAAAAAAAAAAAAAGGCGCACCAAGAAGAAGTGGGGACAAAAATTGGTAGATGTAATGTACATGTGGAGAAAAACAATTGATTATAGTTTCAGAAAATTTGAATGATTTAATCAAGAGGAAGGGCCTCACAAATTAAACAAGTCAAACACGCGTTGGTCCACTACTAGCCCTTATGTACAGTCGGTAACAAAAATGTCCGAACACTAGCGAAAATTCCTATGTAAAAAATGTACACTTCCTACGGTTTTGTTAAATAAATCCTTGTCGAATCCTCTTCTTAGTCAGTCAAAGAACATGATTCGATAAGGATTTGTTTAACAGAACCGTATGAAGTGTACTTTTTTACATAGGAATTTTTGCTAGTGTTCGGACACTTTTGTTACCGACTGTACGCAGTTATTCGGCTTCGTATTAATAGATAGAGTTGGCAGATGTGCTCCTGTGAAGTATCGTGCCAAATTCTGTCCAATTATTGCGTTAGATTGGTAAAATCCCGAGCTGGCTGTAGGAACCTTTTTATGATGCTCCAAACGTCCTCAGTGGAAGAGAGATCCGGGGACTCAGCTCAACACCACTGAGCCGTCTATTAAGGGTATTTGAAATCACTGAAGTACTAGTTGCACGTAGGACCGACAATAATGATGAATTGGTGCTTGTTTCCATCAAAACCTGTATGTATGTCAATTTGTGTCCAGTTTGCATTACTCCTTCTTGGTGCGTCACTTTTTTTGTTATAGAGTGTATATATATATATATATATATATATATATATATATATATATATATATATATATATATATATATATATATATATATATATATCGTTCAAGTTGGCAGTTATGAATTTCGTAAAAATTATTTGGATATTAATTCTGTAAATATATTTCAACAGATTTGCAGCAACAAATAGTGATTATATAACACTGAATAATACTGTATAATACATATTATGATATAAAGTTATGTAAGAATAAATTACATTTTACACTACAATTAATTATCTTCATAAATAAAGAGAAGCGTCTGTGTGCGTATCTCTGTATGTGTGTGTATGTTTGGGTTCTGAAGCTCAGGCTATTGATTGAAGAGCTACAAAACATGTCAGAGATATAGCTTGGAGATTGAAAGGGTGCACCTCATTGAAAAATTTTCGTTTTTTGAATTTGAACTCTTTAATTATTATATTTTTCCATCTTATCAATTAATCTTTCTATTTATTTTTTCATTGTAATCGTAAGAAATAAAATAGACTAGAACCCCGTGTTTATAAAGGATATCAAATGGCGGAAATTTTCAAAATGTTTATTAATACTCAAATTGATTACTTCAAAATATACATTTATTTATTAGCTTAACATGCCATGTTCCTTTGCTCGATTTGTTTGTTAGAATTTAAGAGAAACTAGAAACTTTTTTATAACAAAAGGAATTTAATTTAAATTATAAAAAACCGAAATTGTATTATTTGCACGAGATAGTCACTCATCCCATGAAAAGCTTTAAATAAATATAAATATAAAATTACTATTTGATCACCGTCTAGCAACCAATAAGTTAATTTAAAGTCATTTCTGAATTTATTACTTCTTTCCCATTCAGTTTTCATGTTAGTTTTACATCCATTTACATGATATGTAATTGAAAATAATGATAGCTTTTAGTGATTGTAATGATATCATAACCTACATGATATCATCACGATAATGACATATCCATATTAAAATATTTTAAAGATCAAAAGACTTCGAGAAATAAGAATAATATCTTATTTATTTAACTTAACTATATTATAACAAAATCGTTTAAATAAATTTTGCGGCTGACGTCACTTTAACGGATTTATACATAATTAAAAAGAAATAGCAGTTTAGGATAAACGGTTGTATTCATGAAAAATAAGTGTAACCAAATATAAGTTTTTGGGGAAAAAAAATCCTCTCAATTAAAACTAGTATGTTGTGGCCAACACGAAACTTTCTTCTACATTTTCTTATATAAATTCACGCACTGCAAAATATTTATTAAAATTAATTTCGGTGATTATTGCAGACGATTACATCACATAAATAAATGTTGATAAATAAAGGTCGAAAGGAAATTAATTTTAATTAATTTTGCACCGAAATTTGAGAAAATAATTTTTTTTTCTTTGGGGGGGGGGGGGGGGGGGTAAAAAAAAACTGGACGACACCATGTATAAATAAATTAATGTAAGATAAATCGTTAAATAAACTAAAGAGGAAAATTATAATAGGGTATTTGAACAATTTTGTCCTGATAGCATGTTGTTTAATTTTGCGCTATTGCAATTCAAATAAATTGAGCTCATATATCAAATTGAAAAAGAATTTTTCGGTGTATCCTTGTAAAAATCTATAAATGCTAGATTTACCAAAATCTATAAAGTTCGTGTGATGATAACCTTTAAAACATATATGAACTTTCAGCTCAAACGTATAAGGTATTTATACGTTATCGCACTTCTAATAATTTGAGCCCGAAAGCTATAATGATATAGAATTTATTTAGATTAACTAAAATATGTACAATTTGCTTGACGAGGATTTATAAAATATTTATAAATTTTCAGTTCAATTGAATAAGGCGTTTAGATGTTATCTTATTTTAAATAATTTGAGTTCATAAGCCATAATAAAGAATTTTTCTTTGTATTCTTGTAAAAAACTATAAGGGCTAAATCCAACAAAATCTATACAGTATGTGCGACGGTGGCCTAAAATTTGTGTATAAATTTTCAGCTTAGATGTCATCGCTCCTTAAAAAACTTGAGCCCGTGTAAAAAAAATAAAAGTGCTACATTCACCAAAATCAATAGGCTACGGTGACCTATAACATACGTAACAACCTCAACTCATTCAAACATACATGCACACATACGTTCATTCACTCACATATATACACACATACATACGTACCTACTCACGCGCATGCACATATATCTACATACATACACATATCACCGTAAAAAATAGCAAAAAGGAATTCAAGTTACCCCAGAACGTATAGATACACCAAAATCTCAAAGTTAGTTTTTTGTCATCATTTCAATACTTTTCTTACATATGTATGTTCGGAAACTAAAAATCGATAAATTCTTTTTAATTTATCATAGATCTTTGATTTCCCCATTTGTAAAGATAATGATGAGTTCTTTTAAAATATATCGATATTGAAAATGTACACCCAGAAAAGAACGGGGCTTATACACACAATTTTTTTTTCCAATTTACTACTGCTATTATCAATAATTCTTAATAATTTTAGAATCTTTTGTTCTAAATAATTCTCACAATGTACATTTATACGAAATTTTGTTCTGTACTGTCACATTAAAAATTTTGAAAAAATGGTATGATGCCACCATCTGTTAAAGGTTGAAAGGTTTAAATGTATAGCTGCCAACTTTTAAAATTTATTACGGATTATTGTTAGTACACGCCTTTTTTTGACACCGTATTTTTCGTAGAGTAATCTTGTTCATATTTAAACGTAATTGCATATTGAAAAATATACTCTACAATGAATGTGAGTGGTAAAAAGGGCAAGTACTAAAATATTTCAGAATAAATTAAAAAGTTGGTAGCTATACCAAATGTAATCAGATTTAATTTAAGTCGAGGTCAAACTAAATATCAAGTTTAATTAAATTTCGTCAATTTATTGATGAGAAACAGTGTCTACAAAATTTTGGATGCAAATTAACACACACATATACACGCACAAACAAATATTATCCAAAAATAGTCAAATCCTGTTCAAGACATCTGAAAATGTGTATATCGGTCGAAAAATTTCACGAATACAATGCATTCTTCTTATAATACCCACATAAAGAAAAAAAAAAAAAAAAAAAAAAAAAAAAAAAAAACGATTCTTTTTTAAGGTTGCAGGGTTCGCGATAAACGGGAAGGATTAGTACAGAAACGGTCAGCAGATATACTCAAAAATCTAAAAAAAAAAAAAAAAAAACACGTATTTTAGCACGCATACACTCAAAATTAAACATTCAAATATACACTCACCGGATGCTCTGAATACACATAATTTTTTTCTCTTTTTCTTTCTTTCTTTCTCTCTCTCGCTCTCTCTCTCTCTTTTTTTTTTTTTTAATAGAAATTTAAATTAACAACTGTTCGGGTCCCCACAGCATTCAGTTGCGTTTTAACAAATTTCACTCCGCACGTACTATTTCTTTTATGGTCTTTTATATGCCGTGCCGTGTTTGATTCCTAATCACACGTGACAGCATCTTACCAATGTGCGCTACGCGGTCAACTATATTAAAATCTTTACATTTATAAATCACTTGTAAAAATCGGAAATATAATTTTTGAAATTCATTCCAATCTTATTTTTCACAAGTAAATAAATCTATTTATGTAAAAAATGAACGTATAAACATTTTGTTTTATTCGTTTATTTTGGTTTCAACATGATACATTTAATAATTTTAAAAACTGTGGTGAAATAAATTTTGCAATAATATGCAAGTGCATGTTTTTTGTTTTTTTTTTTAAATACATTATTTAAGCATTTTTAAAGCCAATCTTCATTTAATCCCTTATACCTTATAAATTCTCTGTAAAATCTATTTCAACTCGAAATTAACGTTATTTTCAATGTTAATTTCTTAAATGTTAATTTAAACCATATAAATATTTTGTTAAATAGGTTGTTAACGTAAATGCTTATATTCGACCGAATGTCTAATGAAAAATTCTTCAGCTGTTCCAAAACTTTCCACATAGAAACTCACTATTAGATATTATTTTTCTTTTTTTCGCATATTACATACTAACTTTGACTTATTTCTCAAGTGGTCGGAAATATACGTATTAAATATCAATTAAGGTAACAAATTCATTATATACGCTGATTACTTAACAAAGCCTACTTGTTGTGAGATAAAACATCAGCAATAATTAATAAATTAAGGTTAATTTACGATTTGGAAGCATCGCGTGTGTGAAAACAATTTATGTTAAAGGTCTAAGAGATGGGTGGGGCTAGCATTCAACCAATAAGTAGTAGAAAAGATTCAGTGTTGAAATTTTTAAAATGAAGCAACATATTGGAAAAAATAATGGCTCCATTCGAAAAGTAATATCAGATTTTACATTACTTTGTGAAAAAATATAGCCTTATTAAACACATATATATATAAGTAGAAAGAAAATTTTTTGTCTAAAAAATATAATTTTAAGCGAAAAATTTAATGAATAACATTATGCTTGAATATGAAAATGATTAGGTTATTTGTAATGCTTAAGTTATTATGCATTTTTTTTATATACTTCAACTTCTTTCTTAGTTTTATTGCATATACAGATGGGTGACAATGAACACTTTCGATTTTTTACGTTTTATCAAATATCTTGAAAAGTTTTGGTAGTGAAAAAAACATGTTATACCTCATATTTTTCAGTAAAAGTTAGTTGTATCATGAGAAGGTAAAGGGGAACAGTAAAAAATTAAACAAAAATCAAGATGTTTTGGATCACCCTGTTAAAGGTAATGCTTCAAATGCATTTTGGCTGTAGCATGTTATTATGAGGACATTTCTCATTATCTGTATAAAAGTGTATGAGGCTACCGCATATATTCATAGAGATAAAACGGTTTCTTTAAAAATTTGAAAAACATTTTCCACTTTTTAAATAATAACAAGTAGAGTATCAGACCCAGTGCAAAGCCTTTTTCAGTCCTTTTTCAGGACACAGCATACAGAAATCATAATGAAAAATTGTTAAATATCTTACGAAATACGAGCACGTTTACTAAATAATTTTTAACTACGCATGCGCAAGCTTTATAAAAAACTCATTTGCATAATTTAATAGCCAAAAGTATTGAGCAACTTACATGAAAATCCCAAAGAAATATCATGGAAATTCAAAACGTTACGAGAGATAGAATGAACAGAATTTCAGTTCTCTCAAAATAAAAGCAATAAGGGGTTTTATTCACATTTTTATTTTGATTTAATCAATGCCCAATGATAGTATTACAGTGTTTTCGCTGATTGCAAATAAATATTGATAAAACTCCCTAACATCATTCATTTTTTGAGAGCTTAAATTCTTTTAATTCTATCTCTCGTAATGTTTTGAATTTATATGATATTTATTTGGAGTTTTTATGTAAGTTGCTCAATACCTTTGGCTATTAAATTATGCAAATGAAATTTTTATAAAGCTTGCCCATGCTTAGTTAAAAATTATTTAGTAAAAGTGCTCGTATTTCGTAAGACATTTAAAATTTTTCATTCTGATTACCGTATGCTGTGTCTAACGTAGTATGCCATATCTTCTGAAAATGGCTTTGCACTGGGTCTAATACTCTACGTTTATAATTAAAAAAAAAAAGTGGAAATTGTTTTTGCAATTTTTAAAATAAACCATTAAATCTCCATGAATATATGTGATAGTCTCATAAAATTTTATACAGGTAATGAAAAATGTCCTCATAATCAGATGCTACAGCTAAAACGCATTTAAATCATTCCCTTTTACAAGGTGATCTAAAATATTTTGATTTTTCTTTAATTTTTTACTGGTCCCTTTTTCCTTCTCATGACACAACTTTTACTGAAAAATATGAGGTATAGCATGTTTTTACACTACCAAAGTTTCAAGATGATTCCACTTTTCAAGATATTTAACAAAACGTAAAAAAGCGAAAGTGTTCACATAATTTTGTCACCTATCTGTAAAATTGTAAAGAGTTTTTAATGTATGTGTTTGCCTATGTGGCAGTCAATAATGTTCTAAAAGCGACCAACTAAAATATTCGGAAATTATGGCGTAGGTTTATAAGAACGATTCACTTTTCCAGGGTCCTAGGGCAGAGTGGAGTGTTCGCCACCGAACGTTTGAATTTCTGACTACAAGTTCAAGAGGAAGCTAGTTCGATCGCAATTTGGAAAAGAAGTACCATGGATCACCAAATGCTGATATTCCACTTGCTCCGCTTTTTCTGGAGTTCTTTATTGCTACAGTTTTTATGTAATAAAATTATATACAGTTTTTTGATGACCACCAAGCTACAAATTACGTTTAGGAAGAATGCAAACTTTAGAAAATTTAACTCTAAGGAAAAGTTAAACATGAAAGCTCTATTTCAAATGTTCGATTACAAATTTTTTAAACTAATTAAAATTGTAAATTTTAATGTCCTTATTCTTTTATAGACATTTGCTTTTTCGTTTTCTTCTTACATGAGCCAGAAATAGTGAAAGCTCTAAAGTAGCGATTAAGCCAACAGGGCTTTACCAAAAGAACCTTTAAATTATTGAAAACTAACAATAACGTAACTAAAGTTTGACAATTGTCCAATTTGTCGTGATTAAAATTTGATAAAAAAATTTCATATTGACTAGATAATTTAAAAATACAGATAGAATTTAATAAATTATTTAAGATGTTGAAAAAATTATATATTTTCATAAGATCATATTTGTTCGCTTTTTGATTTAGAGAAAAGAAGAGTGTTGTGCTTTCTAGTATGTCAAAACCACAGATTATTATACAAATAGGACACTCCCGTATATTCTTCGGTATCCAAAATTTGACTGCAATGACCCTATTGTCAACGGCTGTAAGTTTCTCGAGCTCTCCAGCTTACGCAATTGCTCGTCTTATTTTTATTGTATTCATGTTCATATCATAATATTAGTGCAACGTTAAACCCAACATCCAACCAACTAACCATTGTATTGATGTTTACGTTTGGCAACTCTGTTATTGTTTACGAGCTTGATTGTCGAAAGAAATTTATTTTAAGAAGCAAGTACTAAATATTAAGCAAATAAATTTCGAAAATATACATAAATCTATAATAGTTTTTCATTTTAAAACATTTTGTATTATTTAAACCAAGCACTGTTAAATATTTAAGATTTCATACCATATTGCTGTTTCAGCATTACAGTTTGTTATATTAATTTGTACACTTAAACACGAATGGCAAAATTTATTTTCAAACATAATAAAAATTAGTTTTATTTCTTAGAAAATAGCTGTGAATGTTATGATTTTGTGAATTTAAAAGTAGTAGAAAAATTGAAGGAAAGAAAACTGCACATACGTTTCCTTTTGGCAACTTTACTATTGTTTACAAACTTGATTGTCAAAAGCAATTTATTTTAAGAAGCATGTGCTAAATATTAAGAAAATAAACTTTGAAAATATACATAAAATAAAACCATGTTTTCATTTTAAAGAATTTTGTATTATTTAAACCAAGCAACGTTAAATATTTAATGATTTCATACTGCTATTTCAGAATTACAGTTTGTAATTTTAATTTGTACTTGAATATGAATATGTTTGACAAAGCATATTTTTAAACATTATAAAAATAAATTTTTATTTTTTAGGAGAATAGCTCTGAATGTTTTGAGGACAATTTTGTGAATTCAATAACAATAGAAAGTCGTGAAAATGAAAACTTCCCATACTAACCTGCTACTAACTATTCGCGAAATAGAAAAACAATTTTCGATCAAAGATGCTATTCATGTAGACTTAACACATGTAGTTCCCCTCTGTTGACACTAGTGGGGCTACTATATTTCCGGTTCGCGTTTTAGCTTCCCTGTCCTATCTGTATGGTAATCTGTGGTCAAAACTATCTAGATGTTCCAGGTATTATAGTAATTTGTGTCAACGAATATAGTTTTAATACATTGTAATTAAAATTAAAATTTTGATATACACAGCATTCACCAGCTAAAACCAGAGAGCCGATTGCTACCAAACCTGCTGTGTGTAAGATTCATGAGATGCGTTAGAGAATTTCAAAAGAAAAATAAATAAATAAATAAATATACTCTTGGTGGCGCTTTGCTTTTATCTACTCTTATATGTAAAATTTCGAAAGTAAATTTGTTTAAAAAAATCGTTAGAGTTGTATATGTATAAATAGATATATATATATACAGGGTGATTCAAAAGATTATGCTCAAACAGTGCGTGTGGGTGTATCAGGTCATGAAGAGTAAGAATTACATAGGTAATGGGGGTCGGAAACGTGATCCTGACAGAGCAATTGCATCGTAACGTCACGCAAAGAAGAGATAGCAATAGTGTAAAAAAACGTTCATAAAAAAAAAAGTCGAAGTACAAAATACAACTCTTAGAAACTGCGCAAAATGTGCCCCACTAACTTTGATGCACGTTTCACATTATTATCTGTGTCTTTTTACGTGCGTACAAGTTGGTCGGAATATATCGTCTTCTAACGGGTTACAATTGCATTTCCGACTCTCAGTTTCTGTATAATTCTTATTCCTCAAGACCCAACGCCCCCATACTTGCCGTTTAGACATGACCCTTTGAACCATCCTGTATATATATATTTATATATATATATATTAAAGTTTAATATTTTTTTTCTGTAAATATGATCGAGATGAAGTAAAAAGAAAAATGAATAAAAGTATTAACCAAAAAAAAAAAAAAAAAGTTAAATAATAATAAACATTTGCTTTGAGGTAAATAATTATCCTATGTATCTTCTACAGAAGAAACTAATTATTTTTCTTACAAGAATGAAAAGTGACTAATAGAAAATTTCAACGGATATCTTTCACATTCACTACGAAATAAGCTGATCCTATGCCATATTGGACAGATTTAATTCATTCACATGAAAGCTAGAATATTTCATCTCTTCTGTGAATATAAATGCAGTTTTATTGGTGAAAAGTTTTATTTTTATTTTTATTTTTATTTTTATTTTATTTCATATTTATTGGATTTCAACGAATAATTAGGCTGGGCATTCGGCACGTTTTACCAAATTTGTGGCTAAATTTGTTGTTTAAAGGTAGGTTGCTTGATGGTACTATAACATGAGTTTTCAAATGTTTCCGTTCTAATAATCATAACGAGGAACTGTGCTTTAAAGTTGTGATTTTTTCGATAGACACATCTTACTGACATGTTTATGTCTATACACGCATGGCCATGTCCCCTAAAAACAATATCTCTTTTCTTTTCCAACCATTCACCGAATTTTTAGACACAGCATGCAAATAAATTTAAATTAGCATCTTAAAAAAAAAAAAAAAAAAAAAAAAAAGCAAAGCAAAAAATTGACCAGTAATAGTTTTAATAAAGATGCGAAAACATACATTAAATTTAACACAACAGGATCACTAGATAAAATATCGTATAAGATAACTTGAAATAAGATATACAATAATAACTTAGTTCTGATAATAAAGAGCGAATTTATATAGAAAATTCAATAAACAGATAAAATGATATAATAGCCTCGTATTATCATATTATTTAATTGTAAAGCTGATTTAAACAGACAGGATAATATTAGGATGCCAATATACGGAATAGAAATATTTTGCAAAAATTTCAATACTTTTAGTTTTAATATGAATATATATATATATATAAGATAACTTCAATTTAAAAAAAAAATGCGCGGTAAAAGTTAATATTCGATTTTTTAAAATAATAAAATAACTACCGTGATTTTTAATGATTTTAATTATAAGCGGGAATTTTTTTAAGTGTGTTAGTTTAAAAGTCAATAAAAGAAAAAAATCTATAAGGAATTTCATTTATATTACAAATATAAGGCAAAAGTTTAATACAAATCATAAAAAACTACTCTGACTAATTTTTGAAACAATTTTTTCTTGTCAAAAATACTTCCATAAAAACTTTGAAATGTAAGGAAAAAAATAACTTCTTTAATTATTCTCTCGTGTGATTTAATGGTTTAAAATATAAATGTAAAAAACCATCATTTTTATATTTTAAGAACCATCCATGAAACGAAAAAGGGGAGAGAGAGAAAAAAAAAAAATAGATGTAACATAACTTATTCTTTTTAAAACTTTTATCCATTTCTTAAGTATACCTTACATTTAAGATTCAACATCTGAAAAACAATTTTCTTCTTCTTCATTTTTTTTTCAATCTAGTATTCCCATGTCTGTACTAAAATAAATTAAAATTAATATTTTTCTTTAAGTTCTCTCATATCTCTGACATTTTGATATCAGTCATACAAAATGCGTTAAGAGAATATTTCAGAAAAAGTTTTATTTCTTGATATTAGAATATGAGATTATTTTGTATCATTTTCTAACTGTAGTTTTGCGCAAAACTTGAGATAGATTTGTTTATTTCCGTTTGTTTTCATGCTGAATGTTATTTGGTTGCTTCTTTATTGAAGTAGAGAAGAAAGAAAACATTTAGACAAAACACCAGTAAAATAAACAAGAAAGAAAAATCATGCAGTACGCATTGATTAGTAACACTTTCCAACAGTACGCAATTGTTGTATAGAATAACTTTTAATATTCTTTGCTTACGTTATAACACAACAGACAGAAGGACTGAAAAACATACAGATAGACTAATTGATTTTAAAATTACTCTTAGGCATTTTAGAAAGTGTTAAAAAAGCTTAACGCAAAAAAAATGTAGCCGTTAGATTATAATTACAGCTTTTAATCTCTCTGAATATTTTACTGTAGCCCTGTAAATCTGAAAGTTAATCATATCATATTCTATACAAAACAATATTTTAGAATATTAATAATACATGTCAACGTATCTATGATTTCTATAGCAGAAAGTTTTTTAAATATAACTTTTAAAATATTCTGTCCTAAAACGAAATACATTGGCTTTTTTTATATTGTTGTTGTTGTTGTCCCTGTAAACAAACTAGTTGTACAGGACTTATTAATGAAATTTTAAATAGGGAATATTCCATAGGGAACATGAGTGTATCATTTTTCAAAAATTCTCAAAATATTCACGGATGACAGGAGCCGGAGATAAACAGATAGAAAGGTATACAATCGGACAGACAGATGCACAAATTGAAATCATATTTCCACTAAAATTATAAGAAAGTGTTAAAACGCTCATGTAAACAAAAGTGCAATACCAGCAAATTTTTATTAATAGCTCTTAATGTAAATGATTATTTTTGTGTGGCCCTGTAAATCTAATGCTAACCATAATATATTACATAGAAGCTTTTGTGCATACGAATAATATATTTCAATTCCATTAAGCTTTGTGGAAAATAAAATTATTAAAATTTGGTTTATAAAAATACCTCTCATACAACACAATGGTTTGAAATACTTTCAAGTGCCCCTGTGCGCAAACCGGTTAGAAGTGTACTGTATTTTACATAGAAAACATCCGATAGGGAATTTGAATAACATATTAAAATTTCATTAAAGTTTCTATACATTAAAGGTATTAAAATAAGGTTTATAGAAACTCCTCTCGTAGAAAATCCTCTCGTTCTCTAATAGAACACAATGCTCTCGAATACTTTTGGGTGTCCCTGTACATAAAGCAGTAGAGGTATTCACTCCATTTTTAATAGGGAGCATCCGATAGTGAACTTGAATAACATATATCGGTTTAAAGAAATTCCATAAATATTTACGGTAATTAGAGAGCAGAAAACAGACAGAGAGACAGAAAGCCGGACAGAAGAACAATCAAACAGACACACAAATTGAAATTATATTCACACTAAAAAAATGACAGAAATTGTCAAAAACGCTTAATTTAAACGAAAGTACAATTCTAGCAATTTTTTATTAATAGCTCTTAATATAACTACATATTTTTGTGTCACCCTGTAAATCGAATGATAAACATGCTATATTCTATGCAAAGCATTCTTTTGTGCATATAAATAACATATTTCAATTTTCTAAAACTTCGTGGAAAGTAAAGTTATTAAAATTTGATTTATAGAAATATCTCACAAAGAACGCAATACTATGGAGTACTTTTGAGTGTCCCTGTACATAAACTAGTAGTGGTATGTAATCTATTTTATATAGGAAATATTCAATAGTGAACATGAATAACATATTTCAATTTCATGAAGATATTGTACAGTAAAGGTATGGTTTATAGAAATACCTCTCATAGAACACAATTCTTTGAAATAATTTCGGGTGTCCCTGTACAGAAACCAGTAGAGGTATCAACTCCATTTTCAATAGGGAACATCCGATAGTGAACTTGAATACCATATATCAGTTTCAAAAAATTCCATAAGTATTTACGGGAGTTAGAGCGCGGGAAGACAGACAGACAAAGAGACGGATAGATACACAAATTGATAACATATTCACATTTAAAAAATGTTAGAAAGTGTTAACGCTTAATGTAATCGAAAGTACAAATTTAGCAAATATTTATTCATAGATCTTTATATAACTGAATATTTTTTTGTCACCCTGTAAATCTAATGCTAATCATGCTATATTCTATGCAAAGCATTTTCTTTTGTGCTTATAAATAACATATTTCAATTTCATAAATCTTCGTGCAAAGTGAAGTTATTAAAATTTAGTTTATAGAAATACCTCTCATAAAACGCAATGCTTTGGAATACTTTTTTGTGTCCCTGTACACAAATCAGTGGTGGTATTTACACTATTTTACACAGGAAAAATCCGATAGTAAACTTGAATAACATATTTCAATTTCATTAAGATTCACTGCGCTGCCGAAGGCAGTGGGAACCCGGTCCGACTTTTTAACCGATGAGAAAGTTTTTTTTCTTTTCTTAAGAATAAAAATGCGCGCGCAGCGCGCGTATACCTTCCCACGTGCGCGCGCGGCGCGCATGGGTCTGCGCTGTCGAAGGTAGTGGGGATCCAGTGTGAGTTTTTACCCGATCACAAATGATTTTTTTTTTTTAGGGGGCACGAAGGGTCAGGAGTATGCTCGCGCAGCGCGTGTATCTGTTGTAAAATTTATACCCTTTCCGTGTTGATTCTCAAATTTAAATTTAAATTCATTTACTACTTAAATATAATTTAAATTCACGTTATAACCTTTAAAATTTAAGTTATTAATTAAATGAATTATAGCGTTTAGTGCTATTTTCTCTTTTGATGCTGCCATTTGAGTTAAAGATATATTAAAATTAAAAAGCTTAATGATAATTACTTTTAGTTAAAAATTATATTCCTTATTGATATATTTATGTTTAAGTCTTTTGAAATAACTTTAATTACTTACCTCATATTTAAAAGCATATTTTATTAAAATTAACTTAAAGAAAAATATGTTTAAATCCTTTTACGGATTGTTTATTTCGCTACTTAGCGAGGAGATGTAATATTTTTTCAACTGCAGAGTCTCTTTGCTAAGCCCATAGATGGCGGCTGACTCGCAGCGTCGTGTTGCTATAGTTATGGGAGGCGTTCCTATTCTACAGCATCTAGTAGATGTTACTTTGAATCCGTTTCGTGACTATAAAAAGGAGGTAGGAAATATGTAATCAGTCTCTTAAGCTCTGAAGCCCTTAATCTTTTAAGCTTTTATGTTTTTTCAGTTTAGCTCAAAGTCATGAGCTGGTATTTCGATATAATTATAAACTGTTTAGTTTTATTATGATTGTAAATTACGTTTTTGTGACTTGTTCGTTTAGTGAAAAGTAGCTTTCTATTTGAACTCAGTATGGCAGTATTTTTAAGGGTATTTAACCTTTCGTCAGCAACCTTTCTAAAATTGTTTCAGCTGATTTAATGTTATTCATCATTTTGTTTCAACTTTAATAAACTATTTTAATTGAACTATTGTCTTCAATGAATGCAACATATATTTATCTTCTTTATAGCTTTTAGAGCTGAGCAACTATCATTTCACTGCACTGCTAACTCTGCTAACTTGATATATGTGGAAATTGTTTTTTTCACAATAAGCGGTTATGGGCAATTTGGCTCGTTGTCAGCTCATAGCATTAAAATTTTGATAATAGTTTTTATGGCATTCTAAGTGTTTGAAGATAAGAAATTGAAATGGCAGTAAGTATAAACCCCACGATTGAAAAATTACGGATGAATAATTATACTACGTGGGTCAAGGACATTAAATTTATTTTAATTGAAAGAAACTGCTGGAATATAATATGTAAGAACGAAATACTGCCTGTTGAAGATGCTGAGGCCGGAATAACTTCAAAACAAGTGGGGGATTTTAAATCTCGTAGTCGAGTTGCATTATCCACAATATATCTGAATACATCGCCTGAAGTCAGAAGCATTATTGAAAATTGTGATTGTGCTATTGATGCCTGGGAGACTTTGAAGAAGACCTTTATATCAGACTCTAGAGCTCATCATATGGGACTGTTTACAGAGTTCATTAATTGTAGAATGTCTGAGAATGAAACGGTGAATTCTTTTGTAACCCGGTTATCAAGAATACTGGACCAGCTGCGTGAAATTGGTCATGCTATGGAGGATGTGTACTGCTGTTTTCAGCTTTTGCAACACCTACCATCCAAGTTTGAATCTGCAGTGCAATATTTGTTGCGTTGGAAGAACGACCAGTTCAAGTTCCAGACTATTGTGTCCGAGTTAACAGCGGAGGAATCGCGTCTACAGCTTCGTGAGGGTGATATTAAGAAAGATGCCAGTAACAGTGTTCAGATACAGAACATCCAGCAAAAAGGTAAAAAGCCTTTAACTTGTTTTAAGTGTGGCCGTATTGGCCACTTTAAGAAAAACTGTTTTTTGAATAGTAATGTTAAATTTAAACCTAGAAATTTAAAGTATAACTCCAACGGTCGTGACAAATGCAAATCTCCCCCCTCCTACTATATAGCTCAAGCTAACTTTAGTAATTTAAGTGATGATGACAGCTTTATTTTTGATACTGCTGCTTCAAATCATTTTCTAAGAAATTTAGATCTTTTTGAGCATTATACTCCTGTGGAGGGAGAGGAGCTTTTTGTCGCGATCGATGGTATTAGTTTTCCTATTACTGCTAAAGGAACTGTTAAGTTGGATTTTGGTAAAAATGTATTGTATTTAAAAGATGTGTTATATTCGCCAAGGTTACGGAAAAATTTAATATCAGGTCCTAAATTAGATGTGAACGGTGCCACATACACTGGCGGTAAGGGTCGAGTGTCGGTGTTCGGTAAAGATAAAAGACATATTTTTACTGCTAAAATTAAAGACGGTGTTTACTATTTATATCCTAATGTTTCTAAAGTTAAAAAGGAGAGTAAAGTGAATGGGGGGCACCCAGAAAATCCTTCAGCTTCTCTTGCAAAAGTTAATGAAATTGGGTATTGGCATGCTCGTTTTGGGCATGTAAGTCCTGATACTATTGTAAATACTAGCAAGAAGAACGGGGTGAGGGGCCTTCCTAAACTTAAGTTTAAGAAATTTTTTTGTGAGCCTTGTAGGATTAGTAAACAAAACCGTGTGTCTTTTAAATCATCCGATGTTCATGGCGTTAGGTCACCGTTAGAGAAAGTATTTATGGACGTCTGGGGCCCAATTAAGGTAACTGGTAAAAATGGGGAAAGGTTCTTTTTGTCCATTATTGATGGATTTTCTAAAAGGGTTGCTGTTTATCCTTTAAAGGATAAGTCTCAGGTTTTTGGTGTATTCGAGAGGCACATTGCACGGGCTGAACGTAGTTTGAATAAAAAATTGAAAGCTATTCGTACGGATAATGGTTCCGAATTTGTAAATGACAATTTCAAATCATTTTGTAGTAAAAATGGAGTTGTTCATGAGTTAACTAACACGTTCACACCTGAGCAAAATGGGTTAAGTGAGCGGTTTAATCAAACTTCTTTAAATTGTGTTAGAGCTATTATCACGGATAGTGGTTTGCCTTTTTCTTTCTGGCCCGATGCAATGTTGTATTTCGCGTACACTTGGAACCGTTTAATCCATAGGGGACAAACTAAGACTCCTTTTGAGTTATATACTGGGTTTAAACCATCCGTAAGACACCTGAAGCCGTTTGGATTAATTTCGTATGTTGGGATCCCAAAACAGCATAGAGACCATAAGCTTGAACCTAAGGCTAAAAAGGGAGTACTAATAGGTTATTCATTAAAGACTAAGGGGTATAAAATTTGGTTGGAGGATGAGGATAAAATAGTTGAAACCATAAACGTAACGTTCTCTGATCAGCTATTTAGTAAATGCAGTGGAGCGGTGATGGGCACCTCACTGGAGGAATTGGACTTACTTCCGGAAAGTCCAGTTGATTGTCAAGTTTCCGATCCTGTTGACATTGTTTTCGGAGGTGAGCCCGATGATTCTAGTGACGAGCCCGTCGATGAAACTCCTGTAGATAAATCTTCTCTTAAACCTCTTTCTTCAATTACTTGGAATAGAAAACCCGTACCCAGAAAAATGAGTGACAGAGTTGACATCTTCTATTACCCGGACAACACTAAAACTAGATTGAGATCAATGAACGATGTCAAGCAATATTGTGATAAAAATAATTTAATTTTTGACTCTAATTTTTTTGATTTCTCTAGTAGTAATAAGTTCGAGGGGGTGGTTGATCAGCAAAACTCAGATAACCCAACTTCAAGTTTAACTCATAAAAAATCATGACTAGTTATCCCTATACCTAAAACATATAATCAGGCCGTTAAATCTTCAGAATGTGTTGAATGGAAAAATGCCATGGATGATGAGATAAATAATATGAAAACTCGTAAAGTTTGGCATCTGGTTAATTTACCGGAGGGGAAAAAAGTTTTGGGAAATAGATGGGTATACGCCGTTAAAAGAGATGAGCTAGGAAACGTTGCCCGCTTTAAAGCGAGGCTCGTGGCCCAGGGCTTTCATCAGATAAAGGGGGACACTTATGACGAGACGTTTTCACCCGTCGTTAATTTCTCAGTAATACGTTTCTTTTTTTCATTATTGGTCTCATGTTATAAATGGCATAATGTTCAATGCGATATAAAATGTGCTTATCTTTATGCACCTTTAAAAGAAGAAATTTATATGTCTCAGCCAAAAGGATATGTTGTAAAGGGAGGGGAAAATCTTGTTTGTAAACTAGACAAAGCGTTATATGGCCTTCATCAAAGTGGTCGGCTCTGGTATTATGAGTTAAATAAAGTACTATTAGATTTAGGGTTTAATAAATTTAACTGGTGTAATTGTTCATATTATTTTGAAAATTATATTGTTTTATTAGTTTATGTAGATGATTTAGTTTTGTTTGGTAAAAATCAATTTCAAATAGACAAAATTCTTAATTTATTAAAATGTAAATTTGATATAAAAATTTTAGGTAAAACCAAGAAATTACTTGGTGTAGAATTTAATTATGAAAATGATTCAGTACAAATTTTTCAGGAATTATATATTAATGAAGTGTATGACAGGTTTAAATCTTATAATATCCCTTATTGCTCATTACCTATTGTAAAAGGCATTAAGTATTCGAAAAAAGATTGTCCTACTAATCAAAATGAAATTGATGAAATGTCTAAATTTCCATATCGGAATATCTTAGGATGTTTATCTTTCATTGCAAACAGGACACGACCTGATATTGCCTACGTAGTTAATATATTCAGTCAATTTCAAAATTCACCGGGGTTTAATCATTGGAATGGGTTAATTAAATTGCTTGGGTATGTTTCGTGTACTCGAGATTTGAAATTAAATTTGAATTGTTTTAATCCATGTTTAACTGCTTTCTCTGACGCTGATTTCGCGATGAATAGAGATGACTTCGTATCAATGGGGGGACAAATTTTATTTTTGGATAATAGCCCTATTTCTTGGAAAACTTTTAAGCAAAAAAGTGTTTGCCTTTCAACCATGGAAAGTGAATTTGTATCCATGTGTGACGGGGTTAAAGAATTAATGTGGTTTGATAATATATTACGAGATTGTATTGATTTTAAATTAATTGCGATTTCATATGAACCACCAATACTTTTTGCTGATAACCAAGCAGCTATTAATTTTACGAGGTCTCCTATAGAGAATAACAAATCTAAACATATTAATGTAAAATTATTTTTCATCCGTGAATGGCTATTTGAGGAACGGTTTGATTTAAAATATGTAAATACTAAAAATAACTTTGCCGATCCCTTCACAAAGCCCCTTACTAAAGGTGATATGTCTAAATTTGTAAATAAAGTATTTATTAAGTAAATGTATATAAAGTAACTTTAAAATTTTTTTTGAACGTATAATATATATTTAAATTTTTTTGAAACTGAAAAAATTGTTTTTTAGAGGGATATGTATGCATTTTCTTGGTGGATTTTTCCTACGTTTTCCATTGTGTAGTGATGTATGGTTTAGTTTAACTTTTGTATGAGAGAAATTCGTAGCGCTACGTGTAATTGGTTATGTGTATGTTATGTAAATGTTTCATATATTTGTGAATATGATCGTTTTCTTATTTTGACAATGGGGAATGGGGGAAAAAAAGGGTTTCCTTGAAATGCTGTGCATATTTGCTCTGTATTAATATCTTGTTCTTTCTTTTAGTAGATATGTATAGTATATTGATAGTGCTACTTTTTTTGAAAGTGTGAGTTGGACTTGTGGACTCTTGATCTTATGATTTACGAGATTGACAAACCTTGTAGCTTTGTGTGAAGTATATTCTGTAGAAGACATATGTGAATCTCTCATCAAGTCACTAGATATTCAAGGAATTTTTTTTATTTCTTTTCTAATAAAGTTTATATTGTAATTGCTGACGTTTGTGTTTGTCGAATCAACACGGTGGGGGGCCTTGTTGTAAAATTTATACCCTTTCCGTGTTGATTCTCAAATTTAAATTTAAATTCATTTACTACTTAAATATAATTTAAATTCACGTTATAACCTTTAAAATTTAAGTTATTAATTAAATGAATTATAGCGTTTAGTGCTATTTTCTCTTTTGATGCTGCCATTTGAGTTAAAGATATATTAAAATTAAAAAGCTTAATGATAATTACTTTTAGTTAAAAATTATATTCCTTATTGATATATTTATGTTTAAGTCTTTTGAAATAACTTTAATTACTTACCTCATATTTAAAAGCATATTTTATTAAAATTAACTTAAAGAAAAATATGTTTAAATCCTTTTACGGATTGTTTATTTCGCTACTTAGCGAGGAGATGTAATATTTTTTCAACTGCAGAGTCTCTTTGCTAAGCCCATAGATGGCGGCTGACTCGCAGCGTCGTGTTGCTATAGTTATGGGAGGCGTTCCTATTCTACAGCATCTAGTAGATGTTACTTTGAATCCGTTTCGTGACTATAAAAAGGAGGTAGGAAATATGTAATCAGTCTCTTAAGCTCTGAAGCCCTTAATCTTTTAAGCTTTTATGTTTTTTCAGTTTAGCTCAAAGTCATGAGCTGGTATTTCGATATAATTATAAACTGTTTAGTTTTATTATGATTGTAAATTACGTTTTTGTGACTTGTTCGTTTAGTGAAAAGTAGCTTTCTATTTGAACTCAGTATGGCAGTATTTTTAAGGGTATTTAACCTTTCGTCAGCAACCTTTCTAAAATTGTTTCAGCTGATTTAATGTTATTCATCATTTTGTTTCAACTTTAATAAACTATTTTAATTGAACTATTGTCTTCAATGAATGCAACATATATTTATCTTCTTTATAGCTTTTAGAGCTGAGCAACTATCATTTCACTGCACTGCTAACTCTGCTAACTTGATATATGTGGAAATTGTTTTTTTCACAATAGTATCCTTTAACTTGTGCACGTGCAGCGCGCACGGGACTGCGTTGGTCCGACTTTGTACCCGATGAGAAATGATTTTTTAAATTTTCTTTTCTTAAAAATAAAAATTTGACTTGAGAAGGAATATGTGCGCACAGAGCACGAATACCTTCATACGTGCGCGCGCAGCGCGCATGTATCTGCACTGCCAGAGGCAGTGAGGACCCGGTGTGAGTTTTTACCCGATCAGAAATGATTTTTTTTTAGGTGGCACGAAGGGTCAGGGAAGGAATACGCGCGCGCTGCGCATGTGTCCCTTAAGTTCTGCGCGTGCAGCGCGCACATGACTGCGCTGCCGAAGGCAGTGGGGACCCGGGCCGACATTCTACCCAATCAGAAATGATTTTTTTCTTTAATTTCTTTTTTTAAAAATAAAAGTTACTGTTAATGATTCATTTGAAAATACTGACTCGCTAGCGGGCGAAGCTCGCTTGTAAGGGAATAAATTGTGATAAATTTCATAACGCATCGCTCTTCCGTTTTTAGCATTTTTTTGAAATTATCTTACTTACCGATAAAACATAAAGGAACTCGAAATATTCCTTATGAAATTGCATTCCACTCGATAATAATATTGTTTCTGCATATGAATTCAATGGAAACATTCTTATTATATATACACTTAATGTAAAACAGTTTAATGTTAAAATTCATGATTACAATTTTAACACTATATAACTGATTTTATTATTTATTCAAACAACATTCTGTAAATATATTTTTCTTATCGATTATTGCTTCGAAAAACAAAGTTTTTTTGCTGTATGTTATGACTTATGTTGTAAATTAACGTATTAAGAGCCTTCAAATAGGAAGTTACAGTTGTTCTTTGATAAGTTTGCGAAACAACAGCCAAGCTTCTGCAAACGATAATTGAGTTTCATGGTTTCTAAACGATAGCAATTTCATTCGATTAGTTCTAAACTTTGCTGTGTAGTAAAAGAAAGGAATGGTGCGTCAGTTGGAAACTTACTCCAACGTTGAAGTAGATGAAACAGTATGTTTCTTAATAGCAAAAGACGGAAATAGTGCAGAAATTTATCTTGAAATGTAGGTGTGTATATCGGTGAACATCGGTAATATCGGTATCTGAAAATATCATTATCTGAAATATCGATAGAGCCACTAGCAGTGTCATGTCTAGCCATTGTGATATGGTACCAGGAATTCCAAGACGGTCGCACAGACTTGAAATGTAAGGAGTGCCACTAAATAATTAAAAACCACGTGCGAAATAACTATTTAAAAGAGTAAAATCCGCTGTAAAAGGCACGTTAAAAATATTTAAAAGAATTTTAAAAGGTCAAAAAACAGATAGACAACATGTTTCGTGCTTATTTACTAGCACATCATCAGGTCTCGTTAGTTAATTAAAGCCACCGAGCTTTATCTTGTTGTTCTAAGAAAGGCTGCCATAGGGTTGCTAAGTCTTTACTCTGATTCTCGTTGATGCATTTATCGCCAAATTTCTAAATCATGATTTTTTCGCATATGTCTAATGTGTATTCGGTGTGGAGGGTTGCTAGAATTTTACTTTCCTCCCACTTTGGCTGGGCTTCTTTATTGTCGAGTAAAAGTTGCTTTAATGCCGTGTTTCCGTACAATGATTTAATGGAATGTTTATGTTCTTTAATCCTTTTACTCAAATTGCGCTTTGTTTTGCCAATATAATAAGATGTTATATTATTGATTGAGATGGGGATTGCATATACGCCGCCAACTTTTGTTTTTTTGTCACGATCGGAGTGCTTACCTTGGTGATCAGATCATACATGGTGCAGTGAATGGAGCACATTTTTCTCAGCAATCGCAGAATAAGAGCCAAACACATTGCACTGGAATTGAGAATATCTATTGTCATTGCTCATTCCACCAGGTTGTTCCAATCTGGCTCCTGAACCGATGAGCGAGTTTCGATCGCCAGGTCATCTAACGGTTAGTTCAACTTTCTGAAAAATAACTACATCAACTGGGAGACTGTGTAGAGAAATAGAGCACTGTGTGTGATATTGTATTGTAACGTACTTTTGAATAAAATGTTTTTATGACATACATTGTTCGAGATTAACTTACTTTTATAACGCCACTAGTATTTTTTACTCTAAGCTACATTTTCTTATTCTACAACGTCTGTTTGTAAGACACAATATAAGCTTTTATAAAAAACTACCAAATAGGAGTTATTTTAAAATATCAATTTTCTGAAAACTACTTTAGTTTTCTTAAAAAAATACAAAATTGGTACTTACGTTCTGTTTAATTTTACAAAGCAAGAACGAAATAAATAAATAAATAAATAAATAAAATAGAAAGAAAACTTATTATATTTTATTTTATTTTTATTTCTTATTCATTTAATATTACGTAGCGAAAAAGAGTGATTGAAAAATACACATTTTACAGTAAATGCTATAAAAAGGTTTTTTTGATACATTGTTATAAACATAATCATGTGTGCACTCACACGGCATTTTTTTACGCTGCGTTTCAAAACTATAAAGACAGATTTAGGATTTAGAGATAACATAACATATATTGCACATTAACTCACTTAAAAAACAATTAAAAACATGTTTAGGAACAGTTTTATTTGACATATAATTTCCTCTGAAGAAGACTACCACCCCTCACAAATCCTTTTAAGATACTGTACCTAAATGTATAAAAGAAATGAAAGATTTTAATTAGTGGTTTGAAAACCTTTCTTTTTGGCTTCATGTGAACCTTTGGTGAAGTATTTTCCTTGAGGGGGGGGGGGGACCCTCCATCTGCAACATCCGTCCTCCGTCGTGTTCAGATGAAGGAGATTATCCCGCGTGGTGCTCAGGCGACGGAGGACCGGTGCTGAAGATGTAGAGGGCCCCATCATCGAAAGTACTTCACCAAAGGTCCACACGAATCTAAAAAGCAAAGATTTTAAGCCACTAATTAAAATCAGTAATCATGCTTCATTTAAAACTTTATAAATGAATGATGTTATTAAATTTAAAAGTCTATTCTACATTTTTTACGTAATTTTGACCCGAAATACCTCTTGGAACATACTTACCAAGCTCCATCACACATTTTAAGTGACAACCTTATGTGATTTTTAAAATATCAAAATTAAATTTCATGCAAACATTTATTTTTAAGTTATATTGATAACTGACATACACACAGATCAACCATTAAAACTTGACTTTAGTATTCAGTGCACCTCCAGACGCTATATTACACAAAATAGAGTGTTGAAAAATGAACTTCGAACAAAATTTTGTCTAGTGTATGAACTTGCGAAATTATTTTTTCTTTTCTGAACAGTTTTTGTTGACATGGTAAAATGTAGTATATCCCTTCCGTTAGTTACATTTAGTAGAAAAGAATAATTTCCTCTGAATGAAATGAAAAATGAACGTTTTTTTACTTTAATACTGTTTATAAATTATATACACACCACACACACATTGTGCGCGTAAATTTAGTCCTATATGAGAAAAGCATAACACTTCCCGAAATGTATTTCCAGAAATTTCCAAGTAAAGTCCCAATATTCATAATCTTTTAGGTAGCCCTGTAAACAAACGATGAAGGATTATTCTATCATATTCTACACCAAACTTGTATATAAAAAATACATGCTCATTTAATTTACTTTCAGTGAAAGTTTCATTTTTTTAATGTAGAAGTTAATACCAAACATGAATAAGAAAATTTAAAAAATGATGAATTTTCTGTTGTCAATCTTTGTGCATTTACAATAATTTTTTATTTATTTAAAATGTATTATTATTTGCAGAAAAAAATCGAAAAATATACATGAAATATTCATAAAGTCAAATGTAACCTATTCTGAATTTGAATCAGATAACCTAAGAGTACAATTTTATCTCCAAAATACTTCGCTGATTTTAAAACTGATGATTTTTTTATATTTTAAGAGAAGACGTGAAATGAAACACATAATCAATGCTCTACTCAAATATTTATTCAATGAATAAATATTTGAATAACTTTTATAGTAAAAGCTCAAACTTATACTTTTTTTTCAAAATTCTTTGTTCTATATTTCCTGTGCTTTTAGAAAAATATATCAAAGCTTTCTCTATTTTAAAAGAAATCGTTCTTGAAGTATTTTCTTCCATATAACAATCTAGTAATACATAAACTTGATTAAAAACGTTTTCATTTACCTAATTTTTTATTTCTGCAAAAAAATGTTATCTGTACAAATTATTATTAATTGAATTATTAAAATAGGTTTTTTATTAGATATTAATTGCAAGTATTTGCAATAATGCTTAGTCAGCTTTTAAACTGTTTAAAAAAGATTGATTAGTGATAGTGCTGATTAGCGCTTCTTTGTACTATTTGTTTTAACTGTCGGTTACAATATTTATATGTTTCAATTTTGCCGAAAAGAGTGAATTCATAAGTGAACAGTGCTGCGAGATCTGGCGAATTTTTTATTCAATCATCGCCAATAATTTTGAGGAGTGATATTTGACATACATAAAGGCCGATTAATCGTCGAAATTATTAGGAAAACGTTACGATTAAAATTTAGTGGTGATTATTGAATAAAAATCCGCCAGATCTGGCAACGCTGTAAGGACAGGACATAATGAATTATACTAATTGGGCATGATACTTCAGATGAAAATAAAAAGGGAGGTACAATCTGCATTTAATTCATACCCAGCTAAATATAGATATAAATATATATTTGTTGTTGCTGTTTCTTATTAGCGTTTTTCAGCTTTTAATTAATGTGATTCAAGCATATGGAGGTAGTACCAGCATTTAATTCATAAATATGACGCCTCCACTACATTACGCATCTAATAAATAAATAAATAAATAAAATTAATTAATTAATAAATTAAATTAAAATATTAAAAAATGTATCCCTACATTATAAATTTGTGTTTCTTAAATTTAGGTTTCTTATAATTTTATATTCCACCACCAGATGTAGTAACGTATGAAAAATCAAGTTTTGGCTTGCGATACTATGCTCAGAAGTTTTAAAATAACCATAATAATAATAATAACAAGCTATTCATTTTATAATTTTTTTATTTTATTTTTTTTATTTTATTTTTTTTTTTTTTGGGGGGGGGGGGGGGAGGGATTGTTTCTCTTCCTTTCATTTTTTTTTTTTTTTTTTTTTTTTTTTTTAAACAAAATATGTATACTTTTCGAATATGTATTATTATGATAATTCTTCTCTGAATGTTGATTGCATGTCCTGTCGAACTCCGCATTATTGCCACTGCGTTTTTGGAAGCCAATTTAAAGAAAAAGAAAAATCAAATTAGAAACAGAATATTTTTGTTATACATATAAAGTATTTTTTATGAAAGTGTACAGTAATTTTTCTTGAAAAAACCAAAAAATTACTAATCTAAAAGTTATAACGTATGTATAGCTTTCATTATTATCTCTGAAAATTTGAATCTATATTCAGTTTATGTACACTGATGCTCTAGTATATCTTAATGCAAGAGAAACAAAAGCTGCGATGCAAAAGTGCTTGTACACTGAAGAATAAAAGTTACATATACGAAGAAAATAATATTTCAAATAAAACTGTTTTTTTTTTTTTTTTTTTTTTACGCAGACTATTGTAAATGTTAAATGATTTCCTACATTTTATAAAACATTCAGCAAATGTGCTTATAAAAGTTATTATTTTAATCAGACTATCTTTTTTGTGTTAAGTTTTATTAGACAAATATTTCTAGCCATATCCTTTAATCTTCTACTCTACACTCTACATATTGATCCAATATCTTAGTTGGCCTTTTATTTTGCGATGATCTACCAAAATAAAATTAATTATACGATTATGCATACAATAAAACGTTACATCGAAAACATAAATAAATAAATAAAACAAAGGAACACACTCTTAAGGAGTAAGTTAAAATTTCTATCTTAGGAAAACATTGGACGAAGATTGTAAACGTTTTATTGAAGAAAATAATGCAAATAAAAATAATAAAGTTGAGTGGATTAATTCTATTGCCAATGATCTAGTTTTTAAACATCTTACTGATGAACAAAAAGCATTAGGTATGATTGTGGAGGAAAGTGAGAATTTTTTTTTATTATTTATTTAGTTTTTTGTGATAAAATCATTTTAAGTAGATTTAATTACAGACAATAAGAGGTGCTGTGATATAAAAAGAAAAAAGTTGACCGATTTGTTCGCGAATAAGTAAAGCAGAAAACATATTAGTCAAAAGATTGTTTCATAAGTAATATATGTTAGTGTATGTTTCTTGATTTAAATAAGAATATATTTCAAACAGATTCGTGTTTTTTTTTGTGACACTACGAATTTTTAATGCGTTTTTCCTTGGTTACCTAATCGTCCAATTTTGTGAATAACGAAGAATTTTGTCATTTCTACAAAGAGAGAGAGAGAGAGAATTATTATTACAATCTTAACGGTAAGAATGATTGATATCAAGACTTTTTTTTTTTTTTTTTTTTCAAAAATTGTTTTCTTGGTTATGTATGATTCACATTTATTTTGTTTCGGCCTATCAAAAAAATGTATTAATTTTTTTCAGGAGAATTTTCGTAACTTTTTTTTTCAAATAATATTAATAATAATAATAATTACATGACATGATAGTGAAGATAAAATTATACATACTCTATTACTTTGCAGTTTATAGGTTAATTTTCATAGTATTTTTCTACGTAAAAGAAAACTTGTTGTTTCTTTTTTTCTAAAAACATTTTAGCGAATTTTTGTTATAATAAACATGCTTTTTAATCCATATAGCAACAAATAAATATGCCGATATTGATTAATCTGAAGTTGTAAATCGATAAAACGTCTCACCAAAAACATTCAGATATTTGACTAATATTCAAACTAAAAAAGGGCTTCTTGCGGTAATCATGAGAGACATGAAGAAAAATTGTTAAAATTTTCAAATTTATTTTTACTTTACATCAAATAAGATATTGCATCATCAGTTAATGATTTTTAAATTCGATAACATGCACGGGATTTAACTTTTTTAAAAAATTGCTTTTCCTCATTGTTGAAAGGTTCGACTAAAATAAATAAATAATTAAAAAATAATAATAAATAAAAGCTGGTTGAATAGTTCTTTATTTTAAAATCAAGCGATAAATTGTGCGAAGATTTATTTATTTATTTATTTTACTTTTAAATGCTAAAAACTGCGCAAGAAATATCTTATCTTTGCCTTTACGAAAAATCGATATTCTTTCAGCTAGGAATAATGTTTAATAAATTTTCCCAATGGCATAAATTATTGGTAAAGTCGGGCTGGAAACACATAATTGTTTTGAGCTTGCGTGTGTGACTGCATAAATAACAATAATTTTGAAATACAAATGGATTTACGTCTCGCAGTTGCTTATTCCCAGTGAAATAATATAATTTCGTATTTATTAGACAAGCAAAGGAGTTCTAAAACATGACATTGTAAATATTGATCTTTAATAAATGAAAAATTTCTAACTCAAAGATATTTTTCTTACAAAAAAAAAAAAAAAAAAAAAAAAAATCTTTGTGCTGCATCGTAAAAACTAATTTTCCTTTTTTGATATAAATGACATAAAATCTTCTTTTTTTGTGTTTTTCTTTTAATTTACAAATAAAAAAATCTGTAATATTCAAGATTTTTTATCTTTTGTAAATTTATTTAAAATTGGTGTTTTGGTATTTTCACACTAATAATAATTTTGAAATTTGTAGGTTTTAACTAAGTCTTTGTAGATCCCACCTGGAAAAATACTTTTAAATAAAATCTATCTTGTATTATTTTATTATATTTTTTACCTTGTATTATTTATAAAAAATTGGCATGTAAATATATCGTCTGGAAAAACAAAAAATCATATTGTTATTTACAGTAAAGTTAAATTTTATTTATTTATATGGTTATATTTCTCTATTTAGCAATATGTGTTTATTTTTATGTTTATATATTTAATGTTAAAGATAGACATATAGATATAAATACAAAGAAAAACATAAAAGTGTAAATTTTAAATTAAAATTCTAGCTAATTCGTAGTTTGGTTGTATTCTCAATTTGAGAAACGACAATTTTTATAGCAGTGTCATTAAAATTTTTGAAAATTTTCAATAATAATAATAAAAAAAAAAATGTTGCTTGTAGCTGTAAAATTTTAACATCGTAAACCTTTATAGACTTTGTTTACGGTCGAAAAGAAAATGAAAACAATAATAACAAAAATAAAATGGTTTATTTGAAAAGAATAAAGAAAAGAAAGAAAAAAAGAAAGAAGGAAAGAAAAGAAAGGAATGAAGGGAAGAAAAACACTTTTATTGCTCAAAAGTTTTTCGGATTCAAATGTGATATTAGCTTATTATGATGAAAAGAAGAATGAGTTTAACACTTATAAAAAAAAAAAAAAAAAAAAAAAAAAAAAAAACTAGTAAATTAATATTTATACATTGTACATTTAAATGGCTGTTTGGGCCGCGGTAGCCTGGTCGATAAGAGCAGCGAGTTCGTGATCGGAAGACTGCGGGTTCGGTCCTTGAGCCGGCCGAAGACAGTCGTGTATGCTAATGGCGACTGGTGCACGTTAAATTCCGTCGTATTCGCAAAGTTCTATCAAAAATGTCCCATAAAAATTTATACCTCTGGGGGTATCGGAATACGGGTTTAACTCGGCCATGGTCTTGATCAAAATTCGAGTTCCTGTGGTTTGCTGGTGCTGCCATCTTTCGCCAGCTTCTGGAGCTAAGTCGTTCTTCCTCCCTTTGTGGCGCTCCTCTGAAAAAAAGGAAGGCGAACTTCTCCTGCCTTAAATCTGGATACTTCCACTACCGGGGCTCGGAATTTCCGAGTGGGATAAGAAACAACAACAAATGGCTATTTTCTGAAATGTCTTACTGAAAAACTATCGCTTGTAATTTCTATGAAGTTACTTACAAGCTGTTAGAGACCTAAGTATGTACGCTATTGTGAAAAGAATTTAAAACTGGTTCTTTTTCCGCGATATGCCGATAAATAACTTATTACATGATTGAGTTTGTCACACCTCTAGTGTTTTAATAACATTAAAAAGCGTTAAAGTTTGCTAAACTGTGAAATTAGGTCTGTCAGATAAATTGTGATAAGCGATCACATAGTGAGGAAGGTAACTGTTGCTGGTATAAAAATGACCAAATATCTTCTAAAAATTTTTGAAAATCTTTTTCAATATGTAATTTATCCAGAACTACCCTTTAAATCTTTTTATCTTCAGGAGGGGTAGTTAATTGTTTCTCCCAGATTTAATCTATTACACACGAAATAGAAAACAATAAAAGAACTATCTATGAACGCTCCAACATAAACTTAAAGCTAAATTCAATCATACGTGCTACGAATCAAATTTGTATTATAATTCCCATATCAATTTAAATTCTTAAAAAAAAATGTAAATAAATAAATAAATAAAATAAACATATAAAGATATTGTAATGCAATTCTCTCCCAAAGTTTACGAAACATCATGTTTAAGTGATAATTTATTCTCACTTAAAAAGTAAATAAATAAATAAATAAATAAATAATAATAATAATTTAAATTAAATCGTATGTGTGATGATTTCATTTACAATCGAAATTTATTAGATTTATATCAGAAATAATTGCAGATGAAATATTCTAATGAAGTATATTACACTCGTCCTTGCTAAACGTTCCACGTGCATTCGATTTATACAAATAAAAGTCCTGAAAACTGAGTCGCTTCATACTGTTCGCTTTTGGATTACAGCCCAGTGACTAATGACAACGACTTGTGCGGGCTTGAATCAAAAAAGTTAATTTTTGCGCTACGTGTTTCACCAGTCACTCTCACAATCCTGATTGTATAAAACTGTTAATTAAAAAAAATTAGAGAAAAACATGTAAGGTAAAGCTAGGAGAGTTTGCGCACAATTCAACAAAATGATATAAAAAATCCAAATATTAATTTTTTTCTAAACTTTTGGTACGTAACTTTTGATTGATCCTTCTTCAATGCATTTAAACAACAGTAGTAATATAACCAAGATAGATATTTTGCGCAATCTCTCCTTATAGGATAGGAGTGATTGCGCACATGGGTAGGAGAGATTGCGCATAAACAAATATTTTTGCATTGGGAGTGGATATTTCAATTCAATAATATTGTGGATATTTCAATTCAAATGTTCCACTTAAATTGAGGTAAATTAGCTGCGTAAAACAAATCCTTGTGTAAACTGAAGGACGGACGTGCGTTAAAAAATAACTAGTACATTTTATAACTGTTTTAACATTATTGTGAGATTAATTAAAATTTTGATTTTTCAATATTTTGTTAAAAGTTTAAAAGTATATCTATTAATTTATACATAGATTTATATTTTAACAAAATGTAGTGCATTTAGAGCAAAAAGCCATGTAATGCCGCCAATGGATTAAAATAATAACTATAATTACTATATTTGGAAGTACAATTCCAAATTTAAGTGTTTTACTATCAAAGAAGATATTTAATGTTTTTATCATTATAACGATGGTATCTCATAATGTATAAACTCATAAATAAGCAGCTAAATATATATAAAAAAAGTGTTCTTTAATAAAACGTTATTATTTTGAATAAAATAATTGGTTAGTGCTCAAAATGTTGAAATTTTCTAAAAGATCTGCTTAATCATTCTTAAAAAAAAAAAAAAAAAAAAAAAAAAAAAGGCATGGGAGTATTAAAATTCCTTTTTTAAACAAGATGGTTTTACAAAGAATTGATTTTAATATTGTTAAATGTATCCTAAAGGTCCTTCTACACTAAACTTTGCTTGTTGTGAATTATTTTATTGATGGTTTTATTTAAAATAACATATAATAACAAAATTTGGTCCCCACCAACTTTACTACATTTATAATTACCATTATTTTATTTTTTCACGACGCTATACTGTGTGAACGTTTCTCCAAAACATTTTCATTTTCTCTATCTTGTGATTCAATCACCACTTTAACTAAATAATTGGTATGGCCAGTTTTTTTTTTTTTTTTTTTTTTTTTTTTTAATTTTATACTTTAGTTGTTTGACATTGATGGCATGACCAAATAGGGTAAATTTTAAATCAGTGAAATCAAATTCGAATTTCTAGGCACTATAACTTAGCGATTCTTCAAAACGAAAAATTCTGTTATACAATTTATAAATAAACACAGATATTTTATAAAGAGTAAAACCAACAACAAAGACGAAATATACAAATTTAAGTTATGCTGTAAATGTATCATCCATTTTACTAATTAAACATGATTCCTCCCCCTTAATTTCAAACAAGTATCATTCATTATTAAACAGTATTGATTTTTATATCAGCTTAACGAGAAAGAACAGATTTTGCCTCAAGGAAATCAATTTCCTTTTCATGCAAAAATTAATTAACCTTAAATATAAATATTTCATAAATCACAATGGTACTAGACATGAAACAGGACAGATGAATCATTTCAAAATCCTTAATGAGTCATTGATCTTAAAGTATACAAATGACAAAGCTTCGTTCTTGTATTTAAAATAAAGGATTTTTATAGGTATAATGATTGTTCGAACACTGACTATTTAGACTAGACCATAATTGCAGAATACGTAATAATATTTTTAACAGCTAATGAGGTAATAAAAATTCAAATGAAAAAGAATATCATGAATTTATTTATTTTACAAAAGAAAATTGTACTGAATTATAAATAATTAGTCCTTAAGTTGGAATGCTAGGCTTTTATATACAGAACTTTATATACTTTTTTGTAAAAGGAAGAGAAGGGTTATAATAAAAATCAATGAATCACAGTATATTGAGTGATTAAAGAAATACAGTGTGAGCAAAAAACGTTTTAAACTTAAATATAAAATCAAGAAATTGACGTATGAATGTGTACTTTGTACTACAGTGAGTGCTGTATGTAATAAAAGTTTTGTTTATGCAAATAAAATCATTAGTTCAAAAATTTTCTCATAGATGGTGCTGTTCTTTAAAAGAGCTTGAAAAACTACAAAAATGCAAAGCAAGCAATTAAAAAACAATTACTTTGAGAAAAATACTACGATATTTCAATATGCAAGCTCCTTATAACTCTAACTATATTTAAACGGTTAGTAAATTCGATTTACGTGTTCGCTGAAAATAAACGAGGATGATACTCTAGACATGAAAAAAAGAAGAAATCAAAAATATTCTTGGGATCGAGGTAGCCATAAGAACTCTAAAAACACTTCTTAAACTAAAAATAGGAACAAGCAGCGCCAACGGAGGGAAATGTTTTGAACTATTTATTTATTTATTTATTTATTAATTATTTGTTTTATTTGGCAACTAAGGTTTTACAGTTAGAAGTATTCTGCAAACCGTACTCTCGTACGGCAGTTGCTTGATTATTTATTTATTTAGTAATTAAAACATAGTTTTATATTGTTTAAAATGCGTCATTGACTTTTGGCTCATCCTCTATTTTAAAAGAGTTATTTAATAGAAATTAAAATGAGAAAAAATTATGTTTCGTTCTTATATTTTAAGAAAAGGATTTTTATGGATATGATGATTATTTGAATACTAAACGTTTAGAATTTAGATTAGTTTATGATTTCAAAATACATAATAATATATTTCTAACATTTCATGAATTAATAGAAATTCAAAAACTAGAAAATACCATGAATTTATTTATGTTATTAAAGAGAAAATGAAAAGAAAAAAGAAAGAAAATAATCTCACTAAATAAATACACCTTGAATCTGAATGTTAGAATTTTAAATAGAGATCATCGTAAAAGAAATTGAGCTATTATTTTTAAAATTAAGTTAATCAAATACTATTTAATAAAAAAAAAAAAAACAAATAAGGAGTTTAAATTATAATATATAATGATAATAAAACAATGATAATAATAATAATAAATTTCAAAACTTATGGCGATTGTTACAGGATGATTATAAGAAAAAACTGTAAATGTAGCAAGAAAGATAAAATAATTTGTTCAAAATTTTCTTATAATATTAAACATCTATTAATCTATTGAACTTAATGGAGCTATGAATAGAAAAAACTTTAATTTTAAACAGAAGGGTGAGAGAAAAAAAAAAATACATTTTTCATAAAAATAAATAAATAAAATAAAAATGGAGTTATGAGTGCTAAACAATAAATATCTAACTACATATGTTTAGAAATCTTTACCATAAAATATCATAATTGCACAAAAAAGACGAATTTAGCATAAAAAATACGTTAATGATAATTTCATTCAGAAGTGCTTTTTTTTTCTTTATCATAAGGTCAATTTTGCAATATATTGCAGAATCCATTTAAAATTTCTTTAAAATATCTTTCTTTCTTATTTCATATTCAACTTTACTCGTGAAATTGTAATTTATTATTTATATAAATGATTAATTTTTACTTTCTTCTATATGCAATACAGAGAAAGTATTGGATTCGTGAAAAATTTCGAACTCCGGTTCTCGATGGATTTACCCGGTTTTGGATGCCCTGAACACGATTTGATAGTTTTTAGAAAATGTCTGTCTGTGTGTGCGTATCACGAATTTTATGAACGCTGTATCTCACGAACCAATGAACGGAATTTAAACAAACTTGGTATTTTGTTGCACCCTGACATAATCTGGTGCTGATTAGATTTGGGGATCAATCTCTCAACAGGAGGCACTGTAATCGCTTTTTTTTTTTTTTTTTTTTTTTTTTTAACATATGGCAGTATAAGACAAAATTTCGTATAAATGTACATAATGAAAGTTATTTTTAACTTGTGATTGTAAAATTGATATGAATTATTGATAATAATAGTAGTTAACTAGGAAAAAAAATTTGAGCATGTGGGCATGTGAGCATGTGTGTTACTCCCGGAGGGGAGTGAATTTTCAAGATGGGTATCTTTCGAAAGGTCTCGTCCATACATTTAAAACGAATGGTTGAACTATAGATCTGTGATAATTTAAAACAAAGTTATCGATTTTTTTTTTTTTTTTTTTACTTACTTTTAATAATGATAATAATAATAATATATTTTTTTTTTTTTTTTTTTTTTTTTAAGAATAAAATGCACTTTTTTTAAAAAAATATTTAGTGTTATAATACTTCTCTAATATAGAAATCGTCTGCATTATCATGGAAGATAATTTTTTTTTTCAATAATAATTTTAATAAATTATTTTTACTGAGCGAATTTGTACAGGGAAATATGGAAGAAAGTCATGTGGTGGCCACAACATACTAGTTCTATTTTGTTTATCTATTAGATTATTCCATATATATGTTAAAAATAATTTTGCAATAAACAGAGAAAATTCAAAATCTAAAAAAATATATTGATCATTTTAGATTTTTATGGAAAAATATAATATTTAATAAAATATTCAATATATATTGTCAAGGGTTGTACACTCCATCTTTTTCTTCAGGGCACTTACATAAGAAGTTCACCTTTTTTTTTTTTTTTTTTTTTTTTTTTTTTTTCTGTTATTACTTTGATACAGAAATTATTATCATATTTTTATATTAATGCGTCGTGATTTAACAGTATAGCGATTAAAATAGTGGTAGAAAAAAAAAAATCTTGGAAATTTCTCACCGTGAAAGAAGGGCGGAAAGTGTGACGCAATAATTGGAAAGAAAGTTACTGAAAATATTTTAATTTGCTACACATTTCTTAGTGATATTTTATCAATGTGTTTGATAAAGCAAAATAAATGAATCACAACATTTTTTAAGTTTTAAATGTAAATTTTCGGGAGAAAAAAAAAAAAAATATATATATATATTTTAATCAAATGTGTATATTTATATAAAAAATTAACAGTATTCGAAAATCTGGCAGTATGGTAAAGTCTGCGAATTATTGTTACTAAATTTGTTAGTCTAAGTCGTTTTAACAGTAAACAGACAGGGAAATTAACTTTATGTCTCCCTAATCTGACTTGGAGACGATTTTCATCTCATCGAAACATAACACTAAATATCCAAAGAAAATTTTGTACCGACTTATTAAAAAATAAGTTTTTTTCTTTTTTTTTTTTCTTTTTCTTGTCAAAAATTAATACGTTGATAAATGCAAATTTTAAATTTATTCAAATAAACTTATAGTTTAAAAAATATGTGTGTTAATAGAAATGGTAACAAACACATATTTATGTATTTATAGTAATTCCCATTAGAATTTGCAAACTTTTCGTTTATGTATAAAATAAAAAGATATAATTTAAAACTGATCTCAAACACAAAAAATTTAAATTGATTTAAAATACAACAATGTTATAAAACTTCTTTTTAAAAAATGGTTTTCGGAGAATTACTTAAGAACAATAAAATATATTTCTTTCATCACACATTTTCCATTTCACAAATGAAAAACTCTGTCATGAATTTGAATTTCAATAAAAGATTACCATCAAGATAATTGTTTCAACATAGAAAAAACAATTCGGAACTTTTCATTTCTGATAAAGTATTTAGGTAAAACATAGGAGAGGCTTTGGGGAAAGATAGAAAGTAAAATTTGAATGAGTTGAAATGAAAACTTGAAAAATTAAATGAAACTCCCTGTGGAACATGATGTAAAAAATGACTTAGGAAAAAACAAAAAAAAAAAAAAACAAAAAAAAAAAAACAAAAAAAAAAAAAACTGTAAATTTTAGATAATTACTGAGATGAAAAAAAAAAAAAAAAAAAAAAAAAAAAACTATAAATCGATCGGCAATATTCAATTGACTACTGAAAAATACAGTTTTTTTTTTCTCTTTTGAAATTAGATGTTAGTAAATTAAAGTTTGGATTGGGAATTCTGATATTTGATATATTGGGTGAGTGCAAAATTTCAACCCGTTTTTATTGCCATAAAGAAAAGCAAATAAACGCAAAATGAACAGTACCTATTATTGTGCATAATCCCAATTGCTATCTATGACTTCTTTGCACCTTTCTGATAGGAGATGAATCCCACGGCGGTAAAATTCCAGCGGTTTCGAGTAAAAAATCTTTTGGATGGCAGTTTTCAAAGCATCAAGATCATCAAAGATTTTCTGACTGAAGGAATTGTTCAACGCACGAAATAGATGATAGTCAGTTGGTGCCAAGTCAGGAGAATAGGGAGGGTGGGATAAAACCTCCCAACCAAAGCCCAGTAACTTTTGGCGAGTGATGAGAGCAGCATGTGGTCTGGCATTATCGTGATGAAGGATAACACCACGACGATTGATGAGACCTGGCCGATTTGCTTCCAAATTTGAATGCAGCATGTCTAACTGTAGACAGTAGAAGGCAGCATTAACGGTTTGGTTGAGTGGCAGGACCTCCCAGTGAATTATTCCCTGCATATCCCATCACACACTCAATAACACCTTCTTGGGATAAAGTTCAGCTTTCGAAGTCGATGGAGGCGGATCAGAAGGGCGACACACAGTCCTAAGACGCTTTACGTTACGATAAATAACTCACTTTTCATCTCCTGTCACAATTCGTATCAAGAATGGGTCATTTTTGTACCGGGAAAGCAATGAAGCACAGCTGGTGATTCGTTCATCCCGTTGATTAGCTGTCGGATTATGTGGAACCCAACGATCCAACTTTCTCGTAAAACCCAACTTAACCAGCCGTCTCTCGACCATTGTCCGGTGTACGTTGAAGTTATCCGCTAATTCTTGCACGGTTGGGTTCGGGGTGTTTCTTATGGCTTGGTCAATATCGTCGTGTCCAACGTATGATGGTCGTTCACTCCTAGCCTGATCTTGGAAGCTTCTGTCTCCTTTCCTAAATTTACGAAACCATCGACGACATGTGTTTTCGTCTATTGTATCCTTCCCACAAACTTGACAAACATTGCGACATGCTGCAGCTGCCGTACTTTTTTTTATAGAACTCGTATAACAATCAATGCCTTATATGCTCCTTCTCGTTTTCCATGTTACATCCTCTGATATATATATATGAATGAAATGATTAACTTTGTGACACACGATGCATTTATATGTGAGGCATTCACACGTTTGATTGGCCAACAATTTGTGTCAATACAATGTTACGTGTAACGTCAATTCCATTGAAAATTTGCATAACCAAAAACGGGTAGAACTTTAGCACTCACCAAATAATTCGGAAATTAATCTTTTGTTACTTAAAATAAATAAATCCAATATATTTCTGTGCATTTGATAAAAAACTATATAATGCTACGTTAAATACTTTTAGAGTATTAATGATTTTATTTTTTCTGTGACTTTTGGATCAACCGGTGCCTTAGTTGTGATTAAATCTACTACTTCGCATTCATTAAAAAAATGTTTAATTATTTTTTCCCGATGTATTATTTACTTTATTATTTATTTATTTATTTTCCGCACGTTTGATTGACCAACTATTTGCGTCATTACAATGTCACGTGTGACGTCAATTCCATTGCAAATTAGCATATCCAAAAACGGGTAGAACTTTTTCTCTCACACAATATATATATTAGGGTGACCTTTAAATGTGGGGGAATTATTTTTCTCTTTCTCTTTCTCTTTCATTTCCTTTTTTTTTCTTTTTTTTTTTTTTCATTTCTTGAAATCCAATACGCATACCATCTAGATTTTTTCTATTTGACCCTAAACACTTCTTAGTAAAATATCAGCTCGCTGAAATAATGTTAACATGTGACGAATTGACGGGAAAATCATAATATCTATATTAAATAACACATTGTTTCTATAAAATTATGATCATGAAATATATATATATATAGTTTCCGCACATGTCATATATTTAGAATAGAGTTTGGACTTGTTCTTGAGTTATGCGAATAACAGAGTTACAGACAAGTTAAGAGACCACCCGCTAAAAACCAGTATTTTGGATTCATGAAATTTTAGATCATCCAAGTACAGTAAAATCTCAGATTTGGAAATTTGATCCGAAAACATTACTTTCTCTGCCCCATGGGTAAGAGAAACTAGCAAAATAATAATAATAATAATAGTACAAGCATATAAAAAAGTACACTTCATACAGTTTTGTTAAATAAATCCTTGTCGAATCCTGTTCTTAGTCAATCTAAAAACAGGATTCGACAAGGATTTATTTAACAAAACTGTATTAAGTGTACTTTTTTTATATAGGAATTTTTGCTAGTGTTCGGAGACTTTTGTTACCGACTGTATATATAGTCTTAAATTTCTTGAATTAATGAAAAATCAAGGATATCGGACTTTTGTACTAAAAGGAAATAGATTAGATGTCACATGTTATTTACTTGTAAAACTTAATTGGAAAAAAAAAAAAAAAAAAAAAAAAAAAAAAAAAAAACATAAAGTGTTAACAGAGAAGTACCCCAAAACACGCGTTCCAAAATTCTGTGCAAAGTGACAGTTTCGGGCAGCATTTGTGCAAGAAATATATCAAGATTGGATATTTACCTCAAGTTCAAATTGTTAATGCCCTGCCCAGTATTACAGAAACGTACTTTTACCTGCTCATTTAAATGGTTGGGCAAGAGCGTTCTTTTCCCAAGTAGACATATTACTATAAATTGACAATAAGACTTCTTCACACACCATAAATTTTAAGCCAGCACAACCGGTTTCGAAAGGACTTAGCCTTCCTTTATCAGGTGCAAAAAAACACGTGTTACTGCCTTGGAGGCAAAAGCAAGACTGCTTTTGCCTCCAAGGCAGTAACACGTGTTTTTTTGCACCTGATGAAGGAAGGCTAAGTCCTTTCGAAACCGGCTGTGCTGGCTTAAAATTTATGGTGTGTGAAGAAGTCTTATTGTCAATTTATCGTTTGTACACCAGTTTTGCTTCTAGTTTTGGAGACATATTACTGTCTTTATAAAAGATGGCGTTACGCACTACACTGTGAAAGGAACGATGAAGTTGATCAGTGCAAGTAGAATTGAAGTCGTACGGTTTCAAAATAGCTGAATAATTTACTCGATTTGAACGCCATTGAAGACTTATTTTTATTTTCAAGAGTTCTGTTACTAAAGAATCAATACCAAAAAAAAATTAGTAAATTAACAGAAATACTTCAATATTCTGTCACAGGTCTCAGCAAGTTCGTTTAATTTTTCAAGCATAGTATTAAACAGGTGTTAAAAGCTAAAAGTAAAGTCTTTACTTATTAGATAAAATCATGTAAAACTTTTAAAAAATACCTTAATAGAATATTTTGTCTGAGTGAAGATTGACTTGAGAGACTGAATATTTTGTCTGCATGAAGAAATGTTTCTGAAAAACTTACCTTATACGACTTAGTCATTTAGTTTTACAAATTTATCTTTTCTTTATTATTTTTTATTCTTCATACAAGAAATAATACAAACATATTTACCAGCAATAGTTTCGTAATTCTTTTTCCCTTAGTAAAAAGAAAAAAAAGAAAAAAAAAAAAAAAAAAAAGAAAGGCAAGAAGAAATTATTCTTTATCATTACTTCCAATTTATTAAGAAACTTTTAAATCCCTCTTTTTTAGACAGTAATATTAATACATTAAAAATCGGTCTAAGTAATAAAATTAAATAAATGTATATATGTTTTTCGCATTATATTGTTCAATTGTTCCTTAGAAGGGATTAAATTAGATTCATTCATTTGAGAATTTAATTCACTAAGAGTCAGTTTTAGAAAAAAAAGAAAAGTTTAAGAAAAAAAAATATATTTTCTAATGTATTTTGCTAGTATTTTTTTTTTTTTTTTTTTTTTCAAACATTTAAAAACAAAGTAGTCTAAATTATTTTAAAACAAGTTTGGAAACATGAGCCTAAACAAACATATCTTTTAAAAAGTTTTTAAAGTGAAACGATGCATTTAAAAAACAATGGAATGTCACATAAATAACAATTCTAACATATAGCTATTTCTTTGGTTAAATGATAGAATCAGTTTCATTTCTGGTTGAAATGAGAAATTTCAAATTTCATTTCATGTGGACTTTGAATTTAACAATTGAAAACTTTTCAACCATTTAAATATATATAGCTCGAGAGCACAAAGTGCAGTTATAAAACGAGATAGCGGGTTAGATAGTTAATAACAGATTGAATAAGTTACGAATGAACGGAAATTGATTCTATGGGAGTCAATAACTATCGTGAAAAGTTACAAATTTCCTCTCGCATTAATTCTTTAAGTTTGGCATTGGTGTGAAAAGCTGATTTTATGTGTTGTAAGTTAAATCATGTTTTGGTATCGCTATAATCTAATGAAATTAATTTTAAACCAAATATGATGGAATGTATTAAATAACGTGTTTGGAATGATGGTTAAAATGTTCAAAAAACATAGAATTCTTCTTTATCTTTTTTTTTTTTTTTTTTTTTTTTTTCACTTTTAAATTATATATATATATATATGAAAATATTTACAAATACAGGTAGAAATAATTATAGCTTTCGTAAAGTTAGAAAACATACGGCAATTAACAATAAATAGTGCCCATTTGGAAGGATACAAGAGAATAAATCATGATATACTATCATTAAAGAAGATTTAAACAATCATAAGCAATAGAAATTGAAATAATATGAAGCAGATTATCCATATTTTTTTTAACCCGGCAATATACTACTCCGATTCAAAAAATTAGAATAATGTAAAAAAGAATGAGTTTGATGTTGCTAACGCGTCAATTTGCATACTGCGTCCAGGAAAAAATATATTAAATGTATCTAATTATCTTCAGAGCATTTATAACTATAACATAAATATTTATTTTTATCTGATATATTAATAATTAACTATTTAAAAAATATTAGAATAATTCAAAGAAATGGAATACCTCGATAGCATGGTTCAAAAAATTAGAATATTCAAATTTTTCTTATAAGTTGAGAGAACGGCTGCGGGATTAACATCTGTGGGACTATAAAATGTGCTCCGTTGAAAATGAAAAGTCGTTTGGCATTTGATTGTAGCGTAGTATTTGCTTAATATGGGACGAAAGAGCGATTTATCTGAGGCTGTGAAATATCGTATTGTGTACTTGCACGAAATAGGAAAAACACAACTTTTTATAGCAAAAGAAGTGAAATGCTCTCAAGCAAGTGTGAGTAGAGTTTTGAGAGAATATTCTAATAATAAGTGTTTTCAAAATAAACACTTTAAAAGTGGTCGAAAGCCAGTAACTTCAAGAAGAGATGAAAGGCAATTGAAAAAGATTGTGAAGAAACATCGTTTTCGGAGTGTGAGATATGTGCATAGAAAATGGAAAGAAATGGGTATAAATGTCTCCAAATCTACAACACTACGACGACTTCGCAAATTAGGTTTTAGATCACGTGTGCCTAAGATAAAGCCATTCTTATCATCTAAGCAAAGTGCTGCTAGAGTTAAATGGTGTAAACAAAGGCTATTTTGGGATCACGACGATTGGAAAAAGATACTTTTCAGCGATGAAAGTGTGTTTTGTGTGTCTCACGGAAATCAAGGTATACGTGTCTGGAGACTCAAACATGAAGCTTATAAGAAAGAATGTTTAAAACGTTCGTTTAAATTTGCGACCTCTGTTATGGTATGGGGCTGCATGACTGCTGAAGGCCCAGGCAGGTTGTGTATTGTTTCCACAACAGTCAATTCAGAAGTCTATCAAGAAATTCTTGAAAATTTCATGATTCCTTCAGCTGAGGGAGGATTTATGTGATGACGATTTCTTGTTTCAGCAAGATTCAGCTTCTCCCCACACTTCCAAATCAACAACTAAATGGCTCAAAGAGAAGGACATACCTGTACTCCCTTGGCCTGCAAACTCACCCGATCTAAATCCTATCGAGAATTTGTGGGGAATTATGAAGAAACGACTTCAAGAAGTTGCGCCTAGAGACAAAAAAAGAACTTATTTCTAGTATAAAGAGCATATGGGCGAATTTGGATAAAAAAGATTGTGAACCTTTAGTTAAAAACATGCCAAAACGTTTAAGAGCTGTCATTAAAGCTAAGGGTGATGCAACAAAGTACTGATTAGCAAGTAAAAATACTTAGAGTTTAAATTATGTTCAATATATTTTCATTATTCTAATTTTTTGAACCATGTTAGAAAGTTATTACTTACAGACTTTGAATAAACACCATAAAATGCAATAAACTCGCAACAATTGTTTCGGGTCGAAAAAACACACGACCCTTCATCAGGCGAACAAAGTAAGCACGAGTGCTGCAGTCAAAGCGGCAACGCAGTGTTGCGAGTTTATTGCATTTTATGGTGTTTATTCAAAGTCTGTAAGTAATAATTTTTACAACGCCAGTTTTGTGGTGCTTCTTTATTCCATGTTAGAAAGTATTCTAATATTTTGAATTTTTTGTTGTTAGCTGATTTAAATATATTTTCTATTTCATTGTAATGTGTTTACATTTTTATAATCTGCAAAATATGCAGATTCATATTATAGTACTTTATATTTGATATTGTTGATTATTTATTTGATAAATTCGATTTTCATTTCCCATGACCATATTTCTTTTCATTATTCTAATTTTTTGAATCGGAGTAGTATATATGTATTATGCATAAAGTGACAAAAGAAGCAGAATGCAAAAACTAAACAGATGATAAAATAAGCCCCAAGACCACAAGAGCCTAAACAAATTATAAGCCTAATTAGAGCCTAAAAAAACCCACAAATATTTTTAAAAGGATATGAATAATTTGAAAAGTATAAGTTTAACATAGGTATGAAAAAAAAAAGGGATCATTATTTACTTTATAATTCTACTGAATGAATAATCTATACTATATGTTAAGAAGAAGCCTATAAAGAATATAATAAAATGACGCTCAAAATGCATAAATATTTTATTATGGTTCACCATCTCTGCAGTGAGCTGTAAAAAGCAAGGTTTCAATATTTATAAAGCTATTTTAAGCTACTACTATAAGGTGACCTACCTTGCAATGAAAGAATATGAACTTTTAATGAAAAACAAATAGAATTGAAATAAAAAACAAATCTTAGATATTTGAATGATAAATTCATTTTTCAACTTTGATTTGAATTGGTTAATTATTTCAAAAGTTATCATGATAACAAATTTTCAAGTGGCCGCTACTTGGAAACAATATGACGGAGAAAGTTGCCAGCAAACTCACACAAGATATTTGTAGCATAAGTTCACTGTCCAACTTTGGTTACAATCAGTGCAGTATTTCAAAAGCTATTGTTACGACAATTTTTCAAGTGACAGTCTAAGTGGCTGCAACATGGAAACAAAATGGAGGAGTAACTTGCCCATTTGCATTATAAGATCACTGACCACCTTTAGTTCAAACAAATTCAGTATTTCAAAAATTATCATGACAAGAAATTTTCAAGTGGCTACTAAAATGGCGGAGGAAGTTACCAAGCGAATTTATCCAGATATTTGAACCGTAAGTTCACTATCCAACTTTGGTTTGAATTAGTTTAGTATTTTAAAAGTTATCGTGATGGCACATTTTCAAATTACAGCCTTACTTCAAGTAACCGCAACTTGGAAACAAAATGTCAGAGCAAGCTGCTCAGTGAACTCATCCAAGATATTTGTATGATAATTTCACAGTCCAACTTTGGTTCAAATTGAATCAGCATTTCAAAAGTTATCATGATTATAAATTTTCAAGAGGTAGCCTGATTTCAAGTTGTTCCGGTTAGTTTAAGTCACCCGCCACTTTATTAAAAATGGCAGATAAAGTTCATTAATAAACTTGGTTGAGACCCATATATGGTCTATGTATACATCAAAATTGAATAAATCCGGTCTTAAATACACTTTTTACAATGTGAATTTGAAATTTTCAAGTGTCCTCCGCTTGAAAGCAAAAAGTCAAAGCAACTTCATTTACGAACTCATCCAAGAATTTTATAAGATAAGTTAGCTGTCTAAAGTTGGTTCAATTTGGAGTATTATTTCGGGAGTTATAGTGATGACAAAATTTTCATTATATATATATATATATATATATAAATATAGATAGATAGGTAAACGTTGTGATTACAATAGGTCAATTTCTAAAGAAATCAACCTAATAAAGAAAATATAAAAGGAATAATAAAAAATATATGAAATATGAAGATAATAAAATCGGAGTTATATCAAAAATAACACTCACAAAACACATGTTAATAAACAGTCAATTCACTTTAAGAGTTCAGATGTTTTAGCAAACTACGAAGATGAATTGAATCATTTAAAATATCAAAGGAATTAACACAAATTGTATACCTTACTATAAAATCTTTGATAAACAATATTAGAATTATTTAACAGATTTATAAATTTGCTTAAAAATCATTGACTTAATAATATAGATTATTTTTTTAAAGTATTTTCACATGTGACATTCATTCTTGTAAATATGATAAACCAGATTAGGAAATTTTCACCAGGTTGTTGATATTATAAATAGATCGATTTTTTTTTTTTTTTTTTTTTTTTTTTTTTTAAATCGAGAGTCAAATAAAAGTAAATGTAAAATCAAATAAAATAATACAAAATCTATTAATTATTTACACTGGTAATTAAGTTTTGCATACATACAGTTTTTAATTTAAAAATAAGATAAATTTGCATTTTTAGGTATATTTATTCAGTGAAATTAGTTTAATATAAAGAGTATTTTAAAGATATATATATTAGGTCGTTGCAAAAGTTCGTGCGGACGCGGATCATTTTATTGCCTCCAAAGACAAGAGCTTCTATCGCCGTGGTATACATTTGTTACCCGAAAAATGGGCAAAAGTTATAGAAAGTAATGGAGAGTATTTTGATTAAAAATTGTCATTTGATATGATGTATTTTTATGAAATGAAGCAATAAAAAAACGCACGAATGTATGCCAAGACCTAATATATATATATATATATATATATATATATAAAATAAACAAAACCAGATGAAAATTTAATCTCAAAACACATGAGGGCCTTCAAAGGGGGGGTGGTTTTCAATTTTCCATTTTCTGACTATTCCAGTTTGTCAACGTATGTATTTATATATTCTTGTTTTATTTAATTTCTTGTATTTTATATTTGATGTATTATATTTCTTCAATTTTATATCTGATGTATTATATTTTGTGCTTCATTTCTTAATTTAATTGCTTTTTATGCTATGTATTAATTAAAATTCGTTTGCTGTATGGTCGTGCTTCCCTCTGTGAGAAGTTGGGGGGGCTAGAAACGTGTTTTTGGTTAATTCCAGCATTTCGTCAGAAATTTCTCATATTCCTTTCCCTACATGGGGGAGATCCCCTGATGAAGGCCCTCATGTGTTTTGGGATTAAAATTTCATCTGGTATTGTTTAATTTTTTTATTTATTATAGTTTTATATTTCCTTTTGCTGCTTTTGTGCATTGGTTTATAAAAAGTTTGTTTTAGTTCTATTTATTTAATTATTCAGGTTTTACATCCTCCTATATTTAAATTTTATCTTATATTTTATATATATATATATATATATATATATATATATATATATATATATTGTATTTAAATTACCTTAAATTGTAAACATTTTTGCATATACTTTTAGAAGGGAAACTAACTTAAATCATTTAAAATCCAACTACATTAAAAAATCTCATTTCGGCAATAGATATCAAAAAGTAATAAGGATTAAAATATATCGATATTTTATCGGTCAAGTGAAAGAATCAGTTTTCTTTCAAAATGAAATTAAAAATTTCTAGTGCCATTTAATTAGGTCTAGAAACAACAACTGAAATTGCAATGACAATTTAAGTTTAATGCCTCGTAACATTTTAGAAAATGAATTAGTGGATAAGGAAATTAATAACTTCAGTGAATTACAAATGAGTAGAAATTGATTCTATGAAAGTCAATAAATCTTGAGAAATTTTACAAGTTTTCCCTCTCGATAATTTTCTGTTTCACGTCGACTGTTTCGGGTTTACAAATTTTAAGACAAATGATGTTTTGTTGTAATTACATTCTAACGAAACACATTTCAAAACATATATCATAGCAGAATGTTATAATATTAATTTGAACTGCTCAATTTCTTTCAAAAAGAAAATAATTCAATTATAATTCAGCAACAACAACAACAAAAACATTGTTCACGTTATCTTTAAAGCTAATTATTTCCACAGTGCTTTTAAACAATACTGGAACCAAATATCTTAAATCGAAAGTTCAATATATGAGATAAAAATTTATAATTAAATGGATTAAATATTCGATTCAATAATTCGGTAAATATTGTAAAAGAAGTACTGCCTTTAATATATAGCTATTTTCACGTAATATGAGTTAACTTCCCTTCTCGTTTAAATAAGAAATTTAAAAAAAATAATACTTGTGGTTTTAAGTAGTATACATGTCAGCAATGAAAATTTAGCCGTCCAAGATTTACCACCCAAGTTAAACTTTAGTATTCCAAAAATATTCAGCGGTAGACAAACATATGGAAGTGTTTACTTTAAATATATATCTTTACTGATTAAATCAGTGTTTTTATGCAAAAACAGCTCAAAAAGTTTAATTTTTAGATATTCTATACTCAAACAATATTCTATACTCAAACAAATTCTTAAAAAAATAGAAACATCTAGCGTTTCATTCGTTAATTTAAACATATAAATTATGCAGGAAATTTTTTTTTAAGTAAAATGTACCAAAAATAGAAGAAATTAAGCAATCACTCTAAATTTCAAAAACACGCGACATTTAAAATGGGAGTGAGCAACAAGGATTTAAAGCAGACACAAAACACTGAAGATAGAAAAACTTCAAATTTGACAACAACATTATGAACTTTATTACCAGAAAAATATAGGCACTTTAAAAATTTTAATCTTATTCAATATATGATATTTAATTTCTAAAAAGGTATTTTATTGATATTTTTTAACATTAAAATGCCCTTACTACTATTTTTTGCTTAATTCTGAATATTATATATATATATATATATATATATATATATATGTGTGTGTGTGTGTGTGTGTGTGTGTGTCTGTGTGTGTATAGGTTTATAAAGATATTTTAGACGAAAAATCTGTCATCCATATGCTTGAATTTGACAATATTTACGATTGGTAGATAAATGTGATAATGGAGCCATGGTGTCTTGAGATCTTATTATAAAACTGAAATGGTAATTATTCTAAATGGTACTAACCCACTATTTAATTATTATTATTTTTTTTGAATTTGGCGTGTAAAATAATAATGATTGACAAATAAAATGTTTATGTTTTCAGCTTAATTAATGGCAAAATAAATGATTTTGATTAAATTTTAGATCGTTGTAATTTAAATAAAAACAGTGGCAGAAAACTTTTGTTTTGTAGATCCAGTTTGTAGAATTATTTATGTATTTAAATCGTCTTGTTTCATAAAACTTAAAACACTTTTTAACGCCTATTTTAAAATAATGATCTAATTTTAAATATTTTTTAAATCTACACATTTTGTTGGTTAACGTTAAGCTCAGCATTGCAAATTATTTTCTCCAAACGAAGTTCTCGTTCGTTTTAATAATGTGAAACTGTAAGAAAAATGTAATTATAGATATTTCAGGCTGGAAATATAGCAGAATTTATCATTAAAATTTATGAAATTTAAATTTTAAATGATGACATTACTTCCTAAAGACTATTTATTATTTAATATAAAAAGGTTCGAATATGCTCAAAATTTCAACTTCATTCTTTAAATTTAGTGAATTCCTAAAAATTTAACATTTGAATAATTTGAATTTAATACAGAAATAATTATATAGATAGTCTCAACGAATGATACATGTCTATAGCTGTTAAGACTGTTTTTAACACCATTATTTTATAAACTGTTATTTTAGTCTTATTTAATTTAAGAAATTAAGTAATTTATAAGTTTTTTATAAATAAATAGTAGCATTAGAAAACCTAGAAAAGTTGCCAGCTGTGTATACCTATTCAAAGCCTAGATTGTCTTGAAAAAAGTAACATTTATACAAACTGCCTTTTTGATAATTTTACAAGAATTATAAATACTTCTTGTTTTTATATTTATTTATTTAAAAATTTTCAGTATAAAGCACACACAATAAATGCACATGAAATTAATGAATATATTGGATAGCAATTTTCTACATATCATGATTAGAAACTTTGTAATTCAATTATAAAAACAATTTTTTTATTGTTTAAATAACATTTCAGTCTTAAAGAATTAATCCTTCAAATAACCAATTTCAAAATTCTTAAAAGAAATAGAATGACACATTGATCCAAATCTATATATTTTATCTATACAGCTTCACATTTATATTTTGCATTTAGAACAACAATAGCCTGTCCGATAAATGCTGCATGAAATATATCAATACTTTATCCGTTTAATGACAAAATAAGTTTTCCTCTCTGGGAGAAATGAGAAATTTCAAATTTCACTTCATCTGTGCTTTGAATGTAACAATTGAAAACTTTTCAACCATTTAAATAAATAGCTTGAGAGCCCAAAGCTCTGTTAGAAAATGAGATAGGTGGGTTAGATAGTTAATAATAGACCGAATAAATTACGAATGAACGGAAATTGATTCTATGAATGTCAATAAATCTCATGAAATGTTACAAATTTTCTCTCGCATTAATTCTTTAAGTTTGGCAGTAGTGTGAAAAGTTTGGATTTAGATGTTGTAAATCATATTCAGTTTTGTTATCATAATACTTTAGTAGAATGAACTTTATAACAGATATGATGAATATTTGTGGCGTTCTAAAATACAATTGTATGTTATATTGTATTTGTACTATTTTATTGTTTTACGGTTGACGTATGTTATTTATATAATAAATTACACGTTAAATAAAATATATTTATCTCTCTATGTATGATATAATTTAAATTTAAACAGATTGCTGAAAATAACTGACTTATGAGTATATAAGATCGTTAAGACGCAAAAGAATGCTCAGAATTCTTTTGTCTTAGAGTTACTTTGAAAAGTATTGACAGGACTGATAATTAGAACAATTATTTCTTAAATATTTTCATATTTCTGAATATACTATGAGAACCCCAAAAAACTGCAACAATTTCCATGAAAAGGTAAGAACTGACAAAAAAATTCAGTCGCCATACATATTTAGAAACTTAACACTTAACATCTGTTTAAAGATATTAGAATTAAAGCTGGCATAGAAAAGATCTAATTTTTTTCTCGCGTTGCTATGTGGAAAAGATATGCAATAAGTTTCTTGGAATGTTATGTAATAAATGTGGTATTTATAGGTAAGAAGGAAATATGTTATTGAAATATGTTATTCATTTTTATTATTTATTAACATATTAAAAAAAAAAAATAATATGACATATTTAATGAGTAAAAAAGTTCTTTCATTAGAGTTAAAATTATTTAGGAAATAATAAATTAGGAAAGGTCTTATCTCAGTGTTATTTGAGACATGAACCATAGTCGAAAATTATATTACTTAGTTTTGCAAATTCAAGCATAAAATTTTTGACAAATATTTGGTTAGCCCTTTCCCGGCCCTGTTTAATTTCGCTACTCTGGTTAGTGTTTCCAAATTTAGGGAACATTTTTATTCAATATCTACCAGTGAATTTTAACTGTAACAGTTGCCTAATAACTTCGAAGGTTATTTGTCCATTATGTATATCAAATATCGCTCCTTAAAATTATTGGTGATAGTTGAATAAAAAAGTCTCTAAATTTGGAAACACTATTATAGAACACTTTAAAGAGTTAAGGCTGGCAAAGGATTGAAATTCATGTTTAGAATAAATTAAAAAAATATCTCATGTGCTTAATTTCTTCAGAAATTTCATTGTCTGTGAAAAGTGAATGTAACATAAAGAGCCTAAGATATAATTTTTCACAAGCAAATGATTTATTTTAATGAAAGAAAAAAAATACTTGTAACGTTTTTATAAACTTATAAAATTATTGTATGTTCTGAAAAAACTCTTTTAATGTAACTAATAAATTACCAATGGAAATTTAAACACTAAATGACGATAATAGTATTTAAGATTTTGAAAAGTACCTTCTACTAAGCTATCCTTTTATCACTTATGAAAATTCGGAGGAAAAGATTCAATATTATAAGCTTTAAAAGATAGTGTAATATATACAAAATATATCTATGTAATTATGTTCTAAAATTTTATTTTAACGTCAATTTCATTTTAATTAAATTTTGTTTTAATAATTAAAAAAAAAAAAAAAAAAAAAAAAAAAAGGAAAAAGAAAAAGTAAAAGAAAATCAGGCATGTATAAATGTAACCTAAGTAAAAAAAAATAAATAAATAAATAAATAAAAACATAAACATTGAATAAAAATTTTCAACAACTGCAACTAAAATTTTTGTGCGAAGTTTCGTTATTTTGTGGTGCTTAGTACTATTATGGCACGACTAAAATCTTGAAATACAGCCTACCAAAATTAAAAAAAAATATCGGTTGTAGCTAAATAACAATAATTTTACGATGTAACATAGCATTTTATTGTTAACAGCGTACAAAAAAGCGTTTACAAATGAAGTGCCATAATCTAATACTAAAAAAATAAATACATAAATAAATTACAAATGAAAAGATATTAATTCTGTGAGAATCAATAAATTGAATAAAACTTTCCAAATATTCTCATGCAATAATTTTTAAACTTTCGAAGGAGAATCAAATATTTGTTTTACATCAAATCAAGTTTCATTAATTAGATCCGATTTGTTATTGACATGATCGATCCCACTGAGCTTTAAGCCAAACATATTTATTATTTAAGAAAGTGGTTGATATATGTTTGTTATATCTTTAAAAAATGATGCATGTAAGTAACATTGCTTTTAAATAATTTTATATTTTCTGTTTGTAAAAAGAAAATTAGTTTATATTTTATGAAGAAAGTGAAAAAAAATAATTGTGTGTGTTTAAATTGAAAATTGTTGGATTATTGCTTGTTTTATTAATTTGAAATATGCATTTAATTAAATTTGTAGTCAGCAATATATAATCGAAATTAATAGAAAAATAAGATAGATTAACGTAAAAATTCATAAAAGTCAAATTGTAACTATAAAAGCTAATTTAGTATTTACAATCTTAATCATTAGTTTTTTCCCCCTCATTTTTATCACGCTTCTTAGTTGAGTAGGATTTTAATACAAATTTTCCAATTTTTTATTTGTATTTTATAATTATGATTTGGTTGTCATTCAGTATATCTGTACAGATTTGATAATAATTTAAAGTATAATGTATAAGAATGATCAATTTTATATAAATTTGACGTATACTTATCGTTAATTATAAAATAATAATTTATTCTTACCTTGTAAAAATATATAATTTAATATATAGTCTAATATGTAAATAATATTAAATAGTTGACAAACATTTTCACAATTACGAATAGTAATTTTAATTTTTGCTTTCTTAATCTTTTAAAATTTAATTTGTATTAGCGTTTATTATTATCTGCGTTTTGCCCGTTAAACCGATTTAACCCGCTCTTCCCGTCTTAAGTTGTGATGGGCTCTACTCTTTTCTTCTTATTATTTCTGTTTCCTTTGTTTGAATTTTGCCTTTGTGTCATATTATTTTAATTTCTTATATTATATACATTACTGCTGCTACAAAATACCTAAAATGTTTTTTTAGATTAAAGTACTTTGAAAAATTATTTTATAATTTAGTTTGAATAAAGTCATTCTATCGTGACTAAAGGTAAAAATTACAATAGATTAAGAAAATTTTTTATAACCACATTTAAATCAGTATAGTGAAAATTATTTTCTTTCATGAATTATTATAATACAGGGTCGCCAAAATATCTTTTAATTATTTTAATTTTTATATAAAATCAAATGTTTGATGTACGTGAGTGACTTTTGTATTAGAATGCTTCTCGTGATTAAAAAAAAAAAAAAAAAAAAAAAAAAAAAAAAAAAAAAACCTGTTCAAGCAAATAAAATAAATTTGTTCAACATTTTGCTCATAGATGACGTTGTTTCTCAAAAACAGCAAACAATGCAAGAAAAACGATTAAAAAATATTTATTTTGAGAAATTTACTGTATCATTTCAAAAAATGCGCCTCTTACAAATCAAATTACATCTAAACGGTAATCGAATTCAATTCAATAAAAATTCTTTAATTACTTGACTTTCAGTTTTTAAGATTTTCTTCATGTTTTTAAGGAGCATTGTCATCTATTAGAAAAATCTTGAACTAAAATATTTATTTTCTCATAGAAAACGTATCATCATGAGAGGCATTTTAGTGCAAACCGCACTCTTTTAAGTAACTTATCTGATTTCATATTAAAGTTGAAAATGTGTCAATGTTTACTGGTCACCCTGTATGAACAAAGTTCATAACAGGTATTATGATCGTTTCTAAGCGATTTTCACAAAATAAAAATTTACGACTAACCTAACACACACACACACATACATATCACGTTATTAACAAGTAACTCGTTTTCAACGGTCATCAGATTAAAAATAATAATCTAAAGGCAGGTCGTAATTATTATAGAAGATTAAAAAAGCTATAGAAGGTACCATTAAAAAATATATATATGCTTAAATAATATACAGGGTGATTATAAATAAAGATTCGATTTCAAAACGCTATAATTTTAAATTTATTGGTCAGAATGGTTTGATATTTTACCAGAATAATCGTCAGGCAAGTGGATTTTGCTTTGAGGAGGAAAAAAGTAGTTCTAAAGTCGACAGCAAAATTATTGAAACACACATTCACACTTTTCATACATAGATTTTTAGTTTGATAGCTTATTAACACGCTTTTATTAGCTTCACCTGTATATATTTATGTTTGTTTGTAACCACTCTGGGAGCAAACAAAAAATCTATATTGTAAAAAAAAAAAACACTTTTCGTACGTGAAAGCCGTAGCTGCGAGGTAAAGAGCCGTGCTACGAACCTAAAGGTCTAGCGTTCGAGCCCAGTCAGGGGAGATTTTTTTAAAAATGATTTTTGTTTAATTCTAAATTATTTTAATGAAAGATTTAAATGTATGTAAATATTAGGGTGTGTCACTCGCACGCTTTTCTCTTACCCTGCATTTCAATACTAAGATAGATATTTTGTGCTTTTTAGTTCACATTTCTATGAAAGCGCGTTCTTTAATTTTTTAAAACTATAATATTATTTTTATCACTAACTTACTTTTTTTACAAACAACATTAGGACTAAGATCATGACTCGATAAATATTTACTTAACAAAACAGCATTAGGAGCCCATATTTTAAACAAGAATTATTACTAGTGTTTCAATAATTTTGCTGCCGACTGTAAAATGTCTCCATGGTAAAACACTTAAATGATTTTATAAAACATCAGAATGTTGTTAGCAATAGAACTGAATAGCAGGAAACAATAGACACCAAGGGTTTACGACAATGTTTTCAGAAAAATGACGAGAATATGTGTTTACAGCGGAAATAGTCATAGTGACAGAGAAAAAAATTAGCTTCATGAAATAAACACCTTACGAATAATTTACGAATAATAAATGAAATAAAAACTTTTCAGATTAATTATAGTTTTCAATGTTAAAGAAATATTTCGTAAATTATTCCTTAAAAAAAAAAAAAAAAAAAAATCTATGTTTATTTCTTCTAATAAATATATTATAAATTGTTCCGTCTTTTGCCCTGACGTATTTAATGCTATTTTGTTAATTTTTTAAAAATTAATTTTAATGATTTTGTGCACAGTGGCTACTCATCGTTTTCGTGTCAAAGACTTATATGGCCGCATTATCTTATTTAATTCTCAACGGAGATTAAGTGGAATATCTGCCTTTTAAGGCTATCTAGATATTTTTTGCCATGAAAGTATTTGCATAAGCTATAAGTAAAATGAAATAAAAAATATGTCATTAAAAAAATTTAATTACAAATAATATATATTAGTTGTTTGAGGATTTCTCCTTATGCATAAAACCGATTTCATAATAAATAAGCTGTTTAAAATGTTTAGCCTAATTGCTAAAAATTATAAATTAAACGTCCGTATAAGTTAATCTAAAATTACGTTGGTTGCAATAATACTTGGAATCTTAAAATATATATATATATATATATATATATATATATATATCTTATGCAGCATCTTTCAGGAGCAAGAAACTATATTAATTTAGTTCTGCGGCTATAAATCATCAATAAATGATTTGAAACTTATTTTTAAAATTGATATGGAAATCTGCATGGAACACAAAATAATTAAATATTGATATAAAAGTTTAAATTATAATGTTTTTATAGAGAAAGAAATATACCCTAAGAAAACAAAGCAGAGTGAGTTTAATACTAAAATATATTGATTATTTGAAAAAAACCCATACATAATTATATAAAAACCTGCATGGAATACAAAAGACAACCGAGAAATATTTAAATAAATTGATACAATTAACATAGATTTTTTTTATTTGAAAGATATGTTTTTGTATCGTAGCATTAATACATTTGAACATAAAAAGGATTGAATAAAGGTGAACATTGTCTCGAAAAGAAATCCAAGAGAATAATTCAAATCCACGATAAACGACTATATTTTGTCTGTCACAAAAGAAAAAGAAATCCCATTCACAGATGAAAAGTGATGAATTCCGAATAACAATAGATTTTCATCTGGATAAATGATGCATCTAAAATGGAGACAATTTATCTCCCCCATAATAGAATGAATTTTCTTTGAACAGAGATAAAATTTAACTGGGTTTTATGTAACAATTGAAAACTTTTGAACCGTCTGAACATTTCACTTGGGAATATCGAATGCCGCAGAGTTTCGAGATGGGTCAGATATTTACTAATTTAGACAGGTTAAATTATAGATAAGCAGAATTGAATGTTTTCATTGCCTTTTCAATGGAAGCAAATTGTACTCGAGGTCTTTAGCTGAGATTCTTTTCAATGCTTTCTATTGTCTTTTCTAAAATATTTTGTTAAATGTATAATTCAGATATTCTAAGAATAAAACTTTATTATAGACTAAAGAAGGAGGTTTCTTTTGCATTTTCATCTTGTAAATGTTTTTGAAGATATATATTTATAAATTTTAATTTTTTTATTGTTTCATTTGATGGAGAAAGAACTAATAAGAAATTGATGTAAATGGGAATGTATATGAAATGACTTAATATCAGTTTGTAATTGAGTATAAAAAATAAGTTTAAAATCAAAACGTATGATTTAAGTTACAATCTTATATATACAATTTGTGAAGGTGAATAAGCAGTTCTGCGCTCAAAGTTGGTAGATGGGAAGTGCCGGGTTCGATCCGAGGTAGCGATCGTCGACAACGTTTTCCGTGGTTTTCTCCGAAACTCGCGTAAATATGGCTAGGACCCCTAAAAAGACCACTACGGAGGGAATTCCACCTATAAGCTTAGGACCCTAGCATAGTCAAACCCTATCAACCAACCATACACAGGATGATCTTTGTTTCTCAAATAACTCAATTTTTTAAGTAATTTTTAGATCAACTTGCAAAGTAAGACAATGTTTGGAAAAAAGCTTGAAAACCAATTTAACACACTCTTTACATCAGAATATCTTTACATGGTGACACTCTTTACATCAGAATATCTGGAATTAAGAGTACAGTCGGTAACAAAAGTATCCGAACACTAGCAAAAATTCCTATGTAAAAAAAGTACACTTCATACGGTTTTGTTAAATAAATCCTTGTCGAATCCTATTCTTAGTCAGTGTAAGAACATGATTCGATAAGGATTTATTTAACAAAACTGTATGAAGTGTACTTTTTTACATAGGAATTTTTGCTAGTGTTCGGACACTTTTGTTTCCGACTGTAAGTTAGAGGTGCTGAAAGGTTATCAAAATTCTAAATTAAATTATCATCAAGTTCAGTAACTGGTAATTTAACTGGAAATTCCTAAAACATTCTTTTATCTATAATCGGTTAAATTAAACAAAAACTAGCCAATTTCAATAGCCTTCAAAATGTCCTACAATGGCCAAATCGATGTAAAAGTTCAGAAGTAATTTTTAATAAGCTATTTTATATTTTAATAATTTATTTACCGTTGACTATATTGTCTTCATTATTGATAATCATTGTTAGATTGTTGATAATCATATGAAGTTATCACAAATTCCGAAATGTTATTATCAGGAAAATTACAAACATAATTGTTTCTATTTAAACAATAATTTGTATATGAACAAATTTCCAAGTAGCAACTGACCTATGCATACCAAAACGCAGCTGCTATTAAAAATATTTTACAACAAAGCTATTGTCATACAAAAAAAAAAAAAAAAAAAAAAAAAAAAAAAAAAAACTATTTAGAGCTCACGTACTATTGGCAGCAAAATTATTCGAACGCTAGCAATAATTCTTATGTATAAAGTACACTTAATAGTGTTAGTTAAATAAATCCTTTTCAAAGCATTGTCTTAGACTAAGAATATGATTTGACAAGGATTTATTTAGCAAAATAATATTAAATATATACATATTTTTTTATATGTGGATTATTGCTAGCGCTAGAATAATTTTGCTGTCGACTTACTGGAATATTAAAGTAACTGACTTCGTACATTTTATTATTTTCACTGTGCATCGTCATGTAAAAATATTTTTGTAGTATATTTACATTGGAATCCCTTAGTGTAAGACATTTTATAGAAAATAGATATTACATTCCTATGACATCCAGTATTTTGTTCTGTTTATATTTTAAAAATAATGACATGTATAAAAAGACTTGAAATACACACTTTTTCAATACTTTTTATACGAGGGCTGTTTTTTTTTTTAACCTCCGATCGCACGGTATGAAGGCCAGACATGCGGCAGGTGACTGGCGTGCGCAGCATGTGACAGCGCATCTCCTCTTCTACACGCTCTGTCACTGTTGACTGCAACACGCTAATTCGTTTTCAGCTGCAGTCAAGTAAACATGGCTGTCTTTATTGACTCTCCCGCCAAGTGTGAATTGCTAAGTGTTATTCGTTTCTTGCAGGCAGAAGGGAATAGTGCAGCGGAAATTTATCGAAGAATGAGTCGAGTGTATGGAGACAACTTTATAAGTGAATGGTGTCGAAAATTTAAAGATGGCCGAACTGATGTGCATGATGAAGGAGGTCAAGGACGCAAGTCTGTCGCTACAGACGATAAATGGGACATTTTCGAACACCCACCATATAGTCCCGACCTAGCGCCCAGTGATTACCATCTTTTCACGAAACTAAAGAAGTGGCTTGGAGGGCAATGCTTCCAAACTGACGAGGAACTCAAAGAAACCGTCATAACTCACTTGAAGTCACTGGCGGCAACATTTTATGAAGAGGGTATTTCAAAGCTTGTCAACAGATATGACAAATGCCTCAGTCATCAAGGTGATTATGTAGCGAAGTAACCTTTAATCTACATTACTTTTGGCTATAAAATCATTTTTTTATATTTGCCCGTTTTTCTTTTATAGACTATCGGAGGTTGAAAAAAAATAGCCCTCGTATATTAAACAACTCTGAAAACCAAAAAATAGTTAATATATAAAACTAATAATGTAACAATTACCACAGTCACTTCAAATTGATAAAAATGAATTACAATAAACTTTTACTTAACAATAAACTTAAAAAAAATATACATACATATGGAATCGACGTAATATAATGTATAAATTGATTAAGGTAAGAAAGTACATTGTTGCTTTGTTGCCAAAATTGCCTATTTATTAAGTAGAATTTATAATACACACCCTCTTTCTTAATCCATATTTTCTGAAAAATAATTTTCTTCTTATTTAATCGTTATTATATATTGCATAAAATTACTTTATAACAAAAGTGGTGTGAAAGAAAGCCGGGGTACTAATAATGCTACGGAGCGCAATAGAAAAGTTTGAAACTATGCGAGTGGAATTTCATCTCTCATAAAATATCAGATAGTTTAAATAAATTTAACGTGTTCTTAATTTTCAGTAAACTGGAAATCGAATTGTAAATTAATTAATGAAAGAAAATCGCTTTAAATGTTTTATCAGGCAAATGATGAAAATTTTTGAAATTTAGAATCTAAAGAGTGCTTTATTAAGTATTATCATTGAATGAACCTATATCTAAATAAAGCGCATTTCTGAAATAGCTACGGGAGCGTAAAAATTTTAATTGAATTTCAATGATTTCCATTCTTGTAATATTATAAATTTAACTTAATCGTCTTTTATTGCTTTTTTTTCTTTTCTGCGCAGTTTTCGCAATTTTCATAACAAAGAAAATTTTCACTAAAGTTTTATGATTAACACGCTTTATTAGCTTCACCTGTATGTATGTTTGTATGTATGTTTGTAACCACTCTGGGAGCAAACAAAAAATCTATATTGTTAAAAAAGACTTTCCCCGCGTGAATGCCGTGGCTGTGAGGTAACGCACCGCGCTACGAACCTAAAGGTCTAGCGTTCGAGCCCAGTCAGGAGAGATTTTTTAAAAATTGTTTATGTTTAATTCTAAATTATTTTAATTAAAGATTTAAATGTATGTAAATATTATGGTGTGTCACTCACCCGATTTTCTCTTACCCTGCATTTTAATACTAAGATAGATATATTGCGCTTTTTAGTTCACATTTCTATAAAAGCGTGTTCTTTAATTTTTTAAAACTATAATATTATTTTTAGGAAATCAAATAATTTTGAGCTATGGTTTTTTTGTTGTGTATTCCTAATTATTATGAGAACAAAATAAGATTGATAGCACTAGCAGAATATATACGTCATTCCATTCCTACATTTTTTAATTATTTTGTGAATAAATGCTTTAAATTAGATATCTCTAACAAACAAGGTAATTTCTATCAGATTTTGTATATTGGTAAAGAAAGATGATGGTGTTCAGAAGACTTCGATGTCAGCGTTGGGTACTGAATCATTTAATGCAGTAATACAGTTCATTAAACGAAACTTTGCTGCTTGGTATTATACTATCGAATTCAATGTGAAATACAAGCAGTCATTCATATATTTATTGTAACAGAACTGATTCCTACAGTGTTATTCTTTTCACAACATATTCCATTTCGCAGTAATGAGCTTTCATCTCCTGTTTCATACCTGAAAGCACACAAAGAATATTTTTGGCGTAAATATTTAAATTGTAAAAGATTTTAAAGCAAATTTTGTCAAATCCTATTTTAAGATAAATTATTTGAATAGTCACCACTTAAAGAGACAAATTTGAAGATCTATTAAATGGGTCTTATTTTCATAAAGATTTAAGTAAAGATTTCATTAAATGTTGATTATTTTGGAGAAATGAAGTTTTTCATAAAGTACTGAAAGCATATGGTTGCAACGTCCAGTTAATAACATTTCACCACATAAAAAGGACTAATTAGATTTAAATTTCTCTAGTTTCGCGTTCTAGCGCATTTCTTTTCTTCAATTTTTTTTTTTTTTTTTTTTTTGTAAATGTTACTATATTGTTGTATAATTAAGGCTTAATGAATGGTATTAAGAAGTTTATTTGAAGTGTAAGTTTATAACGGACATTCCACTGGTTCTTATTTTCATATTTAAGACAAATTATGTTATGTTATTTAAAACGATATTGATAAGAATGACGATGAATTTCATAAAGAATGTTGTTGTCGTTGTCAACAAATTATTTATGAAGAAATATAGATTTTTTTAAAGGCTTCATAAACACCTAGACACGTTAAAAATTTCTAATTTCTAATTTAATAAAATATCATTTTTGAAACACTTTAAACATTTAAAATTGATAAAATAAATTTTAAAATAGTTATTAAATTTTGTTTGCAGCTGTTGTTTTTGAATAAAATTACTTGTGTTGTTGTGCAATTTAGTTTTTATTTGGTGATGACGACGTTATAAAGAGTATATATAAAACTTTCCAAATGTTTTAAATGATCGAACATAATTTTAAACGTTTCGTCAAATATATAGAAAGCATCTTGACAAATGATTCTCAAACGTGACTAGCGTAAAGAAAATGTTATACTTAATACACTCAGCGAACCGGGGGGGAAAATAGAGCCAGTAATAAATTAAAGATAAAAATGTTATTTGTAATCAGATTGCGAAAAGAAAAAAAAATATTTGAAATGCCTTGTTACTCCAGGTACATGCCGGTTTCCACCAATGTAATTTCATATTTATAAAATTGTCATACTACAGTAGAGGTAACATACTGCAATGAGAATATAAAAAAAAAAAAATTATAAATATATGATGAAATATGAACAGTTTTACACAATAATATTTCATTGCAAAGGTATATTGCAAATAATTGAGTCAAATAAAAAATTTAGACGAAATTCAACTAAAATTCCATACGTTCTTTTGATTTCCTCTTTCTGAATTTAGGTATTTAATTATAGTGTATGTATTCTAGGGTTAGATGTGTATGTATATATATATAGATAGATAGATAGAGAGAGAGAGAGACCGCTCAGTAGTAATGTAATATAATCAGTGCAAACATTTGAAATTTAAAAATGAATTAATTTCAGTATTCAGACAATTATTCTGATCAAAAACGAAGACAGCCAAAATCAAACCAAAAAAGAAATAAAGTAAAATCTAAATGAATTATAGCAAATTGGAATGAGAAGAAAGCATTATTTGCATTCTAACGTTTCCAAGGGCCTTGTAGAATGCAAATATGCTAAAAAAAAGGATAATTTTCTGTAACAAAGAAAGCAAATTTCTTTGTTCTCAGGCCCGAGACACCCATTGTAAACCAGAAAAAACGATATATATATATATATATATATATATTTGTGTGTGTGTGTGTGTGTACAGGGTTTTTCAAAGTTACAGCGATAAACTGTAAGAGGTAATAGGACACATAATAAAGATTCCGAATTGTATAGGAATCCACGTCCGCAAATGTCATTTTAACCCTTCATGAATAGGACTTTTAGGTTATTTTTAACAGATATGGGCATGGCTTTTAAATTTTTCCTTTTAAACATTTTTTTTCGTGCAAATAACCACGTTAAAAGATATATATAGTAATAATGGTGTTTCTTATTGATGTATTAATACGAAAATTTGGTATAATTTCATGAAATGATGGATAGCAATAATTTTTGATTTTTACGTGATAGGTAGGGTTACAAATAACTAAAAAATTAGACTACACATGAGCATATACTAGCACATAGTGGTAAGTGTTGAAAATTAACAGAATGTATCTGCACCTTAAAGGGTTAATATGATGATTATTGTCTTGGGTTGCCATGTACTTCTCTTTTTTTCTGTTGTCATCTACGTCCGCTTGAAGTTTGTAGTTCTATGTTTGTACCGCCCATATGCGTTAAAAAATACCCTAAAGCACCCGTTTTCTTAAAGAGTTAAGATGACATTTGCGGACATGGGTTCCTATGCAAATCTGAATCCTTATGAAGTGCCCTATCTCCTCATAAACTTTGCCTCTGTAATTTTGGGGCACCCTGTATATATTGTAAGAGACATTCTATGCATTTGGCAAACGAATTATGGGAAAGAAGTTTAGGTAACGCTTGCGAATGCGCATATAAACATTAATTGGATATATATATATATATATATATATATACATACATATATTATCAGACATTAATTAATCTTATATTCTTATTACAGTATGTTCTCCTTGCTGTAGTATATAAAAATTTCTAATCACAACATTGTATTGGCTATAAAGGTCCACATTATATAAAAAACAAAAACAAAACTATTACATGTCAATGAATACACACGCTATACTTATACAAGTGAATAGAGAAAATTAAAAGAAGCATTATAATTATACACTTCCTTTCCATAAATGGCCGAACACTTCCGATTTCAAAAGTTTTTTTAAAATATCTGAAAAAGTACTAAAATAATCTGGTGTGTCACTCACACGACTTTCTCTTACCCTGAAATTTAATACTATAAATACAGGTTGGAGATTAAGGGGTACGATAACGAGTACTGTTATGCAAACCTATGTTAAACAATTAAAATTAGGCTTCGGAAGAGTTTTATATGATAATTAGTTCTGCTCCCCGTTTCATTGATGCATCTACATATATATAGAATTTAACTCTGTTATTAAAATTAAAAGTTTACTTAAAATTATACAGACAATTTTCACACGCATTAACTTCAAAATACAACATTTAGATCTCCTAAGATTATTCGTTTTTAAGTTACTCTAAGAGACACAGACAAAGATCAAACGTTAAAAAACTTGACTACGGTAATCAGGAAGCCTCAAAACGAGTAAATATACAAAAAAAAAGTGATGAATATTTAGCTTAAAACATACATTATTTACCATATCTCTATGAGGAATTTATTTCAATTCCGAAACAGCTTTCTTGGAAATTGTAAAATATTATTAATAAAGCACACCCACTAACAGCAAATAACTAGTGTGTTGTGGCCACCACATGACTTTCTTCTATATTTTCCTATACAAATTCACTCAGTAAAAACAATTTATTAAAATTATTATTTAAAAATATTATCTTCCATGATAATGCAGACGATTTCCATATTAGAGAAGTAGTATAACAAACACTAAATATCCAAACAAAGTTGAATTTATTCTCAATATTACATATTAAAAATAAAAAAAATCGATAACTTTATTTTAAATTATCGCAGATCGATGGTTCAACCTTTCGTTTTAAAGGTATTGGTGAGGACTTTTGAAAGATACCCACCATGAAAATTTACTGCCTTCGAGGGGGGACTTCCTCTCCAACGGGGAGGCGAGGGTCCTACATATGCAATTTTTTTTCACAGTTGAATATCTCTATTACAAAAAATATACATTCGTTTCATTTTCTTTAGTGCAGTCTGTAGATGTTAAACTCTATTTACCTGCAATTTCCCCCATAGACGTAATGTATTTGAATACTTTTGATTGTCCCTATACACGAACCATTGTCTTCATCTCAACGAAAAGCTTAGTGTATGATACATATTTAGAATACGGAGTTTGTAATTCCTGCTACTATTTGTTCTTGAGATATGCTGATAACACACACAGAGACAGACACACAGGCCATTCGTTAAAAACATGATTTTCATATTCAGGGGACCTCAGAACATGTAAATATAACAAAAACTCACGTTCGAAAATTTGACACTAAAACAATTCTTTCTCGACCCTATGGGTAAGGGAAAGTAAAATTCATCTCTAAACTTCAGGAGTGTAAAAAACATGTTATACCTCATGTACTTCAGTTAAAGTTTTGAAAAACAGTAAAAAATTACTGAAAAATTAAAGTATTTGGCATCACTTTGTGAAAAGTAATGCTTGAAATACGATATATGTGTAGCATGTGATTATGGGGCTCTTTTTTATTTTCTTTATAAATTTTGAAGTCTCTACTGTATGTAATCAAGGAGATATAAAGGTTTCTTTAAAAAATTGCCAAAAATTTTTCACTTTTTTAGCTATAATACGCAAGGTATTAAACGGAGCACAAAACCGATTTCGGAAACCCGACATAAAACATTAGACACAGCATACTGCAATGAAAAAAAAATAATGGTATGTGAGCATTTTTACTAAATAACTTTTAACTGCGCACGCGTAAGATTTATCGAAATTTTATTTGCATAATTTAATAGCCAAATGTATAGAGTTACTCATTTAAAAATCCCAAACACGTATCGTGTAAACTCAAATGGTTCTACGCCATAGAATGAACTGCTATTCAGTTTCTCTCGAAAAAAAGCTAAACTATATGGGGTTTTACTCATATTTTTATTTAGATTCAATGAGTGATACTACAGTTTTCTGTGATTGTAAGTAAATATTGAGAAAAACCCCCTTATCAATTTCTTATTTTTGGTAACAACTGAAATTCAGTTCATTCTATGGCGTAGAACTTTTTGACTTTACACGATACTTATTTGGGATTTTTATATAAGTAGCTCAATACATTTGGCTATTATATATTATGCAAATGAAATTTCGCTAAACCTTACGCAGGCACAATTACAGTTGTTTTAGTAAAAATACTCTTATTTCATTAGATATTTAATATTTTTTCATTCTGCTTGCAGTATGCTATATCTAATATTGTATGTCGAGTTCCCTGAGAATAGCTTTGCACTGGGTTTAATACTTTGCGTATTATAACTGAAAAAGTGAAAATGTTTTTTTGCAATTTTTTTAAAGAAACATTTATATCTTTCTGATTATATGCGGTAGAGGCATGAAAATTGAAACAGATAATAAGAAAGATTTCCATAATCACATATTACAGCCAGATCGTATTTCAAGTATTACTTTTAGTTCGGTGATGCCAAACACTTTAATTTTTCTTTAATTTTTTACTTGTCTTCCTATCACTTTCGGTGCAAAACTTTAACTAATATATAGGAGGAATAACATGTTCCTCGCCTTCCTGAAGTTCCAAAAATGATTTGTTTAGTACTTTGTGAGATATCTTAAAAGGCGTCTGAAGTCGAAAGTGTCCGGTCATTTATGGAAAACACGCATTTAAAGCATATTTTATGCAGGATGATACCAACACTAATTATTAATTTTTTAATTTTTTACTTGTCTCTTTTTCTATGCCCTCTGTACAAATGTTTTGCTGAAATATATTTTAACAGGGAGATAACGCATGTTCTTTATACCCTAATGTTTTAGGATGTTTCGGTTAATATTTTTCTAGATATTTAACAAAATGTTCCAGACATTTATGTCAAGCTAGTAAGAAATACAGCAAAAATTTTAATATCTTTCCATATTTGACTTGTATTGTTAATAGAACTTTTAAAGGATCTTATACCTTTTAAAATGTCGCGGGTCATGTGAAAATGAGTCTGTTTTGACTAATGATAACTGCTTAAATTCGTATTATAATTAAATTAAAAAATGAATGGTGTTAAAGGATTATTCCAGGATTTAGAAAATTGTATAATTAACAGTCTTAATTAATTACAATGAAAAATGCCGCACAATTAATTGTGTTTTCAATTGTGAACCGTAAGATAAAAAAAAAAAAAAAAAAAAAAAAAAAAAAAAAAAAACTTTTCTATGTATAATCCTAAAATTTTGCCTGAATTGTATATTGATATATTATCTATAGAATGAATCAATATCATTAAGATATTTAAATATTTTCATTAAATTTAATAATTAATTTAATTAAAATTTATGATAGTTTTGCATTTTTCAATTCTGCATGATGATTTTAAATTCTTTATTCAAAAGAATTTCTATATAATTAATTGATTCTGTAAAATGTAGTTCTGGGAACACTTTAATGCAAGTTACATGCTTATATGTAAATTCTCAGTCAAGTTATCTTACGGATATTGAAGTAACACTGAAATTTAAAATAAAAATTAATTGTGCTGCATTTTTTATTGTTATTCATTTAGGCTGCTAATTATATAATTTTCTAAATCCTGAAATAATCTTTTAACACCATACACATTTTTATTTAATTATGATATGAATTTAAGCAGTTATTAGTCGAAATAGACACATTTTTCACATGTACCGCGACATTTAAAAAAGTATACCACCCTTTAAACATTCTTTTAATATATAAAATGAATATTACGTCTTATGATGTCGGATGTTTTACATTTACATTTTACGGTCATTACGAATAATATTTGTAAGTCATCAGATTCTTATTGATCTGTGTTATTCAAACGACTATAATATATCAACTCTCAAGCAATTTTCCCAAGAAGGATTTTGTGTTATTAAAATGTTACCACGTTTTTCGAAAAGTAATATTTATTTTATAACTGAATAAATATCACTATTATCAATATATGAAAGTAATGACAAATTTAGTATACCATCAACTTAGTTTTGCGAAAGTTCCCAGGAGAGCAGTCGGATTCAGAATGCATCTAAAATTAACTAAGCAAAGCTTTCGTTATTATTGTAATAAATTAAAAACACTTTAAAAACACGTTAAAAATAAATTTATTAAAAATATTAAAACTTCCAAAGCTTTTAGCCTACATAAAAGAAGGCATCATCAGGGAATTTAGTTTTACACATACTTCAGAGCAGTTATATGTACTTTTGTATTACATGGTCAACAGTTAAGTCCTTACATAAAATATATTCAACTGGAAGTTATAGATAGAGGCTGGAACTATTACATGGTAATGAGGTGTTACACTTGGACGCTGGAGCTATTGCAGGATGAGGGGGTGCTACACAGGTTGGAACAATTTCAGGATGAGAAGGTGCTGTACTTAGAGGTTGAAACTATTGCAGGAAGAGTAGGTGCTACACTTGGAGGTTGGAACTATTGCAGGAAGAGAAGGTGCTACACTTGGAGGTTGGAACTATTGCAGGAAGAGAAGGTGCTATACTTGGAGGTTGGAACTATTGCAGGATGCGGAAGTGTTACACTTGGAGGCTGGAACTATTTTACGATGAGGAGGTGCTACACTTGGAGGTTGGAACTATTGCAGGGTGACGAAGTGCTTTACTTGGAGGTTGGAACAGTTATACAATTGAAGAACTGCTAGTCAAGAGATTGTAGAAAAGTCAGAGTGCAAATGCAGGAAATGAAAATTTATTACATGTGTTTTGAAGAGTCGCCTGAGGGTATTAACTCTTAATTTAACTCTTAACTTGAGTTTGTTTATATTTCATCATTAATGTTATTAGTATTAAAAAAAAACAGTTTGCATGTTTCTGTCTCTTTTTCCAAAAATAAATAAATAAATAAATAAAATAAAAATAAAAATAAAATAAAAATAATTGACTGGCGCTTTTATTGACGCTTTTTCTTTATAATTTTTCAATTTACATTTTTCTAGCACTGTTTTTATTTTCATGTTTTAACTAATATAAATATACAATGTGACATTTCATTAAAGGAATATTAAATTTTTAATCAATCTACATGAGTAACATAAATAATCTACCCGTATTAATTTAATTACAGCAGAATTCTTAAAAAAAAAAAGACAAATTGCGCACAAAAAAAAAAAAAAAAGTGATAAATTAAAAAGGTGAAATAAAGAAATCCGGAGAATTATGTAGATCCATGATAAATGATAATATTTTGCCTGACAGTGGAGAAAGAAAAAAAGAATTCAGTCGCAGATCAAAACTGAAATGATAAATTCCCAAATGTGGTAGGAGATTATTCTGTGGATAAATGATGCATCTAAAATGAACACAATTTATTTCGTTCATAATAGAATATTTTTCTTAGAGAAAATATGGGGAAATTTCGACAATGGTTTCCCTGAAAAACTGAGAACAGTTTCCTTTGAAATTACCGATGCTAATGGAAAGAAGTTATCGTGAAATGTATTATTTTTCTCCTTGTCGCCCTTTACTTGTGTTATCTACATTTACTTTTTTTTTTTTTCAAAATTTTTATTTCAAGGAAAAAAAAATTATTTTTTGAAAGGTATATCAAAAGATTTGCTTTTCTAAGTTAAATTTTTGATATTATTAATTTCATAACTGCTCTATTTATTTATTTATCAAAATGTATTTAATATGGATATATTTGCAAAATATTTTTTAACTTATATAATATACATGATTTATGTATTGACAATATTTATAACACAGTTTTTGATAATGATTTTCGATAAAGATGCTAGAAATGAAAACGCGACAAGTTAGGAAAAAAGTCGTCTTTTACTTATTCCCGTATTAGGAGTGTTGCAGGAAAACACGGATCTTATCAAAAGTTTTATATTATTATGATATATATTATGAAAAATAATAAAATATTAGATAATAATAACATTCATTATTAAATATTTATATTTTACTAATATTTTTCATTTCAGTAATTAATAATATTAATAAATAATAACAATGATGATATTAATAAAAAATCTGGAGTGATTCCACTCGACTTTCTGAACATTGAGTAATTAATGGTTAAAAGTAAAGCAAGAGGAGTTGTTAAATAAACAAAAGAGAAAATTATAATAGGGTGTTTGAGTATTTTTCTTTATATAGTACACGATGTTTAATTTAACGCTATTTTACAGAACACGTAGATCATAATGATAAAGAATATTTCGTTATGTCACTGTAAAAATCTACAAATGCTATATTCACCAAAAGGCTTATAGTTAGTGCAGCAGTGACTTATAACAGTTATATAAACTTTCAGCTTCATCGGATAAGGCATTTAGACGCTATCGCACTTTAGAGTTTGAGCCTATATGCCCCAATGATAAAGAAATTTGCATTTTGTCACTATAAAAAGAACCAAAAGTGCTAGATTCTCTAAAGTTCGTGTGAGGGTGACGTATAACATGTATATATATTTTCAGTTCATTTCAACAAGGTGTTTAGTCGCTGCCGCACTTTCAATAATTTGAGCGTATAGGTCTTAATGATGAACAATTTTTATTTGTGTCCCTGTAAAACTCGTTAACTGCTACAGTCACCAAAATCTATACAGTTTGTGTTATGATGACCTATAACTCGTATATAAATTTTCCACTGAAATGGATAATGCATTTAGATTCTATCGCACTTTAAATAATTTCACCTCCATAGGCTCTAATGATACATAATTTTTCTTTGTGTTCCTGTAAAAAAACTATAAGTGCTAAATTCACCAAAATCTACAGAGTTCGTGCAACTGTGACATATAATATGTGTATATATATATATATATTGCTCAGTTTAATAAGGCGTTTATGCGCTATCGTACTTTTAAAAATTTGGCCCCATAGGCCCCAATGATGAAGAATTTTCTTTGTGTCCCTGTAAAAGAAACTATAAGGGCTAGATTCCCCAAAATCAATAGGATTCGTGCTACGCTGACTTACAACATGCGTACCAACTTTCAGCTCATTCGAGCAAAGCGTTTATACGCTAGCGTGTTCACTCACATACATACATCATCGTAAAAATAGTGAATACGGACTCAGGGGACCTCAAAACGTACAGAAACACCAAAATCTCGAATTCGGATTTTGGCATGATTACAATACTTTCCTTACATATGTATGTTCGGAAAGTAAAAACAATACTATTATTTCAATAATAATATCATTAATGGAGTATTATTATTAATCATTGATTAATAATAAAAGGGAAAATAATAAAAACGACAGAACTTGCCCTTACACCTAATAATAATAGTCACCCTGTAACTGATATAAGTTCGTTATTAAAAATGTTAAAGTTCTGATATGATGATGACATAATCAAAAGTGTCTTGTTTATAATTAATCTTGTTTATAATTATTGAATTTTTTACTATTATTTTTCACGCTTGCTTTGGGCCTATTGCCAAATATTATTTTTAAATATCAATGTTGATAAATATTCATTTTATTTTGATTATTTTATTAATATTTACAAAACTTCAAATTTTTTAATTTGTAGATTTGGAAATATAAAATATGTTTATTTTATGTGAAATATAAAATAAATGTACAAACGTACTTCAGATTTCATGTTTAATAAGTATCGCAATTTTGATGATTTTCAGTTGTAAATTTTTCATTTTATATAATTTTCCCACATTTCCAAAATTCTTTCACTATGTTCAAATAAATAAATAAATAATTAAATAAAATGAATAAATTGAGAAATTGCATTTTTTATTATGGCTTTTATCTCTCTCTGTTTAATAGTTTGAAATATTTTAAATTGAAAAAAAAAAAAAGTTAATAGTAAAAACAAAAAAAAAAAAAAAAAAAAAAAAAAAACAGGTACGTTAAAATTGAAATTTTATCACGTCTTTGTAATATAATTCTCATTATATGTTTATGAATTCATAACTTTATTTCATTTTATTTTACGTTTTCTTGAGAGATGCGCATATATTACATACGTACATATGCTTATATTTTATTTACATGCATTTTTATTAGAATTCTTTTTACAATAATATTTTTAGTAATAAATATTTTATTTTAAGGTGATTAGAGAAAAGCATTATGAAAATGTTACGTTAAAATGTTATAGTGAAAAATATCACACGTATTTTGAGTTAATTTTATTTTCAAATTCACATTTATTCCTAAAGTAATTGCCAAAACATTTGGTAAAAAAAAAAAAAAAAAAATGTAAAAGAAAAAAAATAATACTTTATTTAGAAACGTTCCTCAAGTTATGAATAATTAAGATGGAAGTCTTTTTCAAAACAATTATAAATATAAATAAGTATTTATTATTCATTCTGAAATTATTTAACTTTCGAAAACGAAATGTTTATTCAGGTGATTACTATCTTATAAATTTTTAAATAGAAAGGAAAAGAAATTGCATTCATGATAGAAAAATGTGACGAATATCTAATGAGAAAAGATTCTAATCATGATTAATATTGAGAAAGAATTATCAAGGAAATTAAATTTATCGCTCATAGATTTTTATAATATCAATTTCGACTACGCTATTAATTTTAATTTAGTTTCATTTATTCACCGCAATAATTTCCAAATGGTCTTATTTTTTAAGACAATTTGTTAATAAACGCTAGAAGTATGTCATATCACGTAATCCGGTTCTTTATTACGCCATAAATTTTGAAGGCGCACACACCATTTATAGAAAGAGATCAAAATTTAAAATTGGATTTAATTACTACGTTTTATTGGTTGTAGAACTGATTCAGAATTTAAATTTTTCTTGAAATGATATTTAATATTCGATTTATATCTTGAAGATGAATTCTTTATTTGATAACGAATTGGCCATTATCATTTTTTAAAACTTATCTTGATCTAATAGTATTGAATTAAAATGACGACATAAGTTTTTTTCTTTTTTTTTTTTTAGGACTGTTAGTCTCAATCTGGGATTTTTGCGGTGTCATTTTTCCACAGTTGGACATTTATCGAAATCCAAAATTTATCTAAAATATATTTGAATAATTTGAAAACAATGTTATAATTAAGAAAAAAAAAAAAAAAAAAAAAAAAAAAAAAAACAAATTTAAACTAAATTCTTAAACTAAATTCCGCTTTTACCACAATTTCACCAAAATCATTTATTTTATTTATTTATTTTATTGATTTATTTATTTTTGGAAAGAAAAAGAAAAGAACAGACAATAATTAATAATCAGTATCGAAACAAACACTATCGAAAAAGTTTTTTTTTTTTTCTTTTTTAATAATTTTGAATTAGGAAATAAAAAATGCATGTGCAAAATGAAAAAAAAAAAAAAATGAATTTAATGATTTAATTTTTATATAAAACATGATCGCGTGCTATCATAAAGAGTAGATGTAAAATTTAAAGTTTATGTGGTGCGTGTGTCATCTATAAAAAATGTTTTAAGAAATTGAATAAAATAAAGAAAGCAACGATGTTGGCTGTATTTTGTTATATAGTTTGAATTTTTGAATTTTATAGAAGTAATATCTACCGTAGGAATAATTTCTTATGTTAAAACTACAGGGAATTGTTTTGCGAGCACAAGCGATGCTAATTTTTTTCACTTACTGTGAAACTGCTTAATTATTATTATTATTATTTTTAAACTTTATTTTTTAAAGTAAATTAATTAAACCAGAACTCTCGAAGAAAGAAATTTTGTTCGTGCATTTAAAAAATTATTTTAAGCTAATTCGTTGTTTCCTAAATCTAAAATGCTAAACAACATAAACGATGATATCTACATTAAAATTTAATAAAATTTAAACACTATTCCGTCAAAATTATTGCTTAAAGAAATAAAGCTATAACAGCTGAAAATACAATTATACCAATTAAGTTATGCTAGATGCAATTCATATATTATGATAGCCAGTTAAATGGAATAATAATTGAAAATCTTCATGATATGAAATACCTTCTTTTCATAAATTAATTTTTTTCGTTATATATCAAAGTCGGTTGCATGTTAAAAAGAAAGTAAATTTTTTGCAAGAAATTTTAAAAAATATTTTTATAATACAATGTACACGCGGATTCAGAATGATTACCTGATTTTGGCGAACAAATTTATAGCAAAACCAATTGCTAAGATAAGGAAAAGCTTCTTAAATATGATCACACTATTAAAAAATTAAAAGAATCTGTTAAAAAATAAAACAAATCTTCCGCATCATTCAAAAGGATAGGTTGATTTCTTTTTCTTATCAATTAGCCGCCATTTTGAAAGAAAATGGCGGCTTCAATTGATTATGGACTTGGCAGAAATATTGAGGAGGACTATGTACATATGGAGTTTTAAGCATATCGGTTCATAAATACATTTGTTATGTGTTTTTGTAATATTTAAGCGGCTGGAACTTGGAAATAAGTGGTGAATCAAGTTCGCAAACGAACATATCAAAATGTATTTCTAAGATAAGCCTGCTCAACAAATTTAGTTCGGATTAATTCAGTATTTCGAAAGTGATTATTTTGATAAATTTTCAAGTGGTCGCCACTTAAAAATGAATGACGGGGCAAGTTAACCAATTAAATAACCCAAGATATTTGCAAGATAAGTCCATTGTCCAACCTTGTTTCGAATAAATTCAGTAGTTCGAAAGTTATCGTGATGATAAATTTTCAAATTGCCGTCACTTGGAAACAAAATCGCGGAGCAAGTTGCCAAGAAAGCTCATCGAAGATATTTGAAGCATAAGTTCACTGTCAACTTTGGTTCGAAATAATTCAGTGTTTTAAGTGTCATCAGAAATTTTCAAATGGCACCGTAATTTCAAATGGCCAACACTTGGAAACAAAAGGATGGAGTGGTATAGTGTGATGACCAGTAAACTTATCTAAGATATTTGAATGACAAGTCCACTGTGCAAACTTAATTCGAATCGATTCAATATTACAACAGTTATCGTAATGACTAATTTTTTAGTGGCTGCCACTTAGACACAAAATGGCGTAGAAAATTGCCCAGCGAACTCATCCAAGATATTTGGACCATAAGTTCACTATCCAACTTTGGTTTGAATTAGTTTAGTAATTCAAAAGTTATCATGATATTGCTTTTTCAGGAGGCAGCCCGATTTCAAGTGGACGCAACTTGAAAACAAAATGACGGAACAAGTTGCCCAGTAAACTCATCAAATATGTTTGTATGAAATTTCACTGTCCAACTTTTGTTCGAATTGGTCCAGTATTTCAAAAGCTATCGTGATGATAAATTTTCAAGGGATAGTCTGATTTTAAATGGTCCTGCTTAATATACGATACCCACCATTTTGTTAAAAATAGCGGATAGAGTTCATTAATATACTTGGTTAAGACCCTTATATGGTATATGTATACATCAAAAGAATTTACGGATAATTTAATGAAAATGAACGTCAACCTATTGTTACTTTACGAAATACTTGGAAATACACATGCACATATGAATAAAATATACTTTGTCGTTAAAATTCTTTTCCAGAATACAATATTTTTGGTTTATAATTAATATAATTCTTTGTCAACTATTCACAAAGATAATTAAAATTGAAATGTAAGCAAATTAGATATTTACATATATTAAAATAGAGTAATTTTCTAATTAGGAAACCAGACCTTTTCAAAATAAGAATATAAAAGTGAAGACTGAGCGAAATTAATTCATTGAAAATTTATTTTGCAAAATATTTTGACAAATTAAATGTCAAAAATCATCGTAATCATATCGTTAGAGTATATTAAATTTCAAAATTTATGCTCCTTTAAGAGTGATGTATTGCATGAAATGTGATGTTTCTGAAATTTATATTTTTTGATTAATGTCTAAAAAAGTAAACAAACCTTTTAAAATACTGTATCCAAAAGAGAAATAACGCACTTCTGTATAAAATGAATAGGAGGTTATTAATTTATATGACAGAAAACACATTTTGAATTTAAAAGTTTATATGCAAAAGGGGAAATAAATATTTTAGTGTGTTATGATTCAAGCATAAATCATTAAATTAGTTGAGTATATCTTAAAAACATGAAAATGTGAATAGTTATTATTTGCTTATGTTTTCTCCCCATGAGAAACATAAAGATGTACTTTGAAGTTTGAAAGTGGTGTAATAAATGCAATAATGCATCTCTCTTTTTCCCTTTGTAGGAAATGATATTTCTTACCAAGTACATTCTCTTTGTAATTTAATAATTTTCAAAATCTTTCAAACAATAGTTTTATTGTTTATATGTGTTTTCGCTTAATTTATTCTAAATAAAACAATGTCTTTTGCAAGAAGAAATAGGCAAAAATTGTATTCAAATTGAATTTAACATAATGAATTAACCTCACAAATAATAGTTAAGGATTTTTTCAATTACTATACATTATTAAAATTATAAAGTTAATGCTTTGATTTTAAGAGATGTATAATAATTTTTATTCAAAAAGAAGCAAAAGTATACCTTAAAATTTCTTGCTTTTGCTTTTATTGAATTGAATTGAATCTTTATAGGTTATCTGAAAATGATTTTGTCATTTATCTTCCTCTTTAAATAATTATTTAGCATTCTAAATCACCCAAATTTTATTTTATGCTTGAAGTCACCGGTAAAACATTATTCGACTTTATTTTTATATTAAAAGTTTATATTATAAAGTGTAATTAAAAGTTTTTCATTTCTTTAATTGTTTCAAGTAGTATAACTAGTAATTTGACCTTTCGATCTTTTGATAATACGCAAAATATGAAGGAACAAACACTGTTAAGTGCTTACCAATTTCTCCATTTATAATTTCTTAAATTGCATTTCAGATATTTTTAAAAGTTGAAAAGGATGTGTTTAATATTAGTTTACTATAATTATTGGTGTTTCTGAATAAATTAAAATATTCACTATTGTTGCAGTAACAGTCTTACTGCGTTAACCCTTTGCATCACAACGGGATTTTAAAGTCTCATCAAACAAATTCCTCAATATAGCCTAAATTTATTACAGGATTTCATTAGAACTTCAAAGTCCCTATAGTTTAAGCTCTTCTTATAGTTAGTCTATAGTTTAAGCTAAATTTAATATGAAATGTTTCTCATGCAGCAAAGAAATATAATAAAAAAGTTACAAACTATTTTTCAAAAATAAAGTAATTTACGATATAAAGAGTAGTGAATTAACTGTTTGAAATATTTTTTATTTTATTTTTTAATGTTTATAATTTGTATTTTAATTAATTACAATATGTATTTCTTCCAAAATTTTGATATTATCATTTATTGAAAAGTTATGATTTTTAATGGCATCATTGGTTATATTAAGCATAAATAAACACCTCTCAGTTGTTTTATTAGTTATATTAATTCGTACTCTGCTACTACTCCTATTTAAAATATATATATATATATATATATATATATATATTACCTTTGAAATAAATTTATGACTAAATATAAGATTTATTGTTTTATGGAGGGAAAAAATTGGGAATGAAAGGATTAATTATCTTTTAAGAAATCAATATGCAAAATGCAAATGTGTCTAAAACACTCAGTAAATGGGGAAGGAAAGAAAAATATTGGTATCGTGACGTGACCCCGCATGCGCAGTGACATGTCAGAAAGAATTGCTTAATAATGAAATTACTGTTATAAAGCCCCGTCGCATGTTATAATAATTTTAATGTAATATGTGTTATGTTATAGTTAAACGCATGCAACATTTTAATTATCAACTTTTGTTACAAATTACGAAAATTGGTGAAGAAAGCTCATGTAGTATTGCAGTATTAATGCATGAGTATGGAACAGAGACATTAAGTAAATAATAATAATAATAATAATAATAATAATACGAAAGGTACAGTTTTTTACCTGTTTTTGAATTTGACTGAATGCAGCCCAGCATCCACAGTTTTTTGTCCAACTCAAAAGCATTTGAGACTGTCTTAAACACATATTTTATTTACTGCTTTTGTTCCATAGACATACAGTATAAGTACATGGACCTCGTCACATCGTTTTACAATTTATTGGAAAAAATTGTGCGTGCACGTTGATTCTCTGTACTAAGACAACATGGTCTCATACTATAGAATGATGATAGCAAGCAACTATACTTTAAAGTTGTCAATTTACTAATAGACAGTACTTTCGGATATATTTATTTCCCATATGTTACCGTGTACTTTTAAATATTGTATTTCTTCACACTCTACAACGAGCATTTTAGATTTACCTTGCGTGTTTTAAAACCCATTTTGTTAATTAGACAGAACTTTTTAATACCTGGAATTTTTAATACATTATCACATATGTATAATTAATTTCACAAGAAACGGTAAAAATTATGAAATTGCAGAATAATTACCAGTTTTGCATTTTTAAAATATGAAATATATTTTTTTAAAAGTACTTTCGCAATACTATTATGGAAAAATAAGGGTTAGATATAATTACCGAAGAGAGTTTTTTGAAACTTTTGTTTACTATATAAGCTCTTTCTTCTTAGAAATTCAGGATTATTTAGTTTGTTTCATAGATTAACATTATTAAGGGAATAAAAAAAGAAAAAAAAAAAAAAAAGAAGAAGCCTTTTTTCTAAAAGAATATATTATACGGAAAAGTAATAAGATCTACAAGACAACCTGAGAAAACTTTCGATATCGTATGGTATAGTTATTAACAGCGATTCTTATTTAACTGAGGTTTGCGATTTAAGAAAGTAATCTTAAAACCTGCGGACTCTCTTCCAGCAAAACGGGCATTCAACTACAGATTCTGGAATCCAGAAAGTAACTGTGAAAGCCAGCCATTCTGCTTATATGTTACAAATAAAAAAGCATAAAAGTAAAAATGGGTATTATTAAATTATGAAAATAGTTTGTGAATATTTTCGTTATAACAAAACGCACATAGGATGTTAGGTTTTGAATCCCCGTGTAGTCATAAAAATCAACGCTTTTGCTTATCTGTAATAAAAAAATAATAATAATAAACTAATCCCATATATCAAATGTATGTACAACAAGGCTTTTTAGAACTTGTCAGTATTAGAGGAATCAAGTACTGTCAATTTTGAATTCTGGAGAAATCTGTAACAATCATAAATAATTTAAGAATTACAATTAAAATTCAAATTATATTAGCATTCTATAACAAACTTACAATGCACATTTATAAAGTACATGATTTTTTTACTTCTATCATCCTCTTGTAAATGCACATGTAATACACATTTCCTAATCCAAGTTTTAAAGTGAACAATTTTATTTCAAAAAAAAAAAAAAAAAAAAAAAACCTCTCTGGAAAAAGTTTTTTTTTTTTTTTTTTTTTATGAAAGCGAATTTTAAAATTTAACTATATCTCTTTTCCAAAGCGAAACTGTGACTGGCATAAACTTAAACTATTTCGATTTTTAGACACATTCTTACTTTCAACATTGCAAAAATCTTTGTTTTTAAAAATTGGACACTACTTTGACCTTCTTATAATGTTTTAAAATTCAGTAGATCCAAATAATGCACATTATAAAGACTTAGTAAAAAAAAAAATCATTTCAGCATTTTTTTTTAATCGTTCCGGTATCTTTAGTCGATTTCGTTTTATTTATAGATGGCGATACCATTATGATCCGTAACATCGATATATATATTGATACCGACTGAGAAATTCCCAGTTTGTTAAATAAAGATAAGAGTAATGATTTTAAAAATCATAAAAAAGACATAAAATGTGAACAAAAAAAAAAAAAAAAAAAAAAAAAAAAGAGAGAGAGAGAGAGAGAGATTTTGTTTAGAAGAAAAAAAAAAAAAAAAAAAAAAACGTTATACCTGAGTATGAAAATTTAGAAAACTATAGAAAAGGGAAAAAAGTCAGCTTAGGCTAAAAACAAGAACTTCAGCTAAAAGTAGAATTTACATTATTTAGGTAATTTGGATTTAGATGGAACTTTATTAATATAACGTAAACGATTATTTTGAATTAGGTTTACATAAATTTTCTATCAATTAGTATTCTTATAAGAGAATTTTTTTCACTGGAATTAAAATATTATTAAAAACTTTATATGTCTAGTATGTAAAACTTAATACATGCTCTTAAAAAATATACTATCTTGCAATATTTGTTATCGTTTCTTTTCTGCATTATTTGTTTGGTTTTTAACCTTTCTTTTTCTTCTTTTATTTATTTATTTTGCTTAAGGTCTTTTTCATACTTTCTTTATGGGTCATTCCAAATTCCATAATTATCTGATGAATAAATCTGATGTTAACAGTTTTTAAAGTGTGAATTTTAACTTTTTTCTTTTTAGATATTGAACTATGAAAAAGACATAATTTATTTGCTCTAGCATAAGTATTATTTTCTTTATATTCCTTCACACTGGATACCACATTCATTCTATAGGCAGTAAAATTTATACGCTATGGTTAAAATCTATATATAGAAATAGTTTTCATTTCAGGTTATTTACTGAATTAAAAAATAAATAAATAAATGTGTATCTATCGTTTAGTTTCAGTATTTTGTATTCAATAATCTATGTTCAAATTTTATATTCAATAGCAGAAAATATTAGATTCATAAAACTTTTCGATTTTCAATAGATTTAGAACTCTTTGATCATTTTAGAAAATGTCTGTCTGTGTTTGACGAAAAACAGTTTGCTGCTTTAACTCAAGAACTCATGCACATAATTTCATTAAAGCCTATATTTATTTTTACCTTGACATAGGCCGATGTCTATCATCTTATGGTGTAAATCGCTCAAAAGGATGTACTGTATTTCTGCAATTTCACCAATTTACAGAATGTCTATGTCTGAGCTTCTATTGGTTATAATGGCACATTCCTCAATAATTGAGAGAGCCATTATGAAACACTATGTTGATTCAGTTTGAGTATATAGCTGCCGACAGGGAGCAATTCTAAAATATTTCTAGTGTATGAAACAGTTATAGCTCAGTTTTCATAGCGTATAAACGCAAGGAATTCTTTTTTTTTTTTGTGTGTGATATTAACATTGTCAAAAAAATGTTGACTTAATTTGAGTGTATATTGGTCAATAACTGGCGCTAATTCTGCCCTTTCCCTCATAGTTACATTTCGATATGTGTTTGCTAAAATTATACCCAACTTCATACGTAAAAGAAGCTAGAATTAAATAACTGCTTACATTACATCATTGCTCGAATTATTATATAGAATTACACAGATTAAAATTTCATAGTAGTCACAATATACTATTGGGTTGGCCAAAAAGTCATTGCGTTTTGTCAAATAGATGACTATAACTGTATTGAAATGCAACTAACTTCCTTTAAAACTGCAATGTCATTATGTAACTTCAAAGCAGACACTTCAAACTTGATTTAGGGCAGTATGTGCACAATTTCGTTAGTAATTGTTTGTTTGTTGTCGATTTCAAAATGGAAAGATAAAAGGAACATTTTCGCCCTATTTTGTTGTATTACTTCCGAAAAGGGAAGAACGTTGTTCAATCTCACAATAAGTTATATGATGTATATGGGGAAGATGTTTTAAAAATACGGCTGTGTCAGAATTGGTTTGCTAAATTTCGGTCTGGCGATTTCGATGTTAAAGATTCAGCGCGCTGAGGGAGGCCAATCAAAGTTGATGACGACAAAAGAAAGGCATTGATTGAATTCATCGACATTTTACGATACGAGAGATTGACGAGAATATTAATATATCGAAATCGAGTGTTGAAAACCATTTAAAAACACTTGGATATGTTACGAAGCTCGATATTTCGGTGCCTCATTAGCTCAAAGAAATCCATCTCACTAAGCGTGTTGACTTCTGCGATTCACTCTTGAAACGTGAAGAAAACGATCCTTTTTTGAAATGTATGTTAATAGGCGATGAAAAATGGATTTTCTATAACAACGTCGAAAGAGAAAGGTACTGGTGCAAGTGTGATGAACCTGTCCAAAGCACTTCAGAAGCAGATATTCATCAAAGGAAAGTTATGCTTTCAGTCTGGTGGTATTTCAAAGTTATTGTGTATTTTGAATTGCTTCCAAAGGACCAAACCATTCATTTTGATGTGTACTGACATCAACTGAGTAAATTAAATAATGCAATCAAGCAAAAGCGTCCAGAATTGGCGAATCACAAAGATGTTGTGTTTCAATATGATAACGCTAGACCACATACAAGTTTGGTGACTCGTCAAAAATTGTTGCAGTTTGATGGGATATGTTACCAAATCCACCATATTAGTTCTTTGCAAAACGTTTTGAATGGTAGAACCTTCACTGTTGATGAGGATATCAAATTGTCTTTGAAACAGTTTTTTGCTGAAAAAGATAAAAGCTTTTTTGGATCCAGAATCTTGAAATTGCATGAAAAGTGACAAAAGGTGATTGAATAAAATGGGCAACATATTGTTAAAAAAAAAAAAAAAAAAAATGTTTCCCATAAAAAATTTCCCTTTCATTTATACAGAAAAAAACGCAATTACTTTTCGGTCAACCCAACAGTTTGTTAAAAGTGATTAAACTGTAATGCAATTCTCCATTTTCTTTTATTTAATCAATAGTGTATAATCGTATTTACTGTATGTTGATTTGTTAAAAGAGAAAATTATGTCAGTGATTCTAATTTATACGTCATATATTTTTTTCTTGTACCCAAACTGGAATTTAAAGAATTAAACATTATCCTAAAATTTTTTGTACTTCGTTTATTAAATAAACTTTCAGTTCTTTTTTACTTGAATTTTACTTTAAAAATAAACCCATGTTATTGAATAAATTAATATAATTAGTTTATAATAAGAAATATGAATTCACTTGTAAAATTTCAGGTTATTCATTACACCAAAAAAAAAAAAAAAAAAAAAACTGCAGTATTGCATTCTAAATCCAATAAAACATACACAATTACAAAAATTCAGAAATAAGAGTGGCATTTTACGTTCTACAACTAGTATAAAATAAGTCCTTTAATAAATTTTGATTTGTTTTAATCGCATGCACTATCATTTTATAACGATTTCACTATATTCTTAAAAAAACGTATCAGCTTTATGACTGCAATATATCTAAAATGATATGCACTTAATAAGGGAAAAATCAGTCTTTTGTTTAGGATACGAAGAGTTGTATGTTTTGGCCTTTATTTTTAAACATAACATGAAAGACATTTTTATTACATTAAAAGAAATCTCTGCGAAATTGGATTATACAAATAAAACGAAATATAAAGCACCTGTTCGTGACAGTTTTATTAAACTCTAACATGTGTTAATGGCGGTTATTTAACCATTATTTTTAATTCCTATGTAACATAAAATGTAAAATTTTCTTTTTCTTTTCAGTTATTAAAATAAAACATCTTTAAGAGATAAAATTTCACATTTTCTCTTTCTTTTTCTAACGAAAGGTTAAATTACTCGAATGAAGCAAAACGTAAAATAAACCTCATACTTAATGTTTTTTTTTTTTTTTTTTTTTTTTTTTAAGTTTTAAGGTAAGATATCTATGTTTGTTTATTTATAAAAAGAAGTTAAAAGCGAACCAATTACTTAATAAAAAACAACTGTTTGTCTGAAATGTAAAGGGGTACTTACTTTTGGATCAGTTATTCAAAGAAAAAATAAAAACTTAATTATATAAAATAAAAGTCCACGTGATAAAATTACTGAAATTAAAAAAGAAAAAAAAATGTACAACACATTTTCATTTATGAAAGTTTTATTAAACTTCAACGTGCTGCTTTTTGCACATTTTGTAAAAATTGAAGAGTACGCCAATTACTTATTTTACATCCGTTCGTGATAAAAATTCTACCCTCAGGTCGTGCCAGAGGGCGGATTATGGCGTGACATTGTAAACTAAATTCTTGATACCAGAGGGAATTTTCGGTTAGCGCACGAAACCGAATTATTTAACACTTTCGGAACCAGACGTTTTCATCGAAGAGATTTTATTGGTTCCTCTCCAAAGAATCAACGTCGTAATTTTACGATAACTCTTTTTTTTTTTTTTTTCGCCTCTTTCTCTCTCTCTCTCTTTCTTTTGTTCTTTTTGCGCTAATTCGGTTTAGTATTTGCTCATGCATGAGGACGTAGTTTAATTAGATTGTGTTTTCGAGAAGCGAAAATTGTTGCGCATATTTCTTTTGGAAAAAGAACAGGACATTCTTTGATTAGAGTTGCAATAAATTTCAGATGGATTTGTCCAGATTAGTGAATTCGTGCAGAATTTAAATAAGGAAAATGTTTATTTATTTTCCTTTTTTATTTCTCTCTCTCTCTCTCTCCCTCCCTCTTTCTCTTACTGCAAGAAAAGTCTGGTTATTGCTTGAAAAGAGAATTTTACTTTCTTTGAACGTGTAGTTAAAGCTGATTGCTGGGATGTAATTAAGGTGGACAAAAGATAAACAAAAGAAAAGTTTTAATCAAAAATAAATTACACGTAACTATTTCGTATTTAGCTGACTTATGTTGTAATCAAAGGAGTTGTTTATAATTTAGTATTGAAGAGATTACTGAGCATTTTCGAATTGTCCTCTGTGACGCAAAGCCAAATAATTTTATCATAATGCTAAAATAATAGAATATTTTCAACAATGATAAAATAAACAGCGTCGAACATAATAATAAATAAATGAATTAAAAAAAAAAAAAAAAAAAAAAAAACTCCGTTAAAACTTGGTAAACCCGTATATAATATGCGGGCATATTTTATAATTAAATTTCGTTGATAAAAGGTTTTATGTGTGACTTTTTTATAATGTAAATATCTTTTTTAAGAAACAATATACAAAATAAATGCTTAGGGGGGGGGGACTTGTTATGCAAATAATTTTATCAGATTTTACTAAGACTTTATTAACAGTGTGTCAATTATTGATAACAGCACGCTGATTATAGCTGTACACATATATAAATATATAATGTGTGTCTGAGACAAATATTCGTAACTTCAACAGTCTATTAAAAAATATATATTAGTGATGGGTTGTCGGTATTAGGTAAAATTTGTTAATTCATTAATTTTAACTACAATTTTTAGTTTGCACGTACAAGCCACATTACAACTGTAACCGAATTATGGGCCTCAGGGGGTTGCGTGTTGAAATGTTGTCTAGCATTAAAAATAAACACGATTTTTTAAACCGCACGCTTTTTATTTAGATAAAGCAACATTTCATGCGAGAAATATTGTGAATAAGCACAACTGGACATTTTGGGACTCCGAAAATCCCATGCACTGTAAGAAAATTCAGAAACGTTACTCTTATACATCGGATACGTTCCTGGTTTTAATAAGTTTGGGGCAGGTTCCTGAGAATATCAGGTTTTCGCCCATGAAACGTTCCTGATTTAAGGAATGTAGTATCATTTTGAATGTGCGTACATTTTATGGTTACTGATGTTTTCAAGGAACATTACTGGTAAATATTGGGCACATTAGCTGCCCAAAGTTTTTCAGGAAAGTGCCGGAATTGTCTTTACAGTGTGCAGTACAGGAAGGGGAAAAATCAGTCTACAAATCAATGTGTGATGAGCTCTTTCATATGATAAAGCCAAAGAACCATTTTTCTTTGCTTAGGCTTCTGTGACGACAAATATTTACCTGAAGATAATGAAAATGTACACAATACACCAAATGCAGCATTTACAACCTTCCGATAGTCTCCAACAGATGTTAAAGACTTTCCTTCCCCAATGATCGCTGCCATTGCCATTGCCACTGTAACTATGAAACTGTTATAGCGAACATTGCTGGAACTATACTACAGGCTGAATATCCTCAGGGCTACCAGAGAAGCCCATGTGGAAATTCCCTAATTTTTTCTAAAAACTAAATGAGTTCTGTTACCTAATTTTACATTTTTATTATACTTTTAAAAATTCTCTTAACTATAGCGTTCTCTCTAAATCAGGGATATTTGATTCAGATAACCTGCATATAATTTTTTAGCTTAACAACCTCATTTCAGCTGTCCACCTATTTGGATCTCTATTCTTTGCTTCAAAAAATATAAAATAAAATACTTTGACACTTTGCAGAATTAAAAATAAACCGCAACATAGATTAATTATTTAAAGGCAACAAATTTTGAATTTTGTTACAGTTAATCAGATTTAAGCAATTTAGTAATATAGAGTTTATTTGTTTGAAGTCCATATACGTGCACCGTACATTACTAGTCTCCTAAATGATCAATAAAATATATATATATACATTTTTCTGTAATGTATAATGTGGTTGCATACGTCTGAAACTCTCCAAATGTTGTTTATGCTGTTATTATAGATTCGGGTAAGAAGATAATATTGATTTGTGAGAAGTATAATGTCGAAAAAAGGGTATAATTAACAAAATGCATAAAATATGACAGCATTCCAATAATAATTACATTATTAAGGACTTATATTCAAATACTGTCTGGAAAAAAAAGCGTTTCCTGTTTATCTGTAAGCACAAAGCTAATATTTTAATATTAGCTTTGTGCTAAAATTCTATGCCGATTACCTATCGAAGAAAAGGACGCAATTTAAAAATCGTTGTACCCATTTCCAATAAAATCAAACGTCTGCCATATTGAGGCCGGCGAATAAAGGGTTAGCCGTGATTGCGTTATTTCCTGAAAAATGAGAATAAATCCAATCGAATTTTCACTCTCATCAAAATTTTTATACCCATTTCCGAGATATCCATCTTCTGTGATATCTTGTAACCGGTCGGATAAAGTGTGAACAACGAAAGCGAAAGTATTTGAAGATGAGGTTAAGTCCAATCAATATTTCATCCCCCAAAACACTTAAACCTAAACTTTTAAAATACGTGGAAAAATGTTCAAGCCTTTTCCGAGAAACCCAAAACAATTATATATGTATATCAAGTTGATGATTAACTGGTTTAATATAAGTGAAGGACATTTTAAGTAAAAATTGAAATTTGTTTAAGATAATTTTACAATAAATGCTGTTTTCTAATGTTAGTTTTAAAGGGAATATCAGTGCTGTTTTATATTAATTACCACAGCATTCTATTTATGATTTACACATAATTTCCTAATTTCAGGAAAAAAAAAAAAAAAAAGATTACTTTTCAAAAGTTTTGTATTTTGTGTAAAAATCAGAATTTTCGTAAAATCACTATTGATGTTTATCGTAAACCACACCTATTAATAGCCAATATTTATTTACTTATTTACAAAGCATTAATATTTCAAAATGCAATTTATATCAAAGTATATTAAATCTTTTGGAGAATATTTATCAGGAAAATTATTCGGGATGATATTTGAAAATATTTAGTTGATACATAGATGTTTTCACAACAAAGAACAAAAGAATATGTGTCTGTGTGTGTGTATGTCGCTTTGTAGGCAAATGGCTGATCGCAGAGCTACATAATTTTGTAAGGAAGTCCGTTTTGACATATTCTTATGCACCTCAGAGACTGATTTCCGTTTTTTCTTTTCTTTTTTTTTTTTTTTTAATTAGTCAATTAAAAATATATAAATTTCTGAAATGATCGCCTCTAAAGATAGAAATATAAATTTAAAAAGTTTTTCTGCGGCCTCATTAGCTCAGTTGGTTAGAACGCCATGCCACTAATAAGACGAAGATCGTGGGTTCGGTTCTCTAAAAGCGAATGTGTTACTTTTTGCAGATAATTAATACAAAACATGTCAGTTGATAAAAGAGAGTCTTTCAGTTTCTTCATTCAGTTTCTAAACCTTATGAATGAAGAGAAATTGGCAAAAAATCAAAGTTGAAATTAGAGGTGTGTTGGTCACTTTATAGGCATACGGCTGATCGCAGAGTTAAATTTTTATGGTAGTCCTTTTTTAATTTTCCTAATGCACTTCAAAACTGGATATTTCGAGTTTTTTATTAGCTCTTTTAAAATTAATTAAAGTTTTTGCAGCTTGGGAGGTTCTCTGGTGCTGCCATCTGTTGTCAATGATACGAGATAGTATTTTGTCCAATAAATGTCTGTCCGAAAAACGTAGTTATTGAGTAACAACAGCGCTTCTTATCGTCCAAATAGCACTTATATTGAAATGTCCGGTTAAGGCGCAAATGCAAGCATTAGGGACCTGGAAGCGATTTATCGTAAGCAGGTAGAGCTAGGACTCTGAAAGAGTCTTCGGGGACTAATGACGAGATTGTAAGGGATTTTTATGGAATTCTTTTATATATTTTTTATTTATAAAGTGATTTAAAATGCAGTGATTATTATTATTATTATTATGAAAATTTCTTTAAATATAGTAAGCAACAAAGCAGGCAAAAGCTACTAGTATTAGTATGTTTCAAAAAATATTTTTCAAAAATATTGCGTAATTTATTTAGTAAAATTATTAATTTTGTTCTTGTTTGTTATTATTGTGTAATCTGGATGGTTACCGAAATATTAGTAGAATATTTCTTTGAGTTAAATTTTCATGTACATCAAAGGGAACTAAACAAGTATTTTGTATAATATGTTAAAGAAATATCTAGATCAAAAGGGCCCGGACAAATTGATATTTACACACAAACTCTATATTAATACAAAACTAGTTTAAAATATCTCTTCAATAAACTGCTTTCATAGAAAAGTTTTCCAAACAATTTTGAAACTTTCCTTGTAGAAGATGCGATTTTATATTTCAAGATATTTATGGGACTAATATGTTGAAAGGAAATATTCTAGTTATTATCAGAAGCAATTTCATTCCAGTTGAAATATACTAACAGGAATTCATATGTTGCACCGTCGAGAAGAAAGTGTTAATATACATTATTTCAATGAATTGTTTTCGTTAAAGTTCGATTATAAAAACAACACGTTATTAAATGCAAAGTATATAGTAAAATGTGTATAGTTTGGAAACAAAGAATTAAAACTTTGTAATTCTTGCATTATTAATTATTTCTGTATGCATATTTAAATTCCCTACTCGATTGTAATTTAAAATTTCAACATTAATAATATATATACATATATGTATAAAGGTTACTACACAATAGTACACTGTAAAAAAAAATTTCGGCATTTTACAACAAAAGTTGCTGGCACCGCGGCTGCCAGCACAGTTGCTGTAAAATTCACAAGTTGCTGTCTTTTATGGTGCTGTAAAATTAACTGCACTTTGCTGTAAAATTCACAAATTGCTGTCTTTTTTGGTGCTGTAAAATTAACTGCACTTTGCTGTAAAATTCACAAATTGCTGTCTTTTTTGGTGCTGTAAAATTAACTGCACTTTGCTGTAAAATTCACAAGTTGTTGTCTTTTATGGTGCTGTAAAATTAACTACACTTTGCTGTAAAATTCACAAGTTGCTCTCTTTTATGGTGCTGTAAAATTAACTACACTTTGCTGTAAAATTCACAAGTTGCTGTTTTTAACGGTGCTGTGTAATTTACTGCAATTTGCTGTATATTTTACAATATACTGTTTTTAACAGTGATGTGAAATTTACTGCACTTTTCTGTTAATTTTAAAAGTTGGTGTTTTTAATAATGATGTGAAATTTACTGCACTTTGCTGTAAACTTCATAAGATGCTGTTATTAATAGTATACTTTATTTAAAAGTTTGTATTTACATTTAATATTTATAAATTTCGTTTGTTCAATAAAATATATAGTCAGGCAACAATTCTCAAGGTTTTTGATAGACTGTTTTTACAGATTTGAAATCTTTAAATAGCGTTTTCTCAGTTTACATTTTTTCATGAATTTATGATCTTCAAAATCTAAGTCTTCCAAAGATATGTAAGAATAAACTTAATGTGTATGGATGTTTAATAGAACTTAAAAGAATTGGGGATCGATTTTGCAGTAACTTTAAAAGAAAAATTTAAAAAAATCACCTTTTTTTTCCCTTTCTTCCCAAATTTTACGAAGCACGTTTTAACTTTTTTTTTTTTTTTTTTTTAAAACTAATGAATAAATTTCAAAACCCATACTTAATTCTTTTTAAATTGTCCCTTAAACATGCAAAAAAATTGCCAGTTCTTTCCTAAATATCTCTAAAAGTTTTAGCTGTTTGAAGATAATTCATGAAGATAATCATTAATTCATGAAAAAAAGCAGACTGAGAAAACATAATTTATAGATTTCAATGCTGAAAAAAAAAAAAAAAAAAGTATTAAAACCCACAAAAATTGATACCGGAATATATATTTTAATAGACAAACCTTATAGTCCAGTTTATAAATATTAAGTGGAAATATAGGCTATTATATGAAACTTACTTCAATAATAATTACAGAACTTTGGATAAACACCATAAAATGCAATAAACTCGCAATAATTTCTCGGGTCGAAAGAACTCACGATCCTTTGTCAGGCGAACAAAGTAGGCACGAGTGCTGCATTCAACAATGCCGTCAAAGGTGCCATGTCATCTTAATTCAGTTGCTGCTTCAGATTCTGAGCATTTGCTGAGCTACAAACTCTCATTTTTTACAATTCTGTAAAATTCACTACATTTTGTTGCAAATTTTACAGGATGGTATTCTTATCAGCGCTATAAATTTCACAACTTACAGATGAAAAGATCGGTTTATTTCTTTTTCATCTTTCTCTCTCTTTTTCTTTAAAGCCATGTTAAGCCTGAAATAAAGCTTCAGAAAAAGTATAACTGGAGACATGGACTAATAATTTAAACTATTTTTGGAATGTAGTATTTTCTACTTTTCCTTACTCAATAGAGAATTAAACCTGTTGATTTTGTATTATGGCTTAAAGATTAAAAAAACATTTTAGCTTGGTTCGACCAATTTGAGGTACTCTGATTCAGGGATGCAGAAAATGTTCAGATCTCGGAAATTTCCCAAAAACACAGTATAAATTTCCCTCAATAATGCAAAAATCTACTTTGCTATACAAAGTCACTTGTTCTATGTAATATATCTTTAAGAGAATAAGTATACAGTGTAACATAAAAATATCGCTGTTACTGTATATTATAAGAAGTTCAAAGTAGCAAATTGTTATTTTTGACTTACATTTTTATTTTCTCATTAAAAAGTATTCAAAATTTCCCCAGTCAGTTTAAATTTCCCCCGAACATCGTTCGGGCGTTTGGACATATTCTGACCCTTGCTCTGATTAAAATATCTTCAAAATTTAATACCATTTTGAAAAATAAATTTTTTATAGTATTTATTTTCTTATTGTATTTGTAACTTAATTTTTTGTTTGAAAAAAAAAAAAAAATAATAAATAAATAAAATAATAATAATTATTATTATTATTTGTATGTGCTTGTTTTTTGATGCCTTTCATAAGCTTTCCGAAAACTTATTTTTCTATTCAGAAAATACTTTTAGTATTATAAAGTCTCACTTTCTGAGCTACATGCTTATAATTTGTTAACAAAATTATATTACACTCTGTTTATGATTTGTCTGTTATAAATATATATCCAACTGCAGCTATCCAAATATCAGAAATCAGTTTTTTAGATGTATACTATTATGCAAGAATTTTTTACATTGGTAGAGTTCTTGCCAGACAAGTAAATTAGATGATCCAAAATGCCAGGTGGTGTGGTTCAAATATAACAAATTTTAGACAAATTAATGCGAAAAATACGTTAACATTTTTAAAATTAAGTTTTACTTCATGTTTATTGATACAGATTTAAATTCTGAATCAATTATAATAAATTTTTAATACTGCTTCCGATTTTTGGTTCAACTTTTTGTATAGTTGCTGTATCCTTTCTATAATTAATTGTTCAATTTTTTTTTTTTTTTTTTTTTTTTTTTTTTTGGGGGGGGGGGGAGGGGGGGTTGACATACTTTTTTTTAAGTGCTATGTTTAATTTAATTTTTTTTCATTAAAAAAAAAAAAAAAAAAAAAAAAAAAAAATGCAGTTTGTTTCTATTTTTGTAACAGCAGTTATCTTTGATTGAATATTACAGATATTACTTTATAAAAATAGTGTTATTGAAAAAAGTGATTGCGCCGATCCCTGTCTTATATTTAATTGCAGAAATCACAAAATATTTTATTTATTTATTCTTTTTATTACGAAGTCATAATAAAATAAAGTATTTTCGCACAGATGACCTAACAATACACCCCCCAGTACATCTTTGTGATATCTCTAGGGAATGTGTTCTTTATTTCTCAAGATATCTCAAGGGTGTCCTGGGGAGAGCACCAGGGGAACTGCAGTGTAGGTGTGCCATCAAAATTATAAAGGTAAGAATAGGGAAATGATGTTTGGTTCTCTATGAAAACATGATTCTGCTAGGAGCAATTCACGTTTTTTTTTTTTTTTTTTTTTTTTTTCCCAATGTGAATATTAGATATGTTAGGCCTACCGAAAAGTTTTGTACTTTTTAATTAAAATACGGACATCGGAAAGTTATCTTGGAAAATATTTAAGGTATTCTTGTGTAACTCTCAAGATGATAATGGTTAAATAAAAATTTTCATTTTATTAATTAAAAAAAACAGAACTTTCCGGTAGACCAAATATTTTAATGACAAATTTTCTAGATGACATATTTGTTATTCCTAATCGCAAAATTGATACCAATTATTCCGAATTTAGATAATTGTCGTTACACTGACAGGTACACTGACTATTTAATTATTCCTTGTTCATTAAAGTCTTGTAAAAAACTTTTCTTTTCTTTTCTTTTCTTTTTTTTTTTTTTTCTTTTCTTTTTTTCTCTCCCCGAGAGAGAATAATTAGAAAAAAACACTGTGAGTGATCAAATTATTAGATTTATTTATTTATTAATTTATTTTTTGACAGTTTTTTCCAATTTTATAAAAAAGATACTGGACGTAATAGCTTTGAACTACAGACATCTAAAGAATATTTATACTCACATGGGAATATAATTAGGGGATTAAATATAAATTGGAGAAAAGCAAAAACACTTTGGATAACCCTGTATCATAAAAATGTTACAAATGTCTTGTAATTTTAATACATTGTTGTACTTATTATGTTCAATATTTGCATGGAATTTTTGTGTGGAATTGCACAAATTTTTATGCAGGTTAATTTATAATTAACGTTTTAAAAATTCTAAACAGAAAAACTTACCGAAAAAAATAACAAGAAGGAATTTAAACAAAATTTTAGAAAAGATGCTGAAAACTTGACAAAACATTAGAGATACATTGCTATGAAACATAAAATTCACATGTTTGATATTCGCTGATATATGAACATTTATATATACATATATATATTTACTGCGCATGTTCCAAAAGAATATCTGTAATTTGTACTTAAGAATTCTTGCATACATAAAAAAAAAATTCTGTACTTTTTAATTAAATTCTCATACACACCTAAAAATTAAAAAAAAAAAAAAAAAAAAAAAAAAAAAAAATACGGCAAAGAATTATTTATTTATTTTTAATTGATGTGATAAAAAAAATTCATTTTCTTTCCCCAATATAATATTCTGATTTACATTATACATAATGTAAACAAAATGTTTATGTTTGAATATTTATATTTTTAGTTATTTCAAGCTAAAAATAAACTTTTTTTTTTTTTTTTTTTTACTTTTTTCAGATTTATTACAAAGTTTTACAAACAAGAAAAACGACTATTAAATGATACATCTTGCTAATGAAAAATAAATTTTTTGAAGCATGTATTATTTCATATTTTCACATATTGACAACTATACTTATTTTTAATTTAAATATTTTGCTTTTCTAAATTTGCAAAGAAAGAAAAATAGGAAAATATATAGATGTCATTAAAATGTAATTTTTCCTGTAGCATTATACATAAAAATAATTATTAGAGTATAAAATCATTTTAATAGTTAAATTTATTATAACGATTTTATTTCAGTTAATGCCACTTAATGTATTTTCACTTAATGTCTGAGAGAAAGTTTCGATGTATAGTTTCTTAAAAGAAAAAATATGTTTTATCAAGATGTGTATCAGCAATTAAAAGAGAAGTATTCATTTCAAATGGCAATAGCAAAGTAAATTAATTTTTCACTTATAACTATACTACAAAGTAATTTTCTTAACCTATCGCTTTATTAACGACAGAATTTTTTATGTTATATACACATTAATAACAGTTACATATAAGACACAAAAAATAATTAATTTCCTTATAAATTTTAAAATTTAGGAATTAGTTTAAAATATTTTTAATCTTTAATAATGTAACATAAAAATAAATAAAATAAAATAAATATAGAACAGTATCTTTGTCAGTAGGGTAGGGGGGGGGGGGAGAAAGAAGTGGCCTTGTACAAGGCCTTCTAGGATATTTAAGAGGCCTAGACAGCATTTTCACCGCTAGGGGAAAGGAGAGAAGGTTGTTTACCGTGCAGTATACTATGCAGATATCATAAATGAATTATTGTATCTATATTTTTTTTTTTTTAGTTAGTTAATTTACAAGAAATAGTTGCTTATGTTTAATGTATGGATCTATGTTCTTCAAAATTGGAAAAAAAAAAAAAACTTAACTTAAATTGTTCATTATAATCAAACTGCAGAAAATTTTCATTATAACATTATATAAATTTCGAGATAAAATATTAATTATATCTTATATTAATATTTATTTTTTTAAATATGAAGAAAACTTTCATTTGAGTAATTTAATTTGAAAGAATAGCTTAATTCAAATTGCATTTATAAATAATAACAGAGAGCGTAACACATTTAAATTCTTTATGAATTACAAAAAAAGAGGAAAATTTTTTTAACCAATTAGTATTTGTTTATAATAAAACTATACATAAAATATGGCAATCGAGATTTGGATGAAATAATATTTCAATGTTTAATTACGTTGTTCAAACAAAGAAAACTATTGTTTATTTATTATTATTATTATTATTTTTAATAAAACAAAGGGGCTAACTTCCATCAGGGGAAGAAAAAGATAGTAGATACTACCTTAAACTGATTAAAAAAAAAAAAAAAAAAAAAAAAAAAACTGCAGATATATATATATATATATATATATTTTTTTTACATTAAAATATTAAGATGAAAATATTTCATTGCATCAATGTTTCAATTCTTTCTGTCTTTACTTTTTTAACATACGTAATTTTTTCATATCAGGAATGTAATTTAAAAAATAGGTTATTGCAAGATGTTTTTATAAATGCAAAGAGAATTTAACTCATTTAAGTACTTTTAAAATTAACTGTGTAGTTAAAAAAAAATCTAAAACAGTAAAATAAATATTAATTTGTTAGTATTTTTATAAGATAAAAATTCTGAATAAAATTGGCAGTCATGATTTGATGAAATAATTCAATGTTTAATGTTGCTCCAACAAACATACAAGGAAGGAGAGAAAAAAAAATTCTTTGTTTATCTGTAAGAAAAATAAAACAAAATAAAAAATAACTTTTAATTATTTATTACAAACTGCAAAATCTTCATTATAACATTATCTAAATTTCAAGACGCTTATTATTATTATTTCAATATTGAAATATTTTTTTTTTCTCCCCCTTCCCTTGCTCTGTATAAAGTTTTCTTATCAGCAAAATTTAAAAATAGCTTATTACAAATTGAAGTTATAATTAAAAAGATAGCTTCACACATTTGATTTTTCTTTCTTTCTTTCTTTTCTTTTTTTTTTTTTTTTTTTTTGATTAGCAGAATAGAGGAAAAAATATCTACTAATTTCCTAGTATTTTTATAAGATGAAATTCTATAAAAATTATGGCAATGAAGATATAATGAAGTAACAGCCTTTTTTTTTTTTATTATTATTATTATAAATGTTTAATTACATGGCTAAAAAAAAAAAAAATCTGCATTAGAAAAAGAAGTAGGATAGAAAAAATAATTTACTTTAGAAATTGTAAATCCATTCCTCAAAAAAAAAAAAAAAAAAAAAAAAAAAAAAAATCAAATCAAATCAAATCATTATAAATATATAAGGTATCATTTGAATATGATAATTGCGAATCTAATTAGAGTATATTTCCTTAACATATTATTGAATCAAAGTATATCAAATTGAAACAGAATAATTAAATGTAGGTAATGTCATTTAAAAATGTAGAGAAATTAAAATGATTCATTTAAAAATGCATTAATAAATAACGTCTTCACTTATTTATTTATTTATTGTTAAAGTTGATACAATAATAAATTATATGTAAATTATGTAAAAATAAAACAAGTTATTTTTTTTAATTACTGATTAATTATACATTAATCAGCATAATCTTAAATGAAATTAAAAATATATGCTTAATTACATTTTTTTTCCCCCATACACAAACGGAAATTTTTGAAAATGTTTGGCTTAATTTTATTTATTCATTTACTTTTTAATAAAATGTCAAATTGACTCATTTCAGTTATTTATACAAGTATTTATACAATTTATTTATACAAGTACTTGTATAAATAAGTTTATACAAGTTACTTTGATTTTTTTTTTTTTTTCAAAAATGATTCAAATTCTTTGGGAAAAAAAAAAAAAAAAAAAAAAAAAAGATAACAGTACAATTGTAAAAATACTTGAAATAATATTAAAATAAAAAGATGCGTTTCCAATTGCATGAAAAATAGTAGATATATTTCAGTTATTTTTTAATTTATTGTATTTTTTTAAATCTTGGAAGTAGAAACATTAAAATTCAAATCTAAGGAATCAAAAATAATACTTGTCTATATTTATTTATCTATATTATCTACCAGAATATTAAATAGTATCTTATAAGAGATACACATGCTTCTTATTACTAGTATTATTTTAAATGAAATCAAACGCTAGGTTAAACTAACAATAATAAACTGCTATAAATAAATTTGATCTTTATTCTGTAATACTATTACATACCTGCCAAACCTTCAATTAAAAAAAAAAAAAAATAGGTTTTATAAATTGATATTTTTAACAATAAAGTCTGAATTTATATAAATATATAGTTGATGAAAAGAAAAAAATATGAATTTATAAAAGATTTTCTATAAATATTAATATTTTTTAAATAAATCGCTAATCTTTCAAATGAAAAGCAATAAAATATTGAGATTATGTATATTAAAAAATTAATTTTAAATCCCAAAAATAGATTAAAAAAAAAAAAAAAAAAAAAAAAATGTCAATAATACTTACTTAAACACAATTTTTTACATTGTTGTAGCAGATTTTGCTTTGTTAAGAAAAGAATAATTAAATTGTTGTTCATTCAACTTTTATTGCATTTAGAAATTAAAATATTCTCCAGATTTTCATCAGATAATGAGGATCAAAATTCAGTTTTTAATTATCTCACATGAGTGAAAATACACTCACAATGACTATGTAAATATATTTAATTACAAAAGCATTATTTAAAACACCGAAAAATTTAAGATTATTTTGAAATAATTAAAATCAATATTTCAATTTTTACACATACATTTAATAAGCCTCATTATACTAATATATTTATTCTCTTATCCTCCATATATTTTTTACAGGAAAATTGCTCGATTTTACGATTTTTCTTGTAGGTTCCTAAAACACAGTAGATTTTTAACAAAAACTAGTAGACCAATAGAAATAGCTAAAAAATAGTAGTTTACTGGTAACAACACTAGACTTGGCTGGTATGCATACGAAACAATCTTTATAGGAAGAAAATCACAGGAAATCCAGTAAACCATTTCTTTTCAAATGATAATCCTTCGAGAATATAAACGAAATTCTTGCCAATTTTGTATTGAATTTTCTGTCAGGAATACAGCATTGACTACCGATTTCTTGTTATTTATTACAAAATAAGTATATCCTTTACAATAATCACTAAATATAAAATAATTAAATCAATCCAGGAAGCACGTTCATCACCACAATCATAAGCATGCTAGCAGCTTTCGGTGAAACGAGATCGAGAAGTTCAAATGCTCCCTCCTTTGATCACATGACATATGCTTGTTTCCTCAGCTGTCTTTGCCTCGCCGCCAGTTCAGATATAGAACATCTGCTACAAACCGCAAAATTCCGTCTAAAGTCCAAAGGAAGTCACGTTGCTATTGGTTGCAAGCGGTAGAAATAAATTTTTACAAAATTGTTGCTGTACTTTTATTAGATAGTGCCAGTGCTTGGAAAAAAACCGCAGAAAGTGCAGGACAAATTACAACATTTTTTTACAGTGTAATGTAAACCAAAAAGAAAAATTGCAACGTATGAAACACCAAACAATCGTAAAAATGCATATTGTAGTTGTTGTTGTACTGAGCATAGTGTTAAACAAAATAATTAGAAAGGCTATGTGCTCATATAAGTCTGAAGAGAACCTATTTCTAGGGACCGATTAACGGCCAATAAGAGAGTTGGAGGGTATAGTCTGAAAAATCATCTGTATTTTGAGGGGTTAACTAATGGAAAAGAGAGAAAAAGGTTATGTGAATAATGTATAGATATGAATCTTTTACTTTTTATTTATTTATCAAGCTACAAGTCTCCTATTAATGTATAATCAAAAGGTAATATACAAATTATGTAGGGGAAGTTGAGACAGGTTGTTCCTCTTTACTATTATTATTATTATTATTATTATAATTAATTATCTAACCAAAAAAAGAAAAACAAATGTGTGATTGTTTCTCAAAAGACTAATTATATGTTCCCTACCGTCCAATTTCATTATATATATATATATGTGTGTGTGTGTGTGTGTGTGTGTGTGTGTATGTATATGTATATGTATATGTACATTTTTTTTTTTTTTTTTACAGAATCTTTCAAAGCAGACCAAAGTACTCTAAATCCTGGATATATCTGTCCACCTTATGGGACACATTTTACCATGTTTTTTGGAAAATTCCAGTTACAATATTCGGGATAAGTACTATATAATATTGCGGCTAAAGAAATTTCTTTTGTATTTAAAATTAAAAACATAAATTATTACGACCACTAGAGATTGTTAAATTAATTGTAATTTTTATATAATCCAATATCGAGGGTACTTTGTAGATTATAATCAGAAATAAATATCTTTAAATTAAAAACCATATTCATTATTATTTATAACTAATTATCGAAAAGGTACTCACCCTTTCGTCTATCACGGCACGACTTTTCAAAAGATGAGTTAGAGCAGGATATCGTTGACACAAAATAATTGTTCTGTAACTTTTTTTTTGACATATTTAATTGAATGATGATGATGTATTTACACTGCTGTTAACTATTGACAAAAATTATTAATTTAAAATTTAATACTGATTCATTTGTTATTCACATAATCAATAATTTTCTCAATGCTCAAATACTTTATTTTCCCTTTTCTTTATCATAGTCTAAATCATATCTTAATAATAAATTTTAAGACACAGGAAAAGTGCCTTTCTTATACCTAGTCTACATCTTTCAAAACTGCACATCTGAACATTCAAAAGTAATTCTTATTCTAATAAATCCAAAAATAATAATAATAATAAAAAGCATTTCCACTGTCGCGCCAGATGTGCGGATTAGACAGGGGGAAAATGGGGGGAAAGTAATGATGTTGCTACAGTAATCGAAACTAGTTGGCATAGGTGGACTCTAATTAGTTCAACATCCTAAATTTGATTTCATAAGTTAATACTGCAATTAATACTATATTCGTGGTCAAAATAGTGAACTTAGCTAACCGCTTACCAAAATTACCACCTACTAGTCTACCCTCTCCCTGCCGCGGGCGTCTCAAAACGTATAAATCCATCAAAAACTTTAATTCGAAAATTTTCATGAATCCAATACTTTCTTCTCATACATATATAGAAGAAAGTAAAATGTTCATTACTACTGCACAATATGTATCATTATATGATTTGTAGAAGTGCTAGGGCCATCTCATGGTTGGAACGTGAAATAGAAAATATAAATAGTATCAATGTATTTGAGGTTTGAGCAAATCAACAATTTTTTTTTTTTTTTTTCGTTTCTAATTTTTGTATTACATTGAAATATTTATAGAATGTTATTTTAAGCTCCGTTGCATGAAAAATGTCCTCTATTTATTTACTTACTTTATTTTAAAATTATTTATTAGTATCTGATACCGAAGAAAAATACCAACAAAATTATCTAGAGAAATATTTCGGAGAATAAAAGTTTTAAAATTAATTTTTTGATGCGCATTATTATTTAATTATTCTTAAATCATATTTTCTTCAACAGATTAATATTATCTTTAATGTACAGGTCAAAGCATAATTAAGCTGTTAATGTTTGATATTAATTATTTGTCTTTCTTAAAATAAATAAAAAAATAAATAAAATACATGTTATGAAGGTATTTGAAATACATTAATGTTTCTAAAACGTGATTAAGAGTTACTTGGAATTATAATGATTTTTGAATACTGTATTATATTAAAATTTTTCAGTTCCTTCCTTAATTTCCAGACCTCTGCTTTTTACATTCCAAAATTTATGGCAGATTTTATGCTAAGGTTTAGATTAGAAAAATACATTCAAATAAAATCAATAATAATGTCAAGTTATGGCAAATTTTTATATTATATTTTGAAAAGTATAATCATAGGTAATAAACAAAAATAAAATCATAACAGCATGTAGTTATGTGAATTATCTATTTCAGTCTTTTGAAGAGTACTTAAAGGTTTTGTTTAAAACATAAAAAAAAAAAAAAAAAAAAACATGAATTATGCTATGGGAAGTTCTAGATCCGCTTTCTTAAAGCAACATGGGCTTAATCAAACACAAACATAAAAAGAAAAGAACTCATAGTTATGTCATATTTCTTTCATCAATTTTTAACATAAATAAGTAAATATTTATATAACTGCTAATAACATTTTTTTAGGCATTCTATTTGTTAAACACCGAATGGGAAATTTCTCTTTGAAATTTTGTATCATATATTTTTTTATAGGCTATATTTGGTTTTCTCTGCCCAAATTATAAATAAATAAATAAATAAATGAAAAATAAAAAATACTAAGTGTGTACAATGTTATAATTTATGGCAAAAAAAAAAAAAAAAAAGCCTGGATCTCTACAATTATACGATCAATAGATAGCATTATTCAAGATATTAATTGCCAAAGTTTTTGACAAATAATTAAGGAAAATATATTAATGTTTCTTTGGGACAATATTTTTTCCATGCTTGGATTATTTTGATTGATGATTCTTTCTTCGTGCATTAATCAATATAAAATTAGTATTTTTCTTGGTATATGGTTATGCCTATAAAATATTCTAATTATATTTACATTTATCAATATTGTTTCTAAATAGACTTTATCTGAAATGTTATTTTAACTGTTTATATCTGTCGAAATAATTAAATAATCAAGCATATGACATTGGGATGAAAGACAAATTTGTTTCTCTAGGATTTATGTCTAAAGAAACACTTTGCAATTACAATTTTAATATAGATCCCTCTTTAACAAAATCTTCTTTTCAAAGAATGTAATACGAAAGTTAGTTAAAAGTTCTAGTATTATTTTCAATAAAGAATAAATAATTACGCAATATTGGGTTGTTCGGAAAGGGAATTCATTTTTCTCAGGAGAGGACATCATTGTATTTTTTTCACACCATCTTCACAATTAAGCTGCATTACCATTATATATTGTGACAGCTGATATAGCAAGGCTTGCTTGTGAAAAAATTCGTTTTATTTTGTTCAATAGGTTTTGATTGGTGCCCTATCAAATAAAGAAAATCGGAATCTATATTTTCGGCATATTTTGTTTTTGCTATCAAAAAGGGGAAAATACTGTTCAAACAAGGAAAAAATGTATACGATCTATATACAGAAAATTTATTTAAAGAACGCCGGTGTCAAAACCGGTTTACCAAATTTTGTTCCGGTAATTTTGACGTTGAAGATGCATTACGTTCTGGAAAACCAGTTTATTCTAATGAAGACAAAATAAAGTATTGATTTATGAAAGATGCCAAGTAACAACTCGTGAGATCGCTAAGAAACCGATCAAAGGGGAGAATATATATCTCAATAAAATATTTATACAATATAAGAAAATTGTCTTTCATTTTCAAAGGAAGAAACGAAATTATTTTCCAAACGACAGAATAAATTTCTCAATAAATAATTCTGTGATATCTTAATAACATTACTTCTTACTCCAAATTTATTTCTGAACTCTTAAAAATAATAGTTCAACTTTTCACCAAAAGAATGGTGCTGTACAGGCATCTTTAGTTGTAACCGACATTTTTATGCTAAATTTCCCTATTTCAGTGGTGCTTGTTACTGAAATGTCACTGCACCAAACTATTGGTTGGAGTTAATTGAAACCTTTAGTAAAATTCGATCCTGGTCTCTGCTTGATTGGAGACACCATCATCGAATTTTAAATGAATTCACTCATGGCTTTGAAATAAGAAACATCGTACTTAAAGACGAAAACATTTAATAAGACATTACTAAAAAAAAAACGCACAAAACATAGATAAACATTTAAAACATAAATAAATAAATTCTTCTCGAATGACTAGAAACATGCCATTTTCTCGTTCCATCCAAAACTCCGTTCTCCCTTCCTTGGTTGTTGCCACTCATCTCCTGTCTAAATACCACTTCATGACGTCATGGAACTTTACTCCTTTTTTTTGGTAAAATGCAGGCTTTTATTTTTTAACCGACTTCAAAAAAAGAAGGAAGGTTCTCAATTCAAACCGTATGTTTTTTTTATGTTTGTTAGCTCATAACTTCTGAACGGATGCTTCGATTTTGATACTTTTTGTTTTGTTGAAAAGGTCTTGGTCTACAATAGGTCCCATTGTAATATCTTTACGATCTAAAGAAAATACAGGGTGCCCAAAAAAATCAGTCCCACTCTTTTAACTGCTCAACGGCTGCAGCTATAGTGATAAAAATGGTATGTAAGTATGGAAAAGTGGCCATGCTGTACAAGGTTAAACCGCTTACAACGCCACCTGGTAGAAAATAGCGGAGTTAGTGTTCCTATCTCGAAAACCGTTCTAAAGAAAAAGTAAATTACAAAGCTGAAGAGTATCACCGATTTAGTACAAAAAGATAGTTTAGACATTCATACTAACGTTCCTATCCCGGAAACGGTTCAAGACAGGGGGAAAAGGGGAATTATAAAATTGCAGAGCATCATCGATTTAGTGCGAAAAGATAGTTTTGACATTGATGCTAAAAATGCAAGGCTAAAAACGCGCATTTTTATTGTTCGCAATTTCTTACACTATACATACTTGAGCTACATTGCTCACGTTGTAGCGTAGCTGGTGAGACATACGCTATATAGTTCAAAATACGGTTACTTGATACTTTTTGTTTTGTTGTAGAGATCTTGATTTGAAGTAGGTCCCATTATAACTTCGTTATAATCGAAAGAAAATAAAGCGCCATCTGGTGAAAAACAGCGGAATTAGCGCTCCTATCTCAAAAACGGTTCAAGATGGGAGAAAAGTTAATTACGAAGTTGTAGAGCATCTTCGATTTACTACGAAAACACAGTTTTTAGACATTATTGCTAAAAATAGAACGCTTAAAACGTGCAGTTGTTTGTTCGCAATTTCCTACATTGTGCACACTTGAACTACGTTGCACACTTTGCAGCGTAGCGGATGACACGTATACTCTGTGGTTCAAAGTACTGTTACTGTAAGCGGTCACATCGATTAGCGCAAAGTCGTTTTCAACCAACTTCAGAAAGGAGGGTGTTCTTAATCCAAGCTATGTGTTGTTTTTGGTGTTTGTAAGCTTATAACTTCGTAAGATATGCTCTATTTAACCGATTTCAAAAAGGAGCAGGCTCTCAATTCAAAGCGTATGTTTTTGTTTTTGTTTTTGTTTGTTAGCTCATAACTTCTGAACAGATGATCCGATTTTGATACTTTTTGTTTTATTGTAAAGGTCTTTGTCTGAAATAAATCCCATTGTAAGATCTTTACGATCAAAAGAAAATACACTGTGCCCAAAAACGTCAGTCCCGATTCTTTTAACTGCTGAACAGCTGCAGCTATAGTTATAAAAGTGGTATGTAGGTATAGTTAAGTGGACATGCGCTACGCGATTCAACCACCTAAAGCGCCACCTGGTGGAAAAGAGTGGAGTTAGCGATTCTATCCCGGAAACGTTTCAAGACAGGAGAAAAAAGTGAATTATAAAATTGCAGAGCATCATCGATGTAGTACGCAAAGATAGTTTAGACATTAATCCTAAAAACAGAACGCTTAAAACGTGCATTTGTTTGTACACAATTTCCTATTTTGTGCACACTTGAACGACATTGCATATGTTGTAGCGTAGCGGGTGACATTTATGCTATGTAAAATTCAAAGTATGGTTATTTTAAACGGCCACATCGATTAACGCATAGACGTTTTAAACCGACTTCATAAAGGAAGAGGTTCTCAATGCACACCATGTTTCTCGTTGTTGTTGTTGAAATTTGTCAGTTTATAACTTCGTAAGAGGCGATTTAATTTTAATACTTTTTTTGTTGTCGGAATGATCTTGGCCTGAAATCGGTTTCATTATGATTTCATTAAAATATAAACAAATTACAGGATACTCACAAAACTATGTTCTCACTCTAACTGCTGAACGCATGCCGCTACACTGGTAAAAGCAGTATGTAAGTATCGATGTTGAAACTTCTGTCCGTCAGTTCCAATGCATATTTTGCTCTTTGTTTGAGCTTTACGCTGCGCAATTTCCAGCGCAGCGGGTGACACGTATTCACTGTAAAGTTCAATATAAAAGCCTAACAGAATTTTCTGTTACGAATACAGCGTATCCGTCCTTTACATTTCTAAAGACTTTTTAATTTAACGTATGTTCATTCAATAGATAGTTTTTTGCTCATATCCGATAAAGGCAAGAAAACTAGCATAATTTAAAAATGCAGCATTTGAGAAAAATCAACTTAAAAATAACTTGACTAGAATAAAACTGGCACAACTGTCTCTCGATAGGATAACTCTCTAGATGGAGATGTAACTGTTTTGTTCACACTGTGTGCATTTCATGTATTTTTCAGTGACATAAACCATTTTTTTGAGTAATGTCACTTTTCTTGGAACTTGTGATTTGTGAAATTTCCGTCGGACGCCTTCTGATGCTCTGCTATATAAATAAGTTTTCACTGAAAAGAGAAAAATAAAATCTTTTTGTAAAAAAATAGAACCGACTCCAAAAAGGAACTACTATTCAAACAACTAAAAATGAAAGAAAATTGGCAGAAAATCGAACTGTAAATTGCGCCTAAAAGTATAAAATAATTTCCTTCGCCAAACAACCTATAACACTACAATTAATCATAACTTTTGAAGTCGGCGCAAAATTAAATAAAAATTGATACCTATATTCAATACAAAAATTAAATCCTATTCAAAATACACATCTCACATTGTTACCTGCGAAACGCAACCGAGAACTAATTTGATTCAAGAAAACAAATAAGATTTCCCATGCAGCAAAAGTTGGCAAAGATGCTGGTATCTGACGTCCTTGGTGGAAGAAAAATCGAAAAATTATCTAGCAAACATATTTAATTTTTTTGGGATATCATGATTATTTTGATAAGGTACATCAAGGGAGAAATAAAGAATATGAAACAACACATCGTACAATATATATTATGAAAATTTACATCTTGCGTGTATATTTTTGCAATACGTTTTGAACGCCAAATCCAAAAGCCACCAAGGATGATAGTTATCAAAGTTATACCAAATTTGCAAAGGAAACTCTAACTTCGTAGAAACATAAATACCGCATTGTGAAGAATGTTCACTGTTCTATGTAGATGCTACTAATGGACCAATTGTATACAGTGATAAAATAATAAAGGAAACATGAAAATGGATCATTTGAGACAACAGCATTTGTTGCTACCGATCTAAAGACAAACCTTTAAAAACTAATTAAATTTTATTTAATTTTGCGCCGACTTCAAAAGTTATGATTAATTGTAGTGTTATAGGTTGTTTGGCGAAGGAAATTATTTTATACTTTTACAAGCAATTTACAGTTCGATTTTCTGCCAATTTTCTTTCATTTTTAGTTGTTTGAATAGTAGTTCCTTTTTGGAGTCGGTTCTATTTTTTTACAAAAAGATTTTATTAACAATGTACGTTTGAGAAGTTAGAATTAAATGACATTTTTTTTTTTTACTCGGTCAATCATTATGTATGTATTTAGTAATTAACCGATAGATCAATAATTGTTTAATCTATAGGTCAATAAACTATTGCAATTCAGCTACAAATCAAATAAATAAATGATACTATGCATTCAAATCTGTATAAGCAGATAAGCACGCAAATACCTATCTCACATCAGGTTTAGTTTAAATGCATGCGTACTTATTTTCACATATACATTTATTCAAGTAATGCATGTATTTTGTACCCATTACAAATATAATAGAAATTAAACCAATGGATATCCAGTATATAAAACATTGCCTCGTTATAAAAAAAAATATTATTTTTCAGAATTGGAAAAAGCTTGTATTTCTGTTTAAAAAAAATAATTTTCTTTTAAAATAAAAATAAGTCTTAAAATTATGAAATTAATACTGACGTTTTCTATAAAAGAGGTTTATATAATTGACAATCATTGCTCTACGATAAACCATATCATTAAAGTTCAAACAATCAAGTATTTGAACCAATCAGATTAGTATAAATCCACTAAGTTTGCTTAAATTTATACATCGGTGCATCTTCCTATACATTTCTCCTTTGCGTGCCAACAGAAACATTTGATTACACTAGAATAATGTATACAAACTTCATTGATTACAATTAAGTGAAATGGAAGCCTAAATAGGAGGATATTTTGAATTACTTCATGAATATGCAGGACCAAACGTATGCAAATGGTACTGGACTGGGAAGTCACTTATTAATAGTTTGATTCCAGATGTTCTAATGTAATAGTTTTAATCAATAACGGGCGGTCCAGATAAATTTCAATTGGCTAAATCCTAGAATATGAGACCAGGTATTTTAGTCTAAGAAAAGCCTTCAATGTTAGGAAAACACTGATTTATTAGGTAGAGGGGAATAGACTATTAAAATGTTGAAACGGGAATGAATGAGTAATATATATAGTTTGGTACTTTATTTACTCAAAAAAAAAAAAAAAAAAAAAAAAAAAAAGAAAAAAAATGGACTAATGCTTTTAGTAATTCTTGTTTTAAAATTGTTCATAAAGATTTTATTAGTATTTTCTGATTGTGTATTTCTTTTACTAAAAGAAGATATGCAGACATATTGATGAATGAAAACATGAATATAATTTAATAAGTAATAGAATGTGTGAAAAGTTTAGTCATATTTATATTGGGGAAAGACCTTAATGAGGTTTTTGAAGTCTTTGAATATTATTGATTCAAGTTTACTTTATATAGGTTTTTAAAACTGTGCATTGGATTATTTCTTAGGAAAATTTAGCAAATTATGAAAAATATTTAAACAATTGTTTTTTTTTTTTTTTTTTTTTTTTTTTTTTTTAAACATGCTTTTCCTAATATAAAGAATACTTCCAGTTATAAAAATCTCTGCAGTTTTTTCATTTAAAAATACCAGTTAAAAATATTGATAATATAATATTAATTTTTTTCCCTGGATATTTTGATTCTTTTTATATATCTTACTTCTGTGTTTCAGGAAAAAGCAGAAAATGATGTAGTGAGTAACTATAAAGTTGTAATTATAACCCTTTTTTTTTTTTTTTTTTTTTTTCCAAGAAAGCTTGAGATTTTTAAAAAGAATTGGAAGTAATTGCATGATGAATTTAATTTGGTTATTAAACTTAACGTACTTATAAGTTTATCATCATATTAACAAATTACAGTTGAGACAATCGTATCAGTCAGGTGTTGAACTGTCAATGACATATGCTTCTTTTCTGGCTTGCATAGATCCGTTCTTTCAGTAAATATTTTTTTTCCAATAAACCCATCTAATGAATATAGATCTTTCTAAATGTTCATATTTGTTGTAAATATTTGTCTTTTCTTAAAAATATCATTTTCGGTGGACGTAAAGAAACAAAAATCATAATTAGGTGGAAACATTTAAAGAAAATTATTCAACACACTTTGAGCTATCTATCAATCTGAGAACCACTAAAATTAAGGTACTTGCCGTTGTGTAAGACAAGACCAATATTTATAGACCGTTGTCTGTGCGATTCGCCGCCGAATGCGGAGACAGCCTCTAACAACCAAGTCACCTGGGAAATGCGGTACAGCTAGGAATCATTTCAGTTGCTGGAAAAAATGACGTCCTTTGAAGGAAGATCGAGAAAATAGGTAGTTTAGTGGTCTGATTTAGTTGGATGACTAATCTCTCTAAGAATACCGTGCTTATCAAATTCTCTTTGACATAATCTGCCTGACATTGGTTTTACGCATTTTTCATCCAATTCAAGGCTTCGATAGTCTGGTGGCAGATTACTTAAATAGGAACACTAAGAGATTAGACTCAAGCTCTGACAAGGATTTCATTTCCATTTATTTATTTATTTACTTATTTATTGGGAGATAGGAACTGCTCTGGTACATTAGGAATCCATTCCCGGAACTCCAAAGCACGTTGGAATTCGTTGATGAGAATTCCTCGAAAAGAAGATCATGCACCGCGGCCAGCAGCGCAGTATCTTTAAAAAATAATTTTTCTGGCGTTTGCGGGTGTTTGCCAAAGGTGCAAATAAGTCGATGATGGGATCACAAATGACCCCAACACAAACAAAGAATACCTTCTCTGCCGAAGAGTGGTCCATCGTGACACTGGGCAATTCAAGATATTTTTATGTGGGCAAATAACTGAAAAACGTCCACAATGTCTGTTAAAGGAAAAAAAAAAGGTGTTTTAAGTTTTTATGTTTTTAACAGTTGCCGGGAACATAACTTTCTGGTGGAATAAATTATTATAAGTCATATAACAGATTTATTAACCTGTTTTTTAGATAAGCAAATTTTTTCTAAACGTTCTTGAAAATTATTTGAGAAGTACATTTTATAACTTTTTTTTTCAATTGATAGAGAAAAGTGGATATTGTTTAAGTTTCAGATTGTTTAATAAAGTTTTATAGGTAAAGCAATTTTAGTTAAAATAAATAAATAAATACATAAAAAATAAATAAAAATGATGAATTAATATGACATTAGTTTATAAAAACAAAGAACATCACTTACAATTTTCCTTTTCAATTTTCGGATAAATTTCTTATAAATTGAAATAATCATTAATCTTCAAAGTGTCAAATACATTATTTTTATCAATGCCGAGCAAAGAGAAATTTCCCATGACATTACTTCCAATCTCTTCACTTATTTGCATAAAATGATAATCCGTACTTGATAAAAAGTAATTTTTCTTTTGTTAGCATCTTAAGATAATGAAATTTATACTTTCTGGTTTCTTTTACTCAGTGTCTGAGAAAATGTACAGCACACAGCTTTTGATAAAAATCTTTTAGATTTATCTTCATTTACGAAAGAACGCTCGTTTTTATGTAACTATTATGTCAAAATACATTTTCTGTGAAAAAGATAAAGAAGTGGTTGTAAAAAAGGAAAGGTGTTCTTTCCATTATTTATTGTTCTTTATTAAATTAATTTTTATATTGAATGATTTTTAAACATTGAAAAATCTTTTTCATTTTTTCATATACCTTTCCACTCTTTAATTTTCGCAAATATTACTAAACATCATAATACACATTCTATTTAAAGTAGTGTTTATTTCCCAGGCATTCAGAAAAAGTTAAAAGTTAGATGCAATGATGGTTTAAATAAGTTAAATGTTTGATATAAAATTAAAAATATGCTGAACTAATAAAAGGAAAATCCCCGAATATTGAGACAATGTAGGTTATGATGTTAATATAATTTTCGAACATTCGTCAAGTTTCCTGATAAAAAGTAATACATTGTTACGAAAAAAAATTGATTTTATTTTGAGTAAAATGTAGTTTATCGAGAAACGGGCAATTTGTAGTCGACAAATGCATTTTATTCGACGAATAGTCTAAAAACAATAAAATCTTTTTCATTTTTTCATATACCTTTCCACTCTTTAATTTTCGCAAATATTACTAAACATCATAATACACATTCTGTTTAAAGTAGTGTTTATTTCCCAGGCATTCAGAAAATGTTAAAAGTTAGATGCAAAGATGGTTTAAATAAGTTAAATGTTTGATATAAAATTAAAAATATGCTGAACTAATAAAAGGAAAATCCCCGAATATTGAGACAATGTAGGTTATGATGTTAATATAATTTTCGAACATTCGTCAAGTTTCCTGATAAAAAGTAATACATTGTTACGAAAAAAATTTATTTTATTTTGAGTAAAATGTAGTTTATCGAGAAACGGGCAATTTGTAGTCGACAAATGCATTTTATTCGACGAATAGTCTAAAAATAATAAAATAATTATTATAAGTCATATAACAGATTTATTAACCTGTTTTTTAGATAAGCAAAATTTTTCTAAACGTTCTTGAAAATTATTTGAGAAGTACATTTTATAACTTTTTTTTTCAATTCATAGAGAAAAGTGGATATTGTTTAAGTTTCAGATTGTTTAATAAAGTTTTATAGGTAAAGAAATTTTAGTTAAAATAAATAAATAAATACATAAAAAATAAATAAAAATGATGAATTAATATGACATTAGTTTATAAAAACAAAGAACATCACTTACAATTTTCCTTCTCAATTTTCGGATAAATTTCTTATAAATTGAAATAATCATTAATCTTCAAAGTGTCAAATACATTATTTTTATCAATGCCGAGCAAAGAGAAATTTCCCATGACATTACTTCCAATCTCTTCACTTATTTGCATAAAATTATAATCCGTACTTGATAAAAAGTAATTTTTCTTTTGTTAGCATCTTAAGATAATGAAATTTATACTTTCTGGTTTCTTTTACTAAGTGTCTGAGAAAATGTACAGCACACAGCTTTTGATAAAAATCTTTTAGATTTATCTTCATTTACGAAAGAACGCTCGTTTTTATGTAACTATTATGTCAAAATACATTTTCTGTGAAAAAGATAAAGAAGTGGTTGTAAAAAAGGAAAGGTGTTCTTTCCATTATTTATTGTTCTTTATTAAATTAATTTTTATATTGAATGATTTTTAAACATTGAAAAATCTTTTTCATTTTTTCATATACCTTTCCACTCTTTAATTTTCGCAAATATTACTAAACATTATAATACACATTCTGTTTAAAGTAGTGTTTATTTCCCAGGCATTCAGAAAAAGTTAAAAGTTAGATGCAAAGATTGTTTAAATAAGTTAAATGTTTGATATAAAATTAAAAATATGCTGAACTAATAAAAGGAAAATCCCCGAATATTGAGACAATGTAGGTTATGATGTTAATATAATTTTCGAACATTCGTCAAGTTTCCTGATAAAAAGTAATACATTGTTACGAAAAAAAATTGATTTTATTTTGAGTAAAATGTAGTTTATCGAGAAACGTGCAATTTGTAGTCGACAAATGCATTTTATTCGACGAATAGTCTAAAAACAATAAAATAAAAATGTTATTGTAAAGGATAATATTAGAAAGATTTAAACAATTTTTTCTCGGAACAGTCCAATAAAGTTGTAACTCGTTCCACTAAAATAAAAAAAAAAGTGTTAAATATAACATATAGATAAATTTCGCTGATTCAGGAATGTTAATTCACCGCTTAAAGCACAATCTCTCATCGAATACAGCTCAGCACATATGTCTAAACACAGCTAAACTCGCTTCGGCAGAGACTTTTTTCCTATAAAAGTCTCAGTAAAAGTTAACAACGATTCAAGAGAATTTGGTACGATAAATGTTTAGCTCATTTCGGGAAATCCCAAAAATTTGACCCTGGCTGATGATAGAGCTTTCCTATTCTGGAAATTCAACTAGCATTGTTTCATAGTAAATGTAATCGGGAAGTCACCAAGTTTGTCGTCAAGGTCGAACTTTATTCAACTCAGTAACTTGTCTTTGTTGTCCTTGTAATTGTAAATCCACATTTTCTGCAACAAAACTACTGATGCAGAAAAAAGGATTTTTTTTTTTTTTTTAACAATAATATGTCACATTTTAAAAAAATGGCATATACCCCATTAAAAATGGTATGTGTAGCATTATATATTTTAACAGGAACACCTAAAATAATTCGAATACGTTCTGTAATAATATCATCGATAAAGATTTCAGGAAAATTTCAGTGATATAAAATCTAGTTAAATAATTCATTGATATAAATTGTAGGTATATAAATTCAATTCAAACAAAACAAATATATATTATAGTGGTTCATCATAATCTGCAAAATTGTGTGTAACTAATACTTAAACCTTCTAACTCAAATTAAAATGCTTGTAATAGTTTAAATGACATAGATAGAATAGCTTAATCTTAAAAACCGCCCCCTCTCCCCATTTAACTTTTAGAACTTTATAGCAGTTTAAGATTACATTATACCTATCAAATTAATATTGCTTGGGACAGGCTTAGCGAATGAGTATTATAAAATAATATTTTATTTTAATTTGCCAGTCTAAGATGACCGTAAAAAAAAAAAAAAAAAAAAAAGATAAATGATTTTTTCCCATTTCTAAATGTTTTAACTAAAAAAAAAAGGGTAATAATAAGAAAAATGATATAAATATTCCAAATTATTACTTTACCAACCTCATAGTCGTTACAATTGGACAGTCATGTCCAGCCATTCTGAAATGGTGCCAGCAGTAGCAGATTTAAGATAGTCGCAGATAGTTAACTGATGCAGAAAACCACAGAAGGGCAACAACGGTGGAGCAAATCTGCCATGATGCGGTGGGTGGATTACATTTTTCTCAGTGACAAGAGAGTGAACATCGCGCACATTTCACTGTAATTGGGAATATCTATTGTCAGTGCTCATTCTATAATTCGATACCAGTCCCTTTCTAAGTTGGCTCCAGAACTAAAAAGCGAATTTAAATCGAAAGGACACCTAACGATTAGTGCAACATTCAAATAAATGCCTACAATAACAGAGAGATTGCGTAAAAAAAAATGTACTGTATTTGTGGCACGTAGCATTGTAATGCACTTGACAATAAAGTGTTTTTTACTTACATTATTCGAGTGTAACTTATTTTTTTAAGGCCTTTACTGTTTAATTACAAAACACTGCTGTAAAGATACGATAGATACTTTTTTATGGTTAAAGTGGTAGCAATAAATAAATAAATAAATAAATAAATAAATAATAAAAGAGGTTAAGATCGCATCCATGTGTGTAACTGACACTACCATGTGCCACGGAATTACTCTTCTATATGTTTAAATTGTCCTAATGCAATCAGATTTAAATGAACGATACTGTAACAGAAACTATACATAAGTAATTGAAAAAATAATAAATATTAAAAATTTTCTGTTAAAATTCAGGTTTAAAAAAGTTATATAAACTGAAGCTATCATTACAATCTTATCTTTTATCAACAAGATTTATTGACTTATAAGATTTAGTATATGAACCATTTCCTGTAAGTTCTTAAATATTGGATTAAAGACGATACTTTTATCACGGCTTTCTACGTGCTAATATTTTAGAGTAATTGATCTTCTCGAAACATTCAAGGATAATTAGATTTACATTATTAGTTTTTTTTTTTTCTTAGACCGATGATAAGAACATATCTGGTATTTATTTACTTAATGTCTTTTATAATTTTCTTTAAATGAACTATAATTTGTAAATGAATGTATTTTGTTGCTAGAGTTCTCAATAGTAACTTTTTTTAAATATAGGGGAGAGTGGGGTTGAATGAGACGCAGGATGAATGGGACAATAGCGAAAATTTTATGTTTTGCAAGCACCGGAAACTAGACAATTTTTCTGATATATTGCCAGCACTGAAGTCATTCATTAAGTGCAGTTTCAGAATTATACTATTCATAGGAGGGCAGAAAAAAGTTGAAAAATTTTTTTAGCTGCCAAAGTAAGTTTTTACTGATTCAGTTAGGCAGTAGTTAGAAATTAACTATTTGCTTAAAGTTAATATAACTTTTATATGGTGAAAGGAATAATCTTTTATTGCGTTTATGATATGCAAGAAGAATATTGACAATTGTTCATTAAGCCTATTTCCTGTTTTATACGGTCATGTGATGGTTGGGATGAATGGGACAGTTTAAATGGGGATGAATGGGACATTCTCCACTATGTACTAATTTAAAATTTTACACAAGAATTATATTAAAATGTAAATTAGCCATATTGATTATCAGGATTCTTAATTTTGTGGACTTATAAAAAAAAAATTGAAATTAATTGTTCTGATTTTTGTTTATAAAAATTATGATTAAAAAAAAATATAAGTTAGAACATTCAATGCAAATTAAATCAAAAATTGTAATAAATAAATAAATAAACTACTAATAATTTGATTAAAATCACAATTTCAATCAAGCTATTTAAATAAATTCTGGTGATTATTAATGTAATACAGAAGAGAATATAGTTTTTTTCCGATTAGTCGGAAACAAAAATTTATCTGGATAATTTGTACTCTATTATAATGATTTATCTCTTTCTAGTGTCTTATTTATTTATTTATTTTTAGATTAGGTCTTATTAGATTAAATTACCAAAGCCTACAGTAGTAGGAACTGTACGAAACAAAGGACTTTTATGCTAATTTGAGTCAATACATCAGTTTATGTTAATTTCAGCGAATTCATAGTGTGTAATAAAATCACATAAACCAATTTAACTTTAAAAATTTATTTACTTTCCATTTCGTTTTCTTTTCTTTGTTAACTCCAGTCCTGTCCCATTCATCCGCATAGGTGGGGATGAATGGGGAAATACACATGCATGTAAAAAAAATATATATATATATTAATTAAAAATAATAACTTTTTATTAAAGTTAGTATGTTTATATGTAACTGATTACTGAAGTGTACTTATGAGCAATGTTGCAAAATTCTGAATTCAATTGGTCGACCATTTGAATTGTCTTCCTCGCCTAACGATTACCTATGGAATTTTTAGGCGCATTTGGAAAGCATGCAACAGCTAGCCAGAGAAAGAATAAACCTAATCAGTGAACGAAGGAAGACGATCTACCACACAGAGGCAACATATAAGTGTCTTAAGGAATGTGAGCGAGTGTGGTTTTAAAATTCAAAGAGCCATAAAGACCAGTGTTCAAAGTTACAGCAAAACTAGAAAGAAACTTAAAATATATTAAGGAACTTAATGATGTTATTGTTAGTATCAAGAAGTCGCCAAACAACAAACGGAAAAATGATTCGGATTGACCCTTACAGTCAGCAGCAAAATTATTGAAGCGTTAGCAATAATTCCTATTTATAAGCACCTAATACTGTTTTGTTAAGTAAATTTTTGTCGAGTCATGATCTCAGTCTTATGCTGTTTATAAAAAATGCTGTTTATGCTGTTTATATATATTGATGATAAAAATTAGCAAACAAACAATGATGATAAAAATTACCAAAAAAAGTATATGAAAAATGTGATTGTGTGCTTGAATAATTTTGCTGCCGACTGTACCATGTAACAAATCATGAATCCATATAAAAAATTACCCAGGACGTCCTGTATTTCAAGAGTCGAGAATGTTGCGATGGATTAAACCTTCGCAAGCTTGTTCACTGCCATTGTCGTGAATAATCTTTCATGTACCTCAGTTTTACTTTAAATTATCATATTTATACTGTACATAGTATTAATTTTATGGATCATTAAACAGATATACCAAAAAACGGCTAACGCTGAAAGGGTTAATATCACTTTTTTTTCATCACCTGTTATTGGAAGATAGCTACTTTTAGCGGTGTTATTATTATAATCGTTATCACCATAATTTCATTTTGTACTATTCTGCCGCTATTTATCGCATTGCAGTTTTTTAGATAATATTTATGTAAATGTTTATGAGTTTAAGCAGGAAAACCCTCTTAGGCTCCAAAAACATTAAATAATTATTTTAATTAAATATTCATTATTTTATTTTATTTTATTTATTTATTGTTTTGTTTTTTACTTTGCTAAAACAGGGTTAACATATAAAAATAAAAATCAATCATTGAAATACTTTTAATATAATTTGAAATAATTTTCGTGCTTGAATTTCAAAATACCTGTGCTTCGCAAAATTTTCAAAGCATTTCCATAAAATTTTGATTAAAATATTTCCCATTGGGTTATTTTTAATGATATTTTGTTTACTGAAATTTCTTGATAATATTTATTTTATACATATAATCCCCCCCCCTCTTCCCGAATATCTCAAGAAAATACAATTGATATTTTTCAGGTTTCAGTCACCCAGTTGAAAATAAATAAATAATAATAATATTTTCTAATAATGAAAAAAAAAAAAAAAAAAAAAAAATACATAGCTTAAAATCTTTTGTGATTTGTTTCTATTTGGGAAAAAACATACGTCTTTATGTAACTTTTACGTCAAATTGCGTTTACTACAAAATAGAAAAGAAATGGTGATAAAAGAGGGCGGCTATTTTTATGATATTTATTATTGTTTGTTAAAGACATTATTAAGTTGTGTTGGTTATTTGTCATCATTTGCTCTCAATCTTTCGGCGTTTTCATACTTATGGGAGTTCAATGCCTTAAAATTATGACAGATGATGAAAAAGTACAGCTTGTTCTTCGACGATCAATTTTCTAGAAAGTATTTAATACATGTTGTTTTAAGTATTTACTTTGATGTAATAAAAATAATTTTTTCAATGTATTTTATATTGATAAATGTGTTTTATATCTGTCATTTTCGTAAATCTAATTAAATATATTTTTAGTAAAAAGATTAATAATGTTCGTAATTTTTGTTATTTATATTATTGTTTATATTATTATTATTATTATTATTATATTTTACAGGTTTTTACAATCTTCAGATTTTGCGTAAAAATTTAGAATTTATAAAATATTTATTTAAATCCACTTATGTTTATTTTCTCTAAAAGTAATAATATTATTTTTGCTTCTATTAGATTGTTTTTTATAAGAATGTACGTTCGCTGTAAAATTTGAAGATTTTTAATGATAAAATTAAAATTAAAAGAATTTCTCGCTAAAAATGATTGTAACTTATAGTTTTTTTTTTTTTTTTTTTTTTTTTTTTATCTCATGATATTAACAAACTACTAAAGCATTGTAACAATTATATATGTATGTATATAAATAAATAAATAAATAAATATGTATATATATGAATACAGGGTGTCCCATAAATAACGCCCAAACTCTGCACATAAAGGTTCTGCTTTGGGATTACATAAAAAATGTCCAGAATTGTACCCGTACGATCCATAGTTTACGAGAAAAATGCAATAAATAAAGTATGTGCAAGGCACAGCTTGTACAAGGAAAAAACAGGCATTGGACACATCATTCGCATATCTTCGATAACCACAGTGGACACTTTGAACACTTGCCATTATAAATATTAGCAAATGCTGCTGTTCATGTGTCAAATAAAATGTTTTCTCTTTGCACTAGCTGTGAGTCATACTTTGTTTTTCGTACAGACGGCAGCAAAATTATTCGATCTCGGGCAATAATTCCTATATAAAAAAAGTACACGTAATACTGTTTTCTTAAACAAATGCTTATCGAATCATGTTCTTAGACTGCCTAAGAACATCCGACTGTATTTTTCTCATAAACCATGGATCGTACAGGTACAGTTCTTTGGGCATTTTTTATGTACTACAAACGAGGCTGAGCAGAGTTTGAACAATTTTTCGAAGTTTGACATAATTTGGATGATTACGTGAAAAGGCCCTATGCATTAATTATTGTTTAAGCACACATTTTTCTACTGAAAACATATTTTTAAGCATATCAATAATGTATGTTAATTTCAATTATTTTTTAATTAATTATATTTCTTTCATCTGGGGAAATTGTCTGCTTCTGCTGTCTGTTGCCATAGATTGAAAGCGATAATTTGTTGGAAAAACGTTGTTCTTTAATAATAGTAGAGCCATTAATCGTCGAATTAGTACTTAAATTCAAATGTCCAGTAAAGGCACAGATGCCAACAGTGGGGACGCAAAACCGATATAGCGCAGATGGTAAAGGTGCTGCCGAAGGCATCAGGACCGGAAGCGAGATTTTAAGCGGTTTTAATAGAATTTTTTTAGTTTTATTTATAAAATGATTTAAAATATAGTAATTAATATTTTCAAGATTCTTTTAAATATAGTGACTAGCGAAGCATGCAATGCCTGCTAGTTTAAAATAAAATTTATTGCATTGAAAAACGTTTATATATATTTTTTTTTATCTTTCGTTTCTGAAAAAAGTACTGCTAAAATTACTGATTACAGAAACGCAATGCTGATATTTATAAATTCTTCTTTTGTGACTACATTTTGCTACTTTCATTAATGCTAAATTCTACTAATTTAGATATTTCACTAAAAAAGATTAGATTTTAATAACTAATTAAATGTTTAGTTTCTAAAAATATACATTTAACTTTATTCTGCAATGTCTCTTCTTTTGAAATTTTTTTATTGAAGAAATCAAACAAGTCAAATTTTTTTTTTTTGAGTTACTGATTAAAATCTAAAATCCCAAGATAACAGTCAGCTGTAAATAAAGACTGAATAAAAACAGAATAAAAATAGAAAATAAAATAAAATAAAATAAAAATCTAGATAAATAAATAATCTAGTTTTTTCTCTATTTATTTATTTACTTATTTTGAAATTTTTTATTGAAGAAATCAAACAAGTCAATTTTTTTTTTTTTTGAGTTACTGATTAAAATCTAAAATCCCTTGATAACTGCCAGCTGTAAATAAAGACTGAATGAAAACAGAATAAAAATAGAAAATAAAATAAAATAAAAATCTAGATAAATAAATAATCTAGTTTTTTCTCTATTTATTTATTTACTTATTTTGAAATTTTTTTATTGAAGAAATCAAACAAGTCAAATTTTTGTTTTGAGTTACCGATTATAATCTAAAATCCCATGATAACTGCCAGCTGTAAATAAAGACTGAATGAAAACAGAATAAAAATAGAAAATAAAATAAAATAAAATAAAAATCTAGATAAATAAATAATCTAGTTTTTTCTCTATTTATTTATTTACTTATTTTGAAATTTTTTATTGAAGAAATCAAACAAGTCAATTTTTTTTTTTGAGTTACTGATTATAATCTAAAATCCCTTGATAACTGCCAGCTGTAAATAAAGACTGAATAAAAACAGAATAAAAATAGAAAATAAAATAAAATAAAATAAAAATCTAGATAAATAAATAATCTAGTTTTCTCTCTATTTATTTATTTATTTATTTTTAAGCATTTTATGTATGGAAATCTTTTTTGAAAACTATAAAATTTCCTGCGGGTAAATTGAATTATTGCAAAGAAGAAATTCGAGTATCAAACGAATTTTTCTCTCTCTGTATATATTTAATTTTTCTTTGAAAACAAATATTTTGAAATGAAATATTTCGTTTAAAAACATTTTTATATTACTGATACATAATACAGTACGAGTACGGAACGTTTTACTTCCTTTGCTATCGTCTACATTTCATTCTTCGGTGATGAACTATCATTTCCTTACTACACTACAGTTTTCTAAGTATGTTTGCAATGTCATGTACAATAAATTTACGTGTACATGTCTCATAAATTTCCTTTTGCTTAATTCACACTTATTCCAAACTTTTTCCTTTAATATTCTATTTAAAGAAAATGATAAAAATTCTTAGTAAATAATTAATGTAGAGTGATAATTTTAAAGAAAGGTACCAATATAAATTCAGCATTACTTGAGTATTAATTTAAAAATAGTTAAATAAGAGTTTTATCTAGCCATTCGGAGTTTTCTCCAAAACTCATGTAAATATAGGATAAGAGGAATTAAACAGACTTTCCACGGAGAACATTCCACCCAGGCTAAGGACCTATATTTAGTCAACCGACCTAAACCACCACAACCACCACCAGTGAAAAAAAAGAATGTAATAAAAACAACTTAGATAAAACCAAAACACTATTGCATTTAAAAAAAAATATTTAAAGTGCATTAAAGATTAAAAAAAAAAATGTGTTGAGTATTAGTTACTGCATATTTCATATAACTTATAAATAAATGCAGGAAAAATGTGTATGTAATAAAAAGTTGGTAGGTGAGTTGTAAGGTAGGAGGCAGTTTCGCAAAGTACGAGTCGCGAAACTCTTTTCAGGGTTTTACTTTCCCTACTAAAGTATTCTAATAAGGATTTAGGATTTAAAAAGAACTTGCGTATTTTACGAGATTCGCCAAGGGAGTTTTAGTACAAGCGCGGTTAAAGGGAAAGATGCAAAATAGCAAAACGTATAAAAAGGATGAAGGTATCGTGCTCAGTGAGGCAGGTGGTTTAGGTGTGAAGTAGGGAGTGAAGTGGCTTCTGCCTGGAAGCATAAGTCTGGCCGCGAGTACGCCTAGGATATCTAGCTGTTCGAGAGGTTATCGAGCTAGCAGTCAAGTTTCTTTCAAGAGTGGTAATATAGTATCGTTTATTGATTTATGTTATGATAGTTAAGTTACATCCTTGCTAGCTAGTAAAAGTATTTAGTATCTATAACTTTACGAGGAAGTTTCAGCAAATAAATGTATTTCAAAAGGTCGTTTAATGGTGTAGTTCCATGCTCCCTTGAATTGAAATTTAATTAAATATAATATTCAGTTTTACATTTGTCTCTGTTGATTACTTTCTCTCACTACTTCATTAAGTATGACGTTGGCAGACAAGGCAGCGTCTTTACATTGTAGTTATTTATGTTTGATTAAACTTCGGTATAAACTAAAAATTTGCAATAAAAACTTCATAAAAATATTTGAAAAAATAAATAAATGAAAGATAATAAACGTTCTTGTAAAATTCTTCACTAATTACTTACAATCTTTTCCTTTTTAGATTTTTAGCGTTGTTTTCTTTAAAGATTGCTTCCGAATGGAAACTGGATAGTCTATGAGTCATTCACGCGTGTATTTTAATTTGCATAAACATGAAGTTAGCAAGTGCAACAAATCACGCATAAAGAAATATAGTTTTGCCATTCGCTATGAGACTAGAAATGTGTCTGAAAAAGTTATTAAAGTTGTAATTTTTACGGTACTTTTTGTGATATAATCAGATAAAAATATATTTTTAAAAACTGCTTTTTAGAGAAGCTATACAATGTATTAATCATGATTAAAATGTTAAAACTAAATTTAAATATTCTCATCAAACCCAATTGAAGTATTTTCCATCACATCCGTAATGGTAAAGACCCCATAGCTTTCTTAAAGACCGGAGACAAAATGAAATATCAAACAGAAGAAAATAGTACAGCTTTTCTTATAAGAAAAGAGAAAAATGAAAAACAGAATAAAAGAACATGAAAAAGATAAAAATTACAATGGGACTATTACAGACCTTACAAAAATCAATAAAGAATAAAATATAAAAATTGACTTTAAAAACGTAAAGAAATTAGCAAAATTCGAAAATTATATGTGCGCAATAAACCGGCAAAAAGTTGAAATTTTCACAAATAAGCACAGCTGCATTTGTGTGAAGTCCAACAGGAATATAGGTAAGAGATGGTGTTATCTACTCCATTCGATAAATCCAGCAAATGAAGCAAGAGCCCCTACACACCAACAGCACCAAGGAAGAAGTCTAGGGCAGAGGCTTTATAGCTTATTTTGAAATTTCAAGTAAGGTTTATTGAAAAGTATTAGGTGTTTGCATAAATTCGTGCGGTTTTTTATTGCTTCATTTCATAAAAATACATCAAATCAAATGACAATTTTTAATCAAAATACTCTCCATTACTTTCTACAACCATTGCCCATTTTTCGGGTAACAAATGTATACCACGGTGATAGAAGCTCTCGTCTTTAGAGGCAATAAAATGATCCGCGTCCGCACGAACTTTTGCAACGACCTTATAATTTAATGATATTTTTATTTTTTCATATGTTTGTTTATGTTATGTTTTCCATAACGTAACATAAACATTATTGTTTTCTATTTTTGTAAAAATAAAAATGGAAAAATACTAGCATTCTATACTTTAAATAAAATTTTATACTGTAATTTTTGAGACAGGTTTCAAGAATTATTGCACATCGATATCAGAATATAGGAAAAAAATTTCGAAAAGATAAATTTGAAAATACTATTTTTATATATTATAAATTATAATCTACAATTACATAGAAATGTATTTATAAATATAAAACAGAAAATTCTGCTGTGAGTCACTCTAAAATGTTTAAGAAAATTACAATATAACTCAAAATAAATATAATTTTTCATTGAATTCTGAATGACGTCCTAAACCTAAGGAATCAGAAGCGAAAAAAAAAAAAAGCAAAAGGAAGAGAGGCAATCAATAGGTTTGGCATTTTTAGTGTTTGGGATTCAGGCCGATTGAGCTCGTCCTGGAATCGAACCCGGCATCTCACGCCTGCCAGCTTTGAGCTCAGAGCCGCGACAATCAAGAGAAAAAATGTCATAGGAATAAACAACCAATCAGGGTAAGAAGAAACAAATAAATAGAAAATAAATACTATTAATGAATAACTGAAATATCAATGTAAATAAAAACTAAAATCTAAATGAGTTATAATTGAAAATAATAATAATAATAATAATTTATAAATAAAAAGTGAAAAGATAAATAACGTTCACAAAATTAAAAAGAAATAAAACAATAATGACAGAAATTATCGAACAAGATAAGATGCCAAGAACAAGATTGAATTTTTCTTAAAATTTAGAAAAACTCCCACGTATGGCATTCCACCTTTTGGCCTAGGACCCTAGTGCAGTCAATATGCCATTCAGTACAACTACCACGATGTCCACTACCACTACCATACCGTCGACTACTATAACCCACATAACCTCAAGCACTTTCTTGAACATTTTTTTTCTGATTTTTACTTTCACAGATGTAAGACTTTCCCCCCTTACCTGAGTCTCACGAAAATAGTTGAGAGGATTTTGTGTTACACTAGAGCTACGTAATACACAATTGGCGATGGTATGGGATTATCTCTTAGAGTTGTTCTGGAGACATGCCGTCACAAATTTGATCCTGCACGGAGGGGACTTAATATTTAAACATAAAAAGAAAACTATTAATATATATATATATATATATATGTAAGAGTAATTCCTAAGTTTTAGATTTATTATTTATCATTTTTTTTAGTCCTGTTTGAAAGCTCTGTGCTAGTTAATTATATGCTCCCTGATTTTTAAGCTAAAACATTTTGTAGTTTATCTTACTTTCATAAAGCAAACATTTAACGGTAATAGGTTTCATGTATTTACAATTTAAATTTTTTTCATACATTTATGTACCCAAACGTGGTATAGGATTGTAAAAATGAGTCAATTCGGTATTTCCACATATAAACCCAAATTAAAAGCTCCGAATTATCGTAAATAATAAATATTGTACGCGGAGTTGTTATATTATAGTAATTCTTCTGTATTTATTAGTTTTTAGCATACAAACGAATTTTCATGTAGCAGTTTATTTACTAATCCTCCCATGTGAATTTATTAATCAACGGAATTCTTTCTTATCATGCATTTCTCATGTTTCGTATAATTGTCTCATAACACGCATCGCATCTAACAATAAAGATTATCATAAATGAGTGAAAAAACTGAATAAATGAACGACAGTGACTTCATAAGAATGTTTTTCATTATTTATTCAAATGTCTTGAAGCTGAATTTTAAATAACGACAGGGACGAACTGAATTAATGTCATGAATGTAACTTTTCTATAGAAAGTTTGATAGTTTTTGAAAATTCTCAAAAGTAAACTCAATTTTAGAAGCTCAAGTTTCGTTATTATATATATAGATTTTTCATCAACATTATAGAATTTACGAAAGTTCAGAATAAGTAGTGAATTTTTAATATTTGGATGAAAATCAATAGAATGCGTACGACTTTTTCAATCTATAAAAGTGACAACGATGAATATGCATAAGAAGTGAAGTCATCACTAATATTCCTACATTTGAGTATTGTTTCAGAAAAAATAATATTTGCATTTAAAGATATTCCAATAACTAAATATTGCATTTAATAATAATTATATTATTTTAAAGTTCCTATATTTTGGGATTAATTTGGGGAAATTTATTTAAACATATATTAAAGTCAGTTGTTGACTTTCAACTGTAGTAAAATCTCAGTTTCTTTCACTAATTTTTACTTTCTCTTACCCATATATATAGTAGAGAAAGTATTATTTTAGGGTCAAATTTTCGAAATTGAGTTTTTTTTTTAAATATATTTACACGTTTTGAGATTCCCTGAATCCGAAAAGAATGTTTTTAGCGGTTAATCTCTGTGGGCGTCTGTGTGTCTGTTTGTCTCTGTGTGTGTCTGTTATCAGAATATCTCAAGAACAAATAGTAGCAGAAAGATCACACTTGGTATTCTAAATCTGTATCATATAGTGATGCTACACTAAACCTTTCGTTGAGATCAAGGAAATGTTTCGTGTATAGGGACACACAAGATAATTCAAATAAATTACGCCTTTGGGGGCAATTTCCACTAAATAGAGTGTACATCTGTAGACTGCCCTTAACAAAATGGATTAAACGCATTTTTTTTTTTTTTTTTTTACATTCATATAAGCATGTTTTGGTTAGATTGTGGTATGGGAATCATTCATCATTCGCTTACAGGGTTACCCAAGCTATTTGGATATATTGGGACTATACTTTTGTGTTAGATGTTTCGCATTTCAGACAAAATTTCAGTAGATAATGTTATTACCATAGAGTTTATAGGTAATATACAGGGCTACCTAAAATAAAGCAAAACGTTCTGTTCTATTGAATGTAATTAATGAAAGCGCTTTGCTACATTTTATCATGTCGACAAACGCTGCTTAGGAAGTAAAAGATATTTTTCTTACGCATACTGTAAAAAAAGTACTTTTTGAAGTTCTATTTTAAGGTAAATGCAAAATATATCGTTCAGTGAAAGTTTTATTGCCATAAAATATAGATTTCGAACTATCATCAAATTTTCTTTACGCTTGAATTTTATATATAATATAGTAAACGCTTTTCACTAGCAATGCAGGTATGCATATTATTTATTCAAACTAAAAACTTCTTTACATTCCATAAAACTAATGAAAACATGAACGATTTCGAAAGGACGTAGCCCTTCTTCCTCAGGTGCAAACATGTGGTACTTCCTTGGCGGGAAAAACAAGACTGAAAGCAGGCAAATCCCGAAGGTTGAGGAGCAACACAGCCAACCAATAGGAAGCTGGCAGTAAAATTTTAAATTTCGTAATAGATTACTAAATTATCAAGATTGACATATTTGAAGGAAAATTAATAATAGCCTTGTATTAAATATATATATATGTATATATATGCACTATATTTGAATGGGGGCGTGGTGAGGGGGGGTACCGCCCCCCCACAGAATTATATGTCAAATAAAACTGTTTCTAAATCTATTTTAGATTATTATTATTATTTTAAAAGTAGATTGAACTATTATCTTTCCTTATTGATCTTACGACTTAATCTGAAATCTATCTTTATAAAATTGAATGCAGGCTAAGAGAAAGTCATGTGAGTGACACACAAGATTATTTTTTAAAGGAGAAACGCATTTGTAAGATTAACAAGTGTAAAAAAATTATAGGATGAATATTGTTTCATAAACAGTAACATATGTATGTTAGAAAATTCTCTCGTTGTACTAAAAACTGTTAAACTAGTAACTATATAAAAAATATGATGTCAGGTTTACCAGAAATATTTTGTACGTGAAAGATCATTTTTTGAGAAACTTTTGTTTCCACTTTATTAATTTTCATTGGTAAATGAATAGTTTTTAATGTAAAAAGAATGTCTACACACAGGTATTGTTGGAGAGAGAAAAGTGACGTCAAATTAAAAAAAAAAAAAAAAAAAAAAAAGAGTTGGTTTGACGCCAAATTTGACCTAAAATTATTTTTCTTAGGAATCAGAAACTCTGAAAGAAAAAATGAGCATAGTGTGAGCATAGCTTCCATTCTCCAAGTCTAATTCGCGGCAATAAAATTACCGAACAGTGATAAAAATTGGGGGAGGGGGTAGCATCCTGAGAAGACGGTGGTTGATTGGGCAAAACGGGGGTCATATTCGGGTTCAGGAGTTTATTTTACATAAAAATCAGCAAGAATGATTTTTTTTTTCTTTTTTCAGAGCGGTGTTACCACCAATGAGGTATCACAAAATCGAGATGTATTATCATCATATAGATATGGTGCAAAAAATATCTGAGACAGTCTTTTCCGCAGTGGTTCATTTATTTTATCCGAAAATTTTCTTTTATACACAATTAACATTCGTTTTTATACTTCCAATTTTAATTAAAAGTAAAAAAACTAATATTTTCTAAGCTCTTTAGCTACATTTTATGGCGTATATCTTAAGTATGAGCTGATGGGCTGAGCAAAAGCAAAAAAAAAAAAAAAAAAAGTATTATTTTTTCCAGTGACTCTGTAAAGAAAAAAAAATGAAGCATTGCCTGTAAAATGTCATTTACAAAAAGGTAATACAAAAACTGAAGAATCATATACATAAATTGAATATTCACTGAATTATTCTACTTCAAGGTTTTGGGCTTTGAAGTCCAAATAAAATTAATGGATTGAGAAAATACAGATTAAGTATCATGTGGAAAGAATTTTTTTTTATTTATCTTGGATGCCTAGAGATTTTTTGAAATATTATATTGGCTAATATAATAGGTTAATAAAAACATTCTCTTAAAAATAAGAAAAAATCGATAATTTTTCTACAGGAAATTTATGTTTCCTAGATCTACAGAAATGAAGTTTCACATAAAATCTCAATCTGTCAAAAGAAATCCTTTTTTTGTGACCATATAAAATTTGTAGCGATAGATATAGATTTCATCTGGTGGTTATATAGAAATCCTACTTGTGCAACTAAATAATCTACGTAAAATTACTTATGTTTTGTGTAATACAAAGTTTTTAAGAGGTCTTAGTAGAAATATCTCTGTAAGTGTCTTATGCTTTAGTATTCTTTTGGGTGTCTTTGTAGACAAAACAGTGGTGCTATTTATATAATTTTCTTTTAGGAACATTCCATAATAATCTTGAAAGCCTTTTAACAATATTTACGGTAATTAAAGTGTGTACATGCATATTAATAGACAGATAGCCAAATTTAAGTAAAAATAACTTTGTGGGAATATGTTAAAAAAATATAAGGGAATAGTAAATGATTAAAAAAGAAAAATACGACAGAGAACAGAGAAAATAAATTTAATAAAAATTCATCTGTTTTGTAATTGTTGTAATACACAAAGCTGGCACTATTACTACAACAATACTACAATTTCTAATATTAATTTCTAATTTTAATATACGCTTTTATGAATCAGATAGTTCCGTCAAAATATTTCTATTTTAATTTTTCCTTCCAAAGTTATTCATAATGGAAATCAAGCATGATACGTGTTTCTCATCCTTCATTTAACAATCTGACAACATTCGAAATCGTCTAGCAGTAAAGTTGCCATAAAAGATAAAAGAAAACTGTATAAATGAGTAACACCACCCATTCCCTCATACTTTTATTATTTATTCAAATTATTTTTCGAAATTCTAAAAATTATGATGAATCTATCCTGATTGACGAAAAAAAAAAAAAAAAAAAAAAAAAAAAGGAAAAGTTTAGCAGTAGAGAATATTTTTTTTTATTTATTATTAATAGTAAACAGAATTTGCAATATATGCTTTTATTAAACAATTTTATCTGAATCTGTATGTGTAACTCCAAAATATGACTTCATTTAAAACGAAAAGAATAATTATTTATATAGTTTACTAAATTATTAATACATTTTGTCTAAAATGCATTTCTCAAAATTCTTTTAACGTGGTATATAAAGCCTTTTATTTATTTATTTATTGCTTTAGATAAATATTGATAAATATTTTTTTCCCCCAAGTTTCCGATTATTGCACGATTTCCGAAAGTAATGGAAGCATCCTATTCAGTCTAAATATCCGATGTCGAAGTTTTATCTGTTATACATAATTTAATGTCTTCCGAATCTAACAACTTACATTTCTTTCAATTGGCCATTTTGCACATAGCTGTATGCGGGGTGAACCTCCTGAGTGACATTCATCAAAAATGGAAAAAGTTAGAAAAACGAAAGATTATAATTCAAGCTACAATTTGCTTTGTTTTGAGGAATGCCGGAAAACCGGTACTGGGACATTGAAATCCGAAAGTGGAACCAAAACATCTGAAAAACAGTTCTAAGAATTTTCTTCAAATTCGCTACATAACTCCCCTTTTATTTAGCCTTTCGGGTGTATTTTAATTGGTTAATATCGGGAAAAGTTTGCGCACTCTGATTAGATAGATATGTTTTAGGTTTCGGAAATAAAGTTCTTATAAATTCCTCCAAAGATTTTTTTTTTCAAACTCACTTTTTAAACCGTTTCAACACAAGTATTAGTTGGTTACTGCGGGAAAATTGGTCCTTAATAGTTAAGCAAATTTTCAGTAAAATGTTAAGTCTTCTGACCGCACAAGAGTTCTTAATATATAAAATTATGTGTTATAAATGTCTTGTGTCTGTTACTCAAGGTAGATTTTTGCATTCTCTCTCTCTCTCTCTCTCTCTCTATATATATATATATATATATATATATATATAAAGATCAATTACAACAATTTCCGATTACTTTTTATTTTACTTTCATTTTCCAAAAAAAAAAAAAAAAAAAAAAAAAAACACACTTTTATAAAGCGATGACATAGATGAACTTTTAACAGAGCATGCCAAATTAACTTTTAGTTAAATTACTGTGACAAATTTTCATGTAACAGCATGCGTAACAAAACAAGAATTATCATTCAAATTTCATAAAAATAAATACAAATTCAGAGAATTTTGATAACCATTTTCTTTCGTTCTTTGTTTTGTTTTTTTATTATTTTTTTATTAGTTAGTAGTGTTATTTAATATATTCTAATCGAAAATAAACTCTGAAATATTAAAAGTATAGTAAAAAAAGAAAAAAAAATCAAGGGTTTTCAATTCTCCAAATTTTGGCATATTACTTTTAGAATTATGAAAGAAATTCTATCTCTCTATATATAAATGGCTAAGAGATTTTTGAGTCTGTTTGTCTGTGTGTTGACGCAAGTTACCACCAGCTTTTCATACTTTAGTTAATTAAAAAAAATCTAATTGTCTGATCGATAATTTAATTAAACCGACGGATTCAGAAAAAGTGTCCCTTTCATTTCGTACTTTATTTGTAACGAAATTTTAATTCGATTTGGTGGCCAGAATAACCGTTTGAAAGATCACAATACATTATTAGAATACAATAATTATTTCTCTTTGCTTAAAATTATTATTCTATTCTTCCAAGTTAAAGTATAGTGCTGTACCCTCTCTCCCGGATTGTTGTAAAAGTTATATAAAATCCACATATTCTTAATTTTTACATAGCTTTCTGTATCTCAAATTCCAATTGGCTTACAGTTCCAGTTTCTTAAATTCCTATTAGTTGCTACTCTGACTGTAAATCCCCTTCCCTACCTACATACACTCTAAGGCAAAAAAAAAAAAAAGTATGCACGAAGAAGACGTTATGGGACACAAATTAATACGCATACAGGTTTCGATAAAAAAATGCAAAAATTTTAAAATTTGGCTGCCATCGAATGATTATATGACGCTGCAACACATCTTAACTGCGCAACTTTCAGAATATTAAAGAGGAGAAATTTTGATTCCAGATCATGAACTTTTTGAGAATTTTATTCCGTCTACTCAGACAGACAGTAACTATGCCTCGCATACATATGCACAAACAAGATGTCAGCATTTGAGAGAGGTTTGTAGTTGAGCTCAAGGAAGCTGGTTGGTCTAATCTGCAAATTGTTTGACAACTGGATAAGAGCGATGCCACTATTAGATGATATTGTTAGGAATGGGTGAACCATGGACGAACACAGCGTCAGGGAGGAAGCGGTCGGACAGGATATCAGAAGAGATTAATCGTCAGAGCGGTACTCAAAGCCCCAAATTCATCATTATCATCGATCCTACGTGCAACTGGTACATCAGTGACTTCAAAGACCATTAATAGGCAGCTCCGAGAATGGGGTTGAGCTCATGGAGCCACTTGTGAGGACTGCTATTAAACTTTTTATACCGACAAGCCTGTTTGCAGTGATATCGGGCGCAGTCGACCTGGAATGTCACTGAATTGAGTGGAATTGTCTTCAGCGATGAGTCCCACTCTGATTTGAGCCTCGAACGAAGACGCATCTGGAAGCGCCCGAAGAGAGGGGGATTCTAACCTGATAGTCGAAAGCTATAGCGCCCGACAACGAGGAGTGATGGTTTGGGGTGACCTTTCATTTCATAGTAGGGCCTCTTTGGTTGCTATCTGTAGCATATTTACAGCAAAGCGGTCGGTCGACGATATTCTACGTCCCATTGCGTTTCCCTTCATATCACGCATCCTGATCGTATACATATTTCAGCATGATAATGCCTGTCTGCACACAGAGATAGTTTCTACTGCTTGTTCTTTTGGTTGTACAACATTATTTTGGGCAGCACAGTCGCCAGATATCTCTCTCTCTGAGGACGTTTAGAGCATCATGAAAAGGGTCCTACAACCAGCTCGGGATTTTTGCCAATTGCACAGAATTTGTCACAACATCTCGCAGGAGCACATCTGCAAACTCTATCAATTAATGCCAAGCCGAATAGCTGCTTACATAAGGGTCAGCAGGGGACCAACGCGTCATTGACTTGTTTAATTCGTGACTCTGTTTCTCTTGATTAAATCATCCAAATTTTCTGAAACTGTAATCATTTATTTTTCCCCACATATACATATCACCTATCAATTTTCGTTTCATTCGGATTACTCCTTCTTGGCGCGTCGATTTTTTTGTCTTAGAGTGTTTATGAGCAGTGATCCACTTCGTCATTCTGCATTAATGACGGTATGATTTGCGCTACCGAAACTGCAGTTTGCGCGTAATATTTTATACATTTTATACATTGGTGTCTTTAACGTTGTGATAATATTTATATTTCTGCTCTACGTTAAGTCTGATTATAGATAAAATATAGTTTTCTCTGCCCATAACAAAATTTTCTTATATACCATTCTGTGTAACAGTGCGACCTACTGCTTAACATGCATTGCAATTTAATTACGCAGCCTTTATAAAAAACCTTTTACATTGAGAGTTTGCTACTTTTTTAATCCAATAGCCCTTCAGATGTAATCATATGGAAAATCGTAAAGCATGAATAATAGCAGTAACTTCTGTTGGTCGATATACACCAAGTTATGTTAGCATTCATTTTAAGAATCACCACCAGTGCCGCCAACTTAAATTTTACCACGCTGTTTCCGGCAGCTCAAAATGTTCCTACACTGGCGACAAAAGTCCCTGCTTTAGGGAAAAATCACGAAAAGTGGAAAAACTACATAATTCATTTGTAATTGTATAAAATGTCTTATAAAATTCTCGTGAAATTCCCTACGAATTTAAAATCCGTCCCTATATTCTAATAAAAAATGCTAAAATGTCCCTATGCGTAGACAAATCCATACAGTTGGTAACATTGAAAGCCATTTCATATATCAAAATGTGTGCATTTATATGCTCATAAGCTGAAAAGTACCCTTTTCAGGAATTTTAGAAAATTGCAACATAACAGCAACATCTATCGGCCTATATGCATCCATACTGTATCAGAAGAGTTTTATCTTATTGGACCACTCACATATTAAAATTTACGAGCTCATCTTTTGAACGATGCACATTAAACGCTAATTAATGTCAAGGTGTGAATAAATGCATTTGTTTTTTATAAAATTGACCTGAAGATGCGAGAAATTTCTTGTCACACACACAAAGACAGATTAGGATGCATCATTCCAAAAATGTTTAAAACGTGTTAAGAACCCCTGAATAGTATAAACCCGCAAAAATCTGGAAGGTGAAATTTTTTGGGGATCCAATACTTTATTCTATTGAATAAAAAAAAAAGTAATAAATTATTACCTAAACAAGCGGCACATAAACACATGCCTAGCATTTCCATCCGTTCAATATGTCATAAAACAAGACAAGGTTATATGCAAGGAAAACAAATGATGATTAATGAATGGAGATTAATACATTGTCAGAACATAACAGTAAGAAATATATTCTTTCTTTTATATCGAGTATAGAATTTGTTTCATTAATAAAGCAAAGTTTGAATGTACCCCGAAAACTTTCCATCTTTCACAAATCATAACAAATAACGGAAAGATTTCTCACCAGTATTGAAAATTTTCCTAAACTAATATACATTTGAAGAAATGAAGCCTAAAGAAAAGGAAATAAATAAATTCCATTATCTTGAAATATATATCGTTGTGCGATAAATCATTTTTCTATTTTTTGTAATATTCATGCATTTGCTGGTGTTTTTTCGTAAGGTCTTGATGTTTAAAACAGCCCTTGGGGATATCATTTTTGTTCTAATGTGAAAAAAAAAGTTTGTGTTATTCGTGTCAATTTAAGAAGCATAAATATTTATCTTTAGAAAACACCAAAGCGTCATGTTAATAGAAAATGTGCGATTTATTTCACCGTTTGAGATTATTTTTTAAGGAATTGTTGGAAGAATACATTGACTTTTTTTCAGTGAGATGTTTAATACTTAATTAAGTCGTAATAAAGGAATGCTGTTTAAATTACACAGTTCTTTAATAAGATGTTAATTGCCTTACAGTTAATTTTATGTATACTGAATTAAATGCAACAATATTTAAATGTAATGTTAAATAAGCGCGGTTCAGTGGTATTCGAAATCTAAGAAAAAAAAAAAAAAAAAAGAAACAAAATGAAAATGCTGGATTGCTTTAAGCAAGTGAATGAAAAAGGGAGAACGATGCATTCTTTTTCTTGAAATTTAATAGTCATGATGAAGTTAGAAATTCTATATACATTTTATACATTATTTATAAAAAAAAAAAAAATACTTAAAGGAACATTATTCCAAATTTAATAAACTCTCATAGTAGAGATCGAAAAATTCAATCTTCGACGCAGTCGAAGCATCAAAATCTAAAATCTAAACTAAACCTTTCATTGGCTGTTGCCAAAATCTAAAACAAATATATAACTTCTTCTTTTCTCTTTCAGCGGCGACGCAGCGCCGTCTAAAGGGAATTATTTTTATTACAATAATAAACATTTTCTTTAAAACGTATATGCATTAAACAGTGCAATATTATCTTTTGACTAATATTGGATTATTATTATTATTATTATTATTATTATTAGTTGTAGTAGTATTTTTAATTAGTCTGGTAAACATATTTTATATTTCTGTTGATACATCCTTCTTTTTACGTTATTATTATTGACTTTTCAAAATGATATTTAATGTATTTTTTTTATTTAGAAGCCATCAATCAAATTCCAACTCATTATCTAAATAAGATAAATTCAAATATTAATTATTATTACTCATATACTAATAAATGTAGAAATAAATTTTTTTAAGTTTAAATTAGTGTTTTTTGTTTTGGAAATGTCATGAATCAACCATGAGTATTTTTTTAGTAATGTTTGCTTTTTCTTTCTCTTTCCTTTTTTTTTTTTTTTTCAATAATTAACTTGGAAATTTTTGTTTGCTTATTTACCTAAACTTACATCATTCATTAAATGTATTTCCATTTCTACTTATAATATCACCTATATATTATCAAAATGTGATTAATATTTTCTGATTATAACTTATAAATATTTAGAATCAGGAAATAGTGAACAAATAAAAATAAATAATTAAACAAACACACGTGTTTTTTTTTTTTTTTTTTGTGTGTGTGTGTGTGTAAATACAATACTTTTGAAATGAATTACCAGTTTGAAGAAGGAAAACGTCAAAACTTTCAGTGTACTTATTTTAAAAAGGTAAAATTTTTACAGAAGAAGTATTGTTTTTATGTTAGACAAGTGATTTTCGTTCCCTTCATTTGCCTGGCATATGTTTTAAAGCAGAGCGAATTAAAATAATAATAATAATAATAAAAATAAAATCTCAATTTTCTATTTTTGACGCTTGTTCCCTTTTTTTAAACTGATGATTCAAACATTTTCTATTTTTCTCGTGATAATATTTAAATATTTAAACGTTAATAATTTATACCATTTTGAGTCATAAATTATAATTCCTATTACAAAAAATGTAACTTGGTATCAACGGTAAAAAGGCCAAAAAAGTAAAAGTATATTTTATGCATTAATTATTTAGTATCTTTAAGCTTTACCATCATCAGCGGAGAGTACCAAGAAGAATTAGTACCTGTACATGTAATAAGGATACGAATACTAGAGGAGGCGTATGAACGAGCTAATTGAAATAAGACTCTAGAATTATTAGTTAATAGGAATCGAGAACACTGTGTTACAAAAACAACGCAGGTTAAAACTATTAGAATCTGGTTTTTATAAAGGGTAGGAAATTATTTTGACCAACAATATAACTTGAAAATAATTTATACGAATAAATTTATTTCATTCCTAATTAATCATAATTTATAAATAAGAACCCATCTGGCATGCATAACTCTTGGGGTAGCTATAATATCTGCTGTCATTGTGGGTTATGATATTCTGTTCAAGCGAAACACAGATATATTCCGTAATTAATCATAATTTATAAATAAGAACCCATCTGGCATGCATAGCTCTTGGGGTAGCTATAATATCTGCTGTCATTGTGGGTTATGATATTCTGTTCAAGCGAAACACAGATATATTCCGTAATTAATCATAATTTATAAATAAGAACCCATCTGGCATGCATAGCTCTTGGGGTAGCTATAATATCTGCTGTCATTGTGGGTTATGATATTCTGTTCAAGCGAAACACAGATATATTCCGTAATTAATCATAATTTATAAATAAGAACCCATCTGGCATGCATAGCTCTTGGGGTAGCTATAATATCTGCTGTCATTGTGGGTTATGATATTCTGTTCAAGCGAAACACAGATATATTCCGTAATTAATCATAATTTATAAATAAGAACCCATCTGGCATGCATAGCTCTTGGGGTAGCTATAATATCTGCTGTCATTGTGGGTTATGATATTCTGTTCAAGCGAAACACAGATATATTCCGTAATTAATCATAATTTATAAATAAGAACCCATCTGGCATGCATAGCTCTTGGGGTAGCTATAATATCTGTTGTCATAGTAGGTTATGATACTATGTTGTTCAAGTGAAACACAAATATCTAAAAGAATAATGTGTATTAACGATAGATATAACAAATAAACAAATCGGCCATTTCAAAGCACTAGTCGCAGTGTAATCATACTTTTCACCTTAATTAATATTCATCAGACTTGAAAGAACTCGACATTCTTGAAACTTTCCATATTTATAAAAGTCATAAAATTTATTTTTATTTTGCGGAAACCCTTCTATATAATTTCTGAAGATCTTGCATACAATCCCCTGTTATTTAATTTTCACTTGCTGTTTTTAAAGCACATAATTTTTTATTTCCTATTGGCTAATGAATCTAAAACTGTCTCTAGAACCTGGTGCCCTGCTAATAGGAAAATTAATCCTTTTTACTATTCTGTACTGATGAAGTTAAGTTTAAATGTACCGAAACTACAGTTTGCGAAGAGTATCTTCTATTTTTTGCTTTTTTAACGTTGATGTTGCTATGCATTTATTTTTCCATTTAGTATCATGCCTTTGATTCACATTCTACTTCATATAATAATATAATGAAAAGAGTTTTACATTAAATTCATTACATTAAATTAAAAATTAAAAATAAATAAATAATTGGGTGTTAGGGTTTAACGTCACACTAGTACTCCGCAATGGGTAATTGGCGACGATCTGGGACGCACTCCTAAGGATGATCTGGAGACATGTCATCACAATTTTGATCCTCCATGGAGAGGAAGGCTCCCCGTTTTGGTGACCCCCTGAGGCATAATTTAGATAGAAACATGGAGGAGATTGCAGCTACGGCGGATTTTACGTGCACCAACTCTCATTAGCGTACACGACGATCTTTAGCCGGCTCGAGTATTGAACCCGCAATCTTCCATTTACGAGCTCGGTACTGGTCTACGGACCAGTCTACCGCGGTTCATAAGAAAATTAAGAAAACGTAAACTTTTGTTCAATATTGAACTTTATATTTTAAGATTTTCCCTTTTCTCCCAATACATTTTATTTAATTTATTTATTTATTTATTTTTTAGCAGAGAAATTAAGAAAACTTCAATATATAACCAATAATGTGACTATATTGATAACAAATAATACAAAAGTTTCTTTGTAAAGTTTCAGTTTTTTTCCCTTATATATACGGAAAAAGTATATTTTCTAACATACATATTTTTATAACAACAATTGTTTAGTAAGAAAGTTTCTTTTACGTGCAGTAAGTTATATATTTCTTGAAAGGAAGTTAAAATTGAATTATTACATAAACAAGCAGCACATAAACACTTGTGTACTATTCTTGCGCGTTCAACATGTCATAAAGCAAGACAAGATTGTATGCAGGGAAAATAAATTATGATTAATGACTGAAGCTTAATATATTGCTACACAATAACAGGAAAATAATTTTCTTTCTTTTCTCTAGAATAGAGAATTTATTCTATTATCAAAGCAAAGTTTGAACAGTTTTCGAAAACAGGCGGTGTTTACAAATCATCACAAATAGCGATAAAATTTTTCGTCGATAATGTGCGTTTAGATAAATAATAGAAATTGAAAGAAATTAAGCCTAAGGATAAGAAAATAAAAATTTCATTATCTTAAAATATATACGCTTTTGTTAAAGAACATGCTTCATTTTCAGCTATATTTTTACAGATGTTTTAGTTTTTCATATGAAAATAATGAAGACAGTACTTGAAGACATTGTTTTTGTTCTAATACTTTTTTTTTTTTTTTATCGATATTATTTTTGGTCAATTTAAGAATTAAAAATAGTTTAATCAGAAAATGTAGCACAGCGTGAATTGACAGCTTGTACTATAATTTATTATGTTGGAGAAAGGTGTTTATGTTTTACTAAAATCGTTTGTAAAAAATTTGTTTGAAATAATTATTACTTTACTATCAGATGACAAATATTTCATAAACACACAAAATCTATTTTCGAGAAAATATTAATAATAATAAAAACAAACAATTTTCTTACAGAAATATATTAGAAAAGTAAAAACATTTTTTTTTCTGTTTAATCTTAATATTCTTCCAATATTGTTTTTGTTTATATAATATATATTAAAATAGTTATAGTAATTTGAGAAACAGTGCTGCAATTTCGAGCTTAAATGATGCGTATTTCTAGGAATAAATACATACTATTTAATCAGTTTAATGAATGTTTAACAACAAACCTCTTGAATGTATCAAAACAAATTCCTCTATTCATCTTTTATTTTATTTTATTTTTATTTTAGGAAATGCTTGCAAAAATCACTTTTTATTTAATAACATTTAAAAATGTCTTTGTATTCAGTTAATTTAAACAATATTGTTCTAGGTAGCTATATGTTACATTCGTTCCTTAATTTCGGAGAAGAATTTGTTTGGTAAATGCATCGCTTGAAGCGTTTCCAGGTGTACATTTCCAGAAGACTTGAAACTTGTCATGTCTAAAGAATGACTAAAACGCCATTTTCTATATTCTACCAGTGTAGAACGAAAGCAGCAAAATATATCTTCAAGACATCCAAAGCCATAATATCTTCAACGAGTTTCGTTAATAACGTTAATCTAGAATGAATTTCATGACATGTGATTCTTAAGATATGAGGTCCTTGCTAAAGGGAAAAATCATCAAAACAAGTTATTGTAAAGAATAAATTTTCGCTTAAATTTGACAGATTCTGAAGAAAAATTTAAATATTGATCATTCTCGAGAGCTTTATTTATATATTTTTAACAACTGTTATAGCCACATTCTCCAAGAATGATGTCTAAAATTATCGAAATATTAATACGATAAATGCGACATATGGATGAAAAATAACGACATTAATAAGCGATGTTTATTCGGTTATAAATACTGAATTACATAAATGTTTTCTTTATATATCCTTTATTTATTTCTCCTCAATATATATTCTTAATATAGAGCTACTATATATATATATATATATATATTTTTTTTTTTTTTTTTTTTTTTTTCACGAAGATAGTTACTAATGCAAATGGAAAAGATTACATGACCCACAGTAAATTATATTTTTCTATATATACGTAAATCACTTTACAAAATTATCGAAACAACTGTTACATATTTTCAAATCACGAAAAAAAAAACTGTTTTTATATAGTTATTTTTAATTGACTTTTTAGATAAAGCTCTTTAAACAAGAAGTATTTTAAACCAAAATTACTAATAATACATAATTAATATGAATATTAAATAAGTTATTAATAGAAATTCTTGCTATAAAAAATAATGCGAATGCATTTTCTCCTTAGGAAACCATAAATTTAAGTAATATATATATATCCCTGAAAACGCATGGAATTTAATACTAATAGGTTTCTTGATATGCATTATATAAATCTAATATGCAATACCTAGTACACGTCATTATGATCATAAGCTTTTTTTTTTTTTTAACTTTGCCTTATATCATTCAATATATGGAAAGACCATTGATTATATGAATGTCATTTTTTCTCTATGAAAACGGAACTATTATAACTACGACTCTTTTCAAATACCAAGATGCTTATACATTTTGAACTGATTACCCAAAATTCTTGTTCGATCGATATTTTTTTCTCCAAAAAAGCATCTTTTATGTGTCACACTGAATTTTCCAAGAAACCATTTCTACATTTTTTTTTTCAATTCGAAATAAATTCTTTGACGTTTATTCATGTAGCAAAGACATTTTATATTCGCTTTTCTCCCCAATGCCATTTTAGAATTTGTTTGATATGAAGTAGCCAATCCTGTTCGAAAAGATATATGTATGGAAGAAATTGGGCAGTAACTGATCGGATTCGTTATATGTAAAATCCACTACTAGCTTTTCTATGCAGTTGTTTCTTAACAAATGCTTAATTTTATAATTTCAAGAAAATATACAACATATATAATTCTAATTTAAGAATATTTTACAGATAAATTTATGATGAGCCTTTGGAATTATACATAAATACTATATATTATGTGTTAGCAAACAAAATATTAAAAGATTTAATATTAAAAGAAATTTCTCGCATAGAAACTTTTCAAGCTTTATTTTTTATATACTTTTAACATACACGTAATTGTATTATTTTATAAGTTCAAAAGAACCCAATGTGTATGTAGTTACATTATTTTATATGTATATATATATATATATATATATAACTTTGAGTATTCAACACATTTCTTTTAATGATAAAACAACAATAAGTTGAATGCATTGTAATAAACTATTGTAATTTTAAATGCGGTTTAATTTTTTTTAGTACATTATATCAGCTTAGGTGATTCTTTTATTTCTTTTTACACATAGTTTTAAATTATATTAACTATCCAAAATGAAAATATTTTTGCAGTAGTTTTTGAAATAAGATTAAACATACTTACTTTTATGTCTTTTATTTTTAAAATCAGAAATTATAAAACAATATAGATTTTTGTGAAGACTTTTAAGAACATTAAAGAGCGCAAATAAACAGGAATTTTCAATTGGATACAATGGTTGAAGATAGCATATTTTCAACAGAAGAGATTTTATATAGATTACAAAGTTCATTTAAAAAGCAATGTGTTCATATAAATTTATCACAAGTTGTACAATACATGCATACATTATTATGAATACACTTTATTGAAAGACGCAGTGCTTAATAAAATGTTTGCTGTGAGCGTTTTGCCATAGAATTTTTGAAAAGCGGTATGGATGCAATAAATATAGTTCAAATTCTGCCTACATAAAGATTCTTCTTTTTCTTTTTCTTTTTTTTTTTCTTATTCATTTATTTAAATTATTAACTCTTTTTACAGGACCACACAAAATATTTACGATGCAATAAATACAAATAATTTTGGTGATAACTGTCTGAAAATAATGTTTATGACATCGTACATCAAACTAACTGAAATTCAGGTGTGTATTTTATTTACAGTACTTTAGAAAAATCGTGCAACAATTACTTATAATTTTTTTAACTGAATGAAACAAAAACGTTTACACGGCTAGTTAAGGCGTTATCACACAAAGTTCAATATTTTGAATCATTTGCACATACTATTTTATAACCAGGTTTTTATGAGGAAAACAGTTGAAATATCCCCGTTTTATACAATTTGCTTCACATATATTCTTCATTTACGAACTTATTACACTTTGTCTTCACTAACAGTAGTTTTCAGCATGAATTTCTCCAATCAGAGAATCGAGATTCCAGGATATCCTCTACCCTTATTCTTTTAAAGCATCCTTGTGGGGAATTATCGCCAAATGTTGGATTCGTTCAGTGGATTTCGTTTATGCTTAAAAATAGTCCTACATGCAGCTCAATCCGTTAGCTTTGTGATACAATATCTTATGCTTCAGGCAATACTTTCTTCCATGTGATAACAGATTTAGTATTAGATAAGTAAAAGATCTGTCATTTTGTAATTGAAATTAAAATAGAGCCAGGTTAACTCTTTTAAAAATACTTTTTTGACACACACACACACACACAAAAAAAAAAAAAAAAAGAAGAAGAAGAAGAACTTTTGCAATAAACTTTTACATCATCGTTTTTAATTTCGGCGATCTGAACGGTTCGAAGATAGATTAGTTTCATATAGTTCTAAAGGTGGAAAAAAGGAGCGTAGATCAGGAAAGAAACCAAATGAAACATAAAAGTTGGAATGAAATTGTTAGATTGGTTAAAAATGGTTTAAAATGGTAAAAATAGTTAATTTTTTAAAAAGATTAGAATATAAAATTTGAGAAATTTACATATTAAAAAAGATAATTATATTCTGGATGAATTAATAGTAATTTTTTATCTAGTCAATAAATAATTACTGCAATATTAGCAAATATGCAAGTATAATTTCTTTATCTGTATTTCAAATGTCCTATATTTAAGTGCATTTTTCTCAAAACGAAATTTTTATGCTTGCGAGCACGATATCTGAAAAACTATTTGAAGTACAGCTTCAAAATTATTACCCTTTGTATAGTTTTACATTATTACGAAAATGAACTAGAATCATGCTGTTGAATTCGCATTAATTTACAAATTTACAAAGTTCATGAATTTTCTAACCCTTACAATTATAGATTAAAACTTTACGTAATTCAACTTTATAAAGAAGAATTTACATACTTAAGAAATCATGAAGATTTTAGCTAAAAATATAGCGAACAGTATTACGTTTACTTTAAGTAATGTATATGGAAATCGCATGAAGCTTGTACGACATAACCTGCGCTCTCCGCTTAGATTTTTTTTTTTTTTTTTTTTTTTTAAAGATTAGATTATTTTAAAGCCAATAATTTTTTAAGGAATTAAACAATTATAAAAAAATCTAATTCAAAATTTAGCCTAGAGTATTATGTTTAATTTAGGTAATGTTTATGCAAATCACATGAAATTTACATGCAAAGGTTTACAGTTAAAGGTTTTGCCATATAGATTTTTCTTTTTATCATACTTGCCAATTTTCACGCTTTTTAAGTACTAGAAGTTTAAAAGAGAATTTTTTAAATATATTTTTGTATCAGTTTTCACTAAGTAAAAAAAATAAAAAAAATATATAAAAAAAAATTCTGGAAGCCAAAAAGCTTAAAAATTAACACTTGTGATAATACGAAGGTTATATTGAAAATTTTAGTTCAAATTATAGCCATATTACGGTTAATTTAGTATTGTTTGTAGAAATTACATGAAATTTGGCATGGTATATCCTGCCCACAGTAAAATGTTTTATAAAATTCATCACTTCGGAACTTTCCGTGTAGGTAAATTTTATCAAATTTATATAAGACTAATAACTCTTTACATAATTAACCCCTTCACTGCCCCGGGCGTATATATTTGTTTGGTAAGCTGATGCATTAACTGCCCCGGTCGTATATATCTGCTTACAAACCTTTGTGTACGAATCTTTGTGTTACGCGGCTACTACTGAAACTATTCCTACGGTTTGGAATGTAATTAAATGATCAATGTTTTAGAAGGATTTACTTATTTCAGAGAAGGTGGGAAGTGATAGGAATCGGAAAAGGGGAAGTTTCTGGATTTGTAAAGGCGTAACAACGCGGGCCTGTGTGAAAAATTGTGGCACTTTGAAGCGAATCTCCTAATTTTTCGTCAGCAGATATGGGCTTAAGTAATTATGAAGATATTAGTTTAAATCATAAACCATAATTTTGTGTTTAATTTCGCTAATGAATATGAAAATCACATGAAATTTGTATGAAACAAGGCATACACACAATGAAATGGCCTACACGCAGTTTTTTGTAAACTTTATCACTTTGAAATTGGCTTTTAGATTTTATTTTAGCCATTTGCTAATTTCACATTTGCAAGCTTGATATATTTTACAAAAATGTTAAGAATTTCTTAAAAATATCTAATATTTCATGGTCCTAGGACTATTATTTAAAATAAAAATAAATAAATAAAAATATCTAAAATTTCTGAGACGATTAAAGGTGTATTATCTCCTTAAAAATCTCCAAAATTTTCTTATATTGAAATCTATTAAATCGTAAAACTAAATCCCATATCAACAAACTGTAAATGCGTAAATAATATTATATGTTACTTTACATGTTATAAAAATATAAATGTAAAATATTATCTGGGATAAAATTAGCTTTGCGCATCTGTTATTTATGCTTGATCTGTCAATTAAGATTTCATCTAATATTCTATTAACGCAGATGTTCGTGAATATACATTGATTCATCTCAATAATCCGAAAAGTGTAACATTGATGAATTCACGTATCCCCCAAATCATCCAACATGCACCGGAATAAATCAAAATGTAATATGTCATGAATACTTTATTAATCATTTTCAACGCTTGAAGAAAGTTGAATCCCGTAAGCTATTACGTACATTTAATATATTCGTCAGCATATTAGTTTGCAAAGATTAAAGCTACAAATTGTTGGCTCTCGTATTAAACTGTATAGAGCACGGTAATGCCTATAATAGTTGAAGGAAATGTTTTTGTATGGAGGAAAATGCTTCGATTGCAAATTATTATAGTTTATGTATGGATGAAAATTATTTGCTCTCCATAAATGGATTGTTTAATTTAATGAAACAACTGGAGGAAAAGCATTTGCTAGAAAAGAGTAAATTACTGATAAATATTGTAAACCGGCAAAGATTATGTGAAAAAAGAAATCATTTTTTAAAATTCAAATAAAAATGCGTAAATTGCATTAATATTGAATAGATAGATACGTATTTTCTATGTAAAAATTGTGAAATAAAGAATTCTGTTTCAAATAAAATTAATTAAAAATGTTTTTAAATAACCTACTATGTTCTAATTTTGCTTTTACTGCTCTGATTATTTTTGTTATCACTTTTATTACTTACTTTTATTTTTCTGGCCATTATTAGCACTTTTGATTTAGTAGTGCGATTTACTTAAATTCTATTAATGATTAACTCGATGAGTAAAGAATTTCCACTAAAATAATTTTACCATGGAATACAAAATATCTACGGTTACCGGCTTCTAATTGTCAAAGATAAGACACAGGTTGATGAAATTTAAAGTATTCTTGTTTGGGACGCCCTAGCAATAGAACCAGTAGACGTAACATCTATTTTATTATGATAAACGTATGAGATTAAGAAAAATTTATTAGTAAAAAATCCTTTCAACAAAGTTCATTAAGGTTGCTGTAGACCCGCCATCTTGAACATTCAAGATTCCCTGTTAACCTATGGGAAAAATTTGTCCTTTAATAATTGATACAAAAATCAATAGTTTTGCAAAATATTTGTCAGATAAAATCCGAAATTTCTAAAAGTTTAGAATTCGTACTAAGCTCACATGATAACATAGTAATTAAAATATATTAAACAACACTTTTTTAAAAACACGTATTAAAATTTTATTAAAATCGTTTATACAAAGCTTTTCTCCTAAACACTGTGGCCTCATCAGGTAATCAATTTTTACACAAAAATAGAGGAGACAACATCTTATATAGCACAGGCTCCTGACACGGTTACAGTAAAAAGACAACTTGAACAAAATATGATTAGTCCGTTTGTTACTTGAATACGTAATCATTAGTTGAGATCAAATAAGGGTCTTCCTCCAAGGCTACTTTCTATAGGCTACTTTGTCATGAACGATGTCTTATATTAAACATAAAAACGTTTTATATTGAACTGTGTCTTATATTGAACATTTGTCAGTGTTGTAAAGGGCAACTTTTTCCACTTTTCTACAGTTCTTCTTCTTCTTCTGTTTTTTTTTTTTTTTTTTTTTTTTTTTTTTATGATTTTAAATACATTCAAATTAAATTTTGTCTGAAAGTATTTGCATATGTTTTACTTTAAACATCGATAACCTTATTTCAATGAGGAAAACCTAAAAAGAAAAAAATCTACCGATATCTTCAATTTTTTTTTCTTGTTTCATACCACTCTTATTCACTTTTAAGCAAATTTTGTATTAAATTAAATGACAAAATTCCCCCATAAGTTACGTGGAACCTCGAATATTGAAGATGGCGGATACACAGCAACCTTAAGTGAAAATGATCCAAAGCGATCGGTTTAAGACCTGTTTAAGGAAAAGGAAACATATTACTAACATTGATAAATACAAGGTATCGTTTATTGTTGCAGTTCTTTGCACATAAACTGGCGATCACACAGAAATGTTAATGACAACAAAAATGAAAGAAACGGACGTAGTAACATAACAGCATACAGAGTTTCCAATGCGTCCATTTTCTTTCTTTCTTTCATTTTTTTTTTCTTTTCATTTTTTTTTTATGCTTTCGGCCTGTTTGAACTGCAAAGCTATCAGGTTCCTCGGAACGTTTGGCCATTGTCTGCGGAGATCCTGGTATTAATGAAACCGTAACAAAGAATTCTGCCTTCGGTATAAGCGAAGCGCAAGAGTTTCACATTTTTAAATTATTTTAATCGTGCAGTGGAAATTTATTTTCTTTCGAATCATGTCTTACCACTTCAATTAATTTAATACATTTAGTTATTGGTATTAGTTTAAAATGTATATAAATATTGATATTAATGGTAAACACGTTTTCAAAGTTTCTTTCTTTCTTTTTTTTTTTTTTTCTGATGAATTAATTTCCATTATTTTTTCTTTGATGGAGCACATTAAGCGTTAAAAAAAAAAAAATAAATAAAATAAAATAAAGAAATTATTACCATTTTTTCCTGTGTATAGTCAGATAAATTAGCTTTGTAACAGAAAGTTTAATTTGTAGACAAAGATATTTTTAATAAACAAAAATCTCGTTTAAAGAAATATCTCTATCTGTTACAAAATATCTCTATCTTAACTTTTGGTGTAAAATTGATTTATTAGAACTGCGAATCAGACGTACAGAAATACGGTACTTAAAAAACAGTAATGTGTCAATTTAAGGCATTTTTTTTCTTTGCTTAAGTGTTTTTCTTAATCATTTCTTATTTGTTATAAAGCGTTTCTCTATTGAAAGCTGTTTGGAAAAAAAATAACTACGATAATTATAAATAATTGAAAATTTCTTATATGTATATAACTTTCACTTTAGATTGTGGCAGTTATTATTGGCTATACATGAATTATTATTAATGTCAAGTGATAGATTTAAGAAAAAAATAGCTAAATTGTTTCAATTTCTATTTATAGGAAAAAGATTAAGTTGGTGCTGTTTTAAAAGCTTTATTTCGTTGTGTTTTATGTTAAGTTCAATTTTTGTAAAAAATTATTTATGGATAACATTCATTTTATAAATTTGTTCTCAAATACTCTTAATAAAATGTTGTCTAATATGAGTTTTACAATAATTGATGTAATAATTGGTGTAACTGATATTTTCCTCCTCAATTTCCGATTGAAATTTTTTTATGACCAATATAATATTTGAAAATACACAATAGAACATATGATCAATTGCCATTAAGATACAACTAAATTTATATTCAACTGATAAATAATTTAAACAATATATTCTTCCATTTAAATCTTTAAACGAGTACATTTAGCATGATATCTTAATAAAAAGACGTATATATATATATATATATATATATATATATATATATATATAGTGTAGAAATCTAGTACACACATTTTGAATTTCTTTTGTTATTTCTTTCCATCTCTTTTATTTCGAAAACAAATTCAGAAAATGCCACCTACATATTCATCATAGAAAAATATAATGAGAAAAATCCAAAGTCATTTTTCAGAATAACACGGGAATGTGATTATGTATATTGGACATTAAAGTTATTCGATTTCGTTTTATCAAATATCAACAGAAAAGAAAATATATTTTCCAAATTTTCAGTAAGTTTATCGCTTTTGTGTTGGAAAACAACATTAAATCTATGAAGAGGAACTTGATAAATGTCTTTGCGACGTCCATATGAATTTCGATAAGGCCAAACGTCTGCTAAGCTTATTTCATATGCGTGCGTCTATCCTTAAATCTATTTTTCAATAATTTTTACGATCGCTGTTTTATACAGAAATTTATGCTCCAAATGAAGAAATAGAAACAAATAAAGGCGAAATCCTTTTGATATACTTTATCAGAATTCGCTTTGACTGACGTATAATGATGAATTTATAAGGAAAGACGTGTGAATAAAAGACTAGGGAAATATGTATTACACAAATGAATGATAAATTTGTTGCGATATTTAACAAAAGGATGGACACATAAGCATATACATTTAAGCTTATAAACAATCATTTCTCCTCGTTATTAAATATAAGGTAAAGCTAGGATAGATCTCGCGGAAGGAGAGATTGCGCACATGAGGGATCAACTGGAAAGAATAGAGGGGGCGAGGTGCGATTTCAGGTGGTTGTACAACATCAATAGTGAAGTGCCAACTTGAATGTGTATATTGATTACTACAAGAGTCTAAGATAAAATGTGGTTAATATGTCTCGTTTTCAAAAATAAATGCTTGAATTTTCACGACCCCTCCTAGGAATTTCAATACAATGGTAGTAGTACAAAATATTTTTAAATTAAAAAGAAATTCTCATAAGCCTAGACTAACGTTATGAGCACCACGAATTTCTGAATAAGCGAATAATAATTTAATAAAAGACTGCGCAATCTCTCCTAACAAAATGGGAGATTTTGCGTTTTTGTTAGTTAGGAGAGATTGCGCATTGAATTTTTATAAAATTCTATACTAATAGAGATTCCACAGATTATTGGTAATGACAAGACAATAAGGATGAATTTGTGGAAAGTCTGTAACTGTACAAGGAAGTAATATCGACAAGTGACTGGAAAAGTTTAACACATTTGAGACGATGAATCTTTTAGGAGACAATCCCCAGAATCAGAAACTGAGCATTATTTAGGAGTGGCACGATTGACAAAAGCTACACTGAGCTGAGATTTACCTCTCGAATGCTAATGTTAGATTATGATAAATTTTTCGCAAAGTATTTAAATGTTACCATATATCTATTTAGTTTTGCAATATTTTCAAGTATGATGCTCAAATTTTGTGGAGCTGTTGTCCGCTTAAATAGAAGAGATACAGATACAACTAAATGCAAGCAAAACATATTAGCCTACTCAAACTTCTTTTTAAAGATGTAATCGTCCAAATTTCAATAAAATAAAATAAAACAAATAAATTTAAAGTATTTAAAAAATGAAACAAGAAGATTTCAACAAGGTTTTGTGTTTTTAATACTTTATTTGTGCTGAAGATTTGGCGAAAAAAAGAAAAAAATTAATAAATAGTGAACGGTGGGTGGATTCTGGGCTTAAACGTGGGCGTGACTAGCCATATATCATTTTACACATATGGTGTGCTACTCCCCCCCCCCACCTTTTTTTTTTCTCCAAAGTCCAATTCCCGCTATGTACAATCCGTCTCGAACAGGTTCACTTGTGACAGGTGGTTGCATGATAACTTCACCATGCACATAAGTGTAATGTTTGTGGACATCGATAGATTCTGTCAGCAAACAAGAAATCATTCAAGTTGAATAGGAAATGTACTAACATAAAATTAAATGTGTTATTTAGCAACTTAATGTGATTTTGAAAGCCTTTAATATTTTTTCTTTAAATACATTTTGTGATTATTTTTACATTTCTTTTTTCTTTCGGATTTTTTAATTACTGAATTGAAATATATTATTATTAACAATGTAATTGTAATTATAATGAAGCTCAATCTCTTCTACCGAAGTGTGCAATCATTCGTACCCTATAAGGAAAGATTGCGCAAAATATCTCTCTTGGTTTTATTACGGCCGTTGTTTTAATTTATAACAGAACGACAAAATAGTAATGGAAATGCATAGGAGAAGGATCAATTCAAAATTATGCACCATTAGTTTAGCAAATATTTAACATTTGGACTTTTCATGACGTTCTGTTTAATTGTGTGCAAACTTTCTAACACCTTAAATTTATTTCTTTTATTAAAAAAAAATAAATAAATAAAAATAAAAATAAAATCAATATAGTTTTATTTATTTTTTATTTTTATTTACTTTAAGTTAAATTGTATATATATATATATATATATATATATATATATATCATATTGATCTATTATTTTTTAAATTTAATTTAATTTTATTTTGTGTTCGGAAACAACATTTAATCTAGGAAAAGAAGCTGCATAAATGCATTTGTGTTGTTTCATATAAATTTAGTTACGGCAAATGCCACATGGCATATGCTTGCATTCATTTAAAATCTATTTTTCAATAATTTTTACGATCTCTGATATATACGAAAATTCACTTTCTAAATTAAGAAATAAAAACAAACGAAGGTGAAATCGCTTTGGTGAGCTTTAGCATAATTCTCTTTGATTTATATATATTGGTGATTATATAAGAATAGGCACATGTTCTATAATATATTAAACAAATAATACTAAATTAATACTAAATTTCTAGATATATTTAACACGGAAAATGAGTCATGTGCGTACAGGATTTTACCCATAAACACTTATAATCTAATTATTAATGGAAAAATGTGTTTTGTTAATTAAAAAAAAAAAAATATATCAATGCTAACTTTGAAATTTTTTGCATTGGAAGTTGTGTATACTTAAAAAAAAAAAAAATAAATAAAATAAAATAAATAAAGAGAGAGGGAGAGAGAAAATATTATACATTTAATACATGAGAGGGTAAAAAAAAAAAAAAAAAAAAAAAAAAAAAAAGGAAAAATTTAATGTGGCAAACAAATTTTAAATAAGATGAAAATATTCTGGCATGGTTCATGCTCGTTTAGAATTATCTTAAAAAAAAAAAAAATCACTTTTTTGTGTACAAAATATACTGACAGATGATTTCAGAAAGAATTCTCGATGTTTTACAAGTCAGTATTTGTAAAGCCTGCATTACATTTATCTTTATAATAAAAATTAATAATTTTAAATAAAACTGTTACACATATTCTAGCAAATATATTTTTTGAAAGTTTTAAGCTGTGTTATTAATTTAAAAATTTTTAATGAATCGCAATGTGTTGATTTGTCTACTTCAGAAAATATCTTATTTTTGATATACATATTAAAATTAAGTAAATTATTCTTACCTTACAGCAATGAGTTGAACATAAGATCTCAAAGAAAGATATAAAAGAAGCCTTACCTGAAGGAAAAAATAAAATACGTATATTTATATTTATTTATACACAATTAAAACACATAGTAAAAATCACATTTTAATATTTTGGAATAAATCTGGACGTTAAAGTTTAAATAAATTATTTACATTATTATTTCAAATAAAGTTATATAAGAAATAAATTATGATCTAAAATTTTTACATTATATGGTATAAAACATGAATACGTTGAGAAGGTTAAGAATATGCCCTTATGTAATTTAACTACAAGGTCTTGTTGCCAATTCTTTGGAACTTTTTATTCAATACGCATTATTAATTTTTATTTGAATGTTTGTCTAATTGTATGATTATCAAATAGACTATCATATGTACAAAACATTATTCGTCAAAATTAGTATGATTATTAAATAAAAATGTCCCTACAAGCTTGCTGGTTGGTTGGTTTGGTTTGGTTTTACGTTGCACTAGTGCTGCGCAATTGGTAATTCGCGAAGGTCTGGGACTTACCCCTAGAGCTGGTCCGGAGACATGCCATCGCAATTTTGATCCTCCACGGAACGGATGGCTCTCCCGCGAGGATATTGCGGTCATGACAGATTTTACGCGTACCAGCCACTATTAGTGTACACAACGGTCTTTGGCGGGCTCGAGTACCAAACCTTACAAGCTGGCCACAAGGCAACGTGTTATAAATTTTATTTAGGCACTGAATAAATATGTACTTAGCAATCGCTTAGCATATTTTTTTAAAAACCCTTATTTCTGTCAGTTAAATAATGACCAAAGTCGACAGGGGGTGTTGTGACCTACGCTATTCATAACTGCCTATGATGGTTGTCTGTATAATTTACATTATAAATCATTTCGCTTTACATACATCTTCTCAATTCGTAAATGTAAAAACTACCTTTTTGCAATTAATTCTATTTATTTATATACATTTTACGATGCATTTAATTTAAAAATGCAAATATGACTATTTCTTATGCCATCCGTTATTATATAAAATATGCTGTACAAATATTTTTCAACCATATAAAAGCTTCAATGCAAATAATGCCTTTCGTGTTCAAAATATCTTATATATATATATATATATAATATTATATAAATTGAAGAATTTATTACTGTTTTAAAATTTAGCAATCAATAGACACATGACAACACAGACATAACAGTTCAGTCCACAAGAATAGAAATGGTTAACATACATCCATTTAGTAAAGCCAAATATTATAAACTTAAATTCAATTAGATAATAAAATAATTATTAATTGATTTAAAAATTGAAATATTACACAAATGTTTAAGCGCATTTGCAGCTTTATACAAAGTGTATGTAATTTTTAAATTAATGGTAATGCCAAAAAAGGTCAAAATATGTATATGTGTAATTATATACACAATTATGTATAAACAAGATTTTATAAGTTCTGAATTTTTTTTTTAGCAACCAATAGACACATGATGGCACCAACAACAAACGCATAACAATTCAGTCCACACGAATAGAGTTGGTTTAACATACATCCATTTAGTAAAGCCAAATATTATAAGCTTAAAATCAATTAAATATATATACGAGTATAGTATATATATTATATGAGTATATATATCGTATATTAGATATGAAACACTCGTTTGTTAGATTTTGAAAAATGCTTCTTCTTAATGTTGAATGTTTACCTTACGAGAAACGAAGATATTATTTGGTTTAAAAATAAAAATATATTTTTTCATTTGAACCTCAGTAACATCTGGTACATTACAAAGAAGTTTTAAGTGAAAAAAAACTTAACTTTATGAAATCTGAGATTTAATAATCCGTACCATGTTCATGAGAAGGTCTGAAAACCATTAGATAATTTTAGCAATGCATTTTTCGAAGGTTAATATAGAACAAATAAACAACATTGTTTTAAAGTTTGATTATTTTTTAACACTTTCTCTAACTTTATAATCCCCCATTAAAAAGAGTTTCTTTCTTTTCATGTCCCCCCCTCCCTCCTTTTTATTTTATTTTTATTTTTCTTTATTTTTTAATGATTTGTTCTATTTTCTTGAATTATTTGAATTTTTAAACAACACAATCTTTTAACATAAACAATTATCATCGTGACTTTGTTAACTAGAATCATTGATAAAGTTTGTTTAAACAAAGGAATCGATATGAAAGAGCAACACAAACACATTTAACAGGAACATTTTACAGTAGACGTTAGGCAAATTCAAATTCTAGTATGCAGTGAGAATTTCATTGAAAACTATTTATAATTGTATGCTATATTTTTTAATTTCATTATAAATGTCGAAAGATCGTTGAAACGTTTTTATTTGAAATTCATTTCACAATTTCAAAGTGTATTTTGCTTTCAATTGTTATTTCTTTCCTTTCTATTTTATTTTAATATTATTTTTTTTTTTATGATCTTTGGAGGCTATCTTCATTAACTTTAAGAATATTTTATTAAAAATTTCTGTTGTTTCGTGTAAGCTAGAGACTTTTAGATAAAAAACAATTGAAATTATTTGTTCAAAAGAACAAAACGTAGAACTTTTAAATTTATACCCATAACTTACAGAAATATACATCGTCTTTAAATGCATTTTTCAGAAAAATCTTGTTTCAATTCCATTATTTTTTTCTTTTTGATCTGCGACAGAAAACTTAAACAGACCATTTAGTTTTATATTGAAATAAAACAAGACATAAAATAAAAACACAAAAATGAGAAGAAATTTTTTATTACGACTTTGAAGTCCTGAAGGGCAAATCTAAGTTTTCCACGGATAATGTTGTGTATCAATCACTTCCTTTACATCGAAAGAAAATCTTTGATCACAAAAGAGAGGAAAACATATCATCGTTAGTCTTTTGAAACGGAAAAAATGTTTTTCAAAGAAAAAAAGGAACAAAAAAAAAAAAATTAAGAGATATTAGAAAAACAAGAAATAGATTTTTCTCAAAGACTTTTATTAATGAAAAAAAAAAGGGAGTAAGGAAAAAAAAAATATTATTTATTTCTTTTTCCTTTCTTAATTTAATGAAGATGTAACAATAATTTAAAAATATTTTACATTAAATAATGAGATCACATTTTTGAAAAGTATTGTTTAAATATTTCATAATAGTAAATGTTTAGGTATGTTATAGTGTTTTTAATAAACAAATAAGAAAAAAGAAATATAAAATGTTTAGACATGTAGTATATATACGCAAAGATATTTCAGTTTCTACTAATATTTTTTAACAATAAACATTATCTTATTATATCTTTGCCGGCCCTAACCATCTAAAGTGCTCTAAACAGTATTGCAAAATTTAGGTATTCTTTTCTTTAACTAACACCAATAATTTTGAGGGGTGGTGTTTGATATACATAATTCGACGAATAACCTTTGATGTGATTAGGCAACACATGCAGTTAAAATTTAGTGGTGGATATTAAATTTTAAAAAAGACTCTAAATTCGGAAGCATTGATAAAGGGAGTTAAATTAAACAAGGCTGGCTAAAGTTTAATTAAGAAAACTGTTGAATATGTAATATAAAGATTTCTGTATTATAGTCCGGGAGGAATGATTTATGATGAGTTGGGATACGGCATATCAGCATTCAAGGCAAATGAAGCTAACTAATGTATACTCAAAATGAGTAGCCATTAGTTAACTTCATTTGACTTGAATGCCGACAAAAACATTAACTAGTACTGTGTCATTTTATTTATTTGAGGGCTTTGAGACTTATAGTTACAATCACTTACGTCCATACTATATATATTCGTTACAAAAATGCAAAATTTTATTTATAACTTTGTTATTTAATGGCTTCAGAGGTTTGACTTTATGTATGTTATTATTCGTATATATTCGAAGATAGATCTAAAAAAATTGGGAGGGGTTACAAGTGTAATAAAAAAGGCTTATTAATAATACACAGAAAATGCCAAAAGGAATTAAGTGGCATATTTTTCGTCCACCTTTTCACACAATCACTAAATCTATTTAGGAATATATATAAACGGAAGCTTGGTTTGGTAGAAATTACGTATTGGTCAATATATCCAGTTCTTGGTATTTGTGTTCTTATCACATCTCTGAAAAATACATTGTTCCACATGAGAGTTCCTTTAATTTCGAAAAAAAGAAATACTCACTAGATGTCAAATAGGAGCATTATGGGGACAGTGACATCAGACGTTCAATATGTACATTTTCAGCTTTTCTTGTGTTTATGCAACGGCATGGGATAAATGTTGTGCAGGAAGAGGACACAATCACTCAACTTACAGACACACTCTTTCATCAAAAGAAATAATACTCTTTCATAAAAAGATTAGGATCGCACCTGTAAACCATGCCGATTTTCTAAACTTCTTGGCATTTCGATTGCTCTGATGCGTCTGCAAGCTTATACTACCTCATACAACTAGCTCTATCTATCTTCGTTCGGGAGGGGGGGGGGTAAATATTCCGTTAACAGTTAGCGCTTTTAAAATTTTGCTGCCTTTAATTTAATTACAGATCAATAATCCTATATATTTTGTATATTATATTTATACATAAATTAATTTACAGCATTTGTTGATTAAAATAAGAAATTAGATAATCAGTTAAGAGGTTTTTTTTTTTTCAAATGCTTTTAAACTAACTTTATTTTATGAAAATATGAAAAAAAAAAAAAAAAAAAGCTTGTAAAAAAAAAAAAAAAAAAGAAGAAGAAGATATCTTATAATGTAAAATTTAACATTAATGTTTTTTTTTTTTTTTTCAATTTTTATCAATCAGAAACAAAATTTAAATGCATACAGAAAACAAATTTAATTTTTTTTTTATATTTTGTGATAATTTAATAGAAACAACACGTATAAAATGTATTCTATTTGAAAATAATTGGAAAAAAAAAATCTTTAAAATACCAAGTTATAAGCAATTGGAAACTGGTAAACTAAAAATTATTTGTAATTGGCTTTAAAGTGCACAGCATATTCGTTATTTTTCCTTTAACAAAATATTTAGAAATATTGAGTAAATTTGAAAAAGGTTTTGCAATTGATATAGTCAGACAACTTTTACATATTGCTACCAATATCACAACATTGTAATCATTCTCCGTATAATGTTGATTGAAATCAATGTTAAAATATGTAACTAAATCCTTGGATTAATGAAAATCAGTTTAATTCCATTTCAAACAATTAAATTAATAGACATTTAAATTCCATCTATATATCGATACGCTTTATGTAAAGAAACGGTAAAGTCATGTACATGGCCATTCCTTAAAATTTAATGACAATCATTCTGAAAGATTAAAGATCATTGAATGATCATTTGACTGATAGATAATTTATTGATTATTAGATAAATTATTGTTCCAAGAAGCTATTTTATAAAGATATACTTTATGGAATTTAAGTGTAAATTTTGATGACATGGGTTGATAAAGTCACGTGAAAGATTGCATGTTTGACTGAAATGCATATTTAGAGTACATCCGTTTATGGCTACAATCATTCCAATCATATAAAATATTCAATTATTAAATTAAAATGTAAAATAACATAAAAATGCACTTACAGATATTTTCCAAGATATTTCTTTGTTTTTAATTTAACCCTTTATAAGGTCGTGAGAAGTATACTTCACACCAACTATATTAATTTTTAAATGTCGAATCCTATACTTCCTAATTGATCTGGCAATTGTAAATGCTTTCATTCCCTGGAAAGTAAGTAGAAGAGATTCCAGACCTAGAGACCAATTATATTTTCTACTTTGGCTAGCACGAGAACTAATTTCTGGATTTTCAAGTCACAAAAGCAAAGGACGGCCTGTAAGTTTCATGAGCAGCAAGAAAGCTGTTCCAGATGACGTACGAATGACTGAAGTTGGTGACCACATGCTAACTTTACAAAAAATCTGGAGTGACTCCACTCGACTTTCCGAACATTGAGTAATTAACAGTTTTGTAGATAAAGTAAAGAAAGAGTAGTTGTTAAACAAACAAAAGAGAGAAAACCATAATAGAGTGTTTGAGTATTTTTCTCCATCTATTACACGTTGTTTTATTTAACGCTACTGAACTTTGAGCCCATAGATCATAATGATAAAGAAATTTTCGTTGTGTCCCTGTAAAAACGTATAAATGCTAGATTCACAAAAATGCTTATAGTTAGTGCAACAGTGATTTATAATACTCATATAAATTTTCAGCTGAATTCAATAAGGCGTTTAGATGCTATCGTACTTTTTAAAATTTAGTCCCATAGGCCATAATGATAAAGAATTTTTCTTTGTGTCCCTGTAAAAAAACTGTAAGTGCTAGATTCACCAAAATCTATACAGTTAGTTCAACTGTGATCTATAACATGTGTACAAATGTTTTGCTCAGATTAATAAGGCGTTTAGACGCTATCACATTTTTAAAAATTTGGCCCCATAGGCATAATGATAAAGAATTTTTCTTTGTGTCCCTGTAAAAAAACTATAAGTGCTAGATTCTCCAAAATCTATACAGATTGAGTATTTGTGATCTATAATATGTGTATAAAATTTTTGCTCAATTGAATAAGGCGTTTAGATGCTATCGCACTTTTAAGATTTTGCTCCCATAGGCCATAATGATAAAGAATTTTTCTTTGTGTCCCTGTAAAAAAACTATAAGTGCTAGATTCACCAAAATCCATAGGGGTCGTACTATGGTGACTTACAATATGCGTACCAACTTTCAGGTTAATCGAACAAAGCGTTTAGACGCTAGCGTGTTCACTCACAGACATACACACATACACACATACACACACACATACATACATCATCGTAAAAATAGTGAAAACGGACTCAGGGGACCTCAAAACGTATAGAAACATCAAAATCTCGAATTCGGATTTTTGACATGATTACAATACTTTCCTCACTATAGTGTTCGGAAAGTAAAAATATATAATGCAATGCGAAATAAAAATAAATGCAAAATATATGATGTCTTACCATTGAATAGCTCCCAGTGGGCGGTGGGAAAAATACCACAAAAAAAAAATCTTAAAAATCAAATTAATTTTAGGTAATAAGCTAAATGAATTTCTTTTTATTAATCAATCTCAATCCCAAATTTTTTTTAACATAACATTACTAGAAAAAAATGGCCCTATAAAGGGTTAATATATATATATATAATAAAGCACTAATATATATATATATGTGTATGTATGTTTGTACATGATATATTTTCCCAAACTTATCGGATTAATGACACATTACAAATAGAAATGAAGCTTTGTCAATTAATAAGCTTTAAAGGAAAAAAGGAAAAAAAATGGAACTATAATTTTTATAAATAATGTATATAAATACTCTTTCAACTACATATAATATTGTAATAGTAATTATTAAGCTTTTTCTAAATGTTTTTGTAACTTTATTTTCGTTTATTAAGTTGAATATGAATATCCCAGTTTGATACGGTCTGTATTTTTTTCCCTGTCTCTTCCACCCCAATAATTATGTAGTAATCTTCTATAGCATATTTAGCCGATCAATTAAAGAAAAAATTGCTTTATAAATATAGCGGTGGAAGATTCAGTTAGAAAGGTTGAATCGTAGAAATTCTAGTAATTTCTGGGGAAATTCTAACAAAATACTTTATTTGGTATTTAGTATTATTTATAAAAGAATTACACAAAAGAGAATATACTAATTCGATATCACCTAAACAACGAAGTAAGGATATTTTATATTTTATATAAAGGAAACAAATCAGTAATTAAAATAGTATTTATCAGGTGGCAGCAGATAACCAAATCAAAAACGGATATTTATAACGGCTTTTAAATTTTATATCTCCAAAATACATCCTTTAATGAGCCACAAGGAAGTATTTCATGTATTAAATAGTATTGAAGATCAAAATGCTTTCTAAATTTTACCATTTATTAACAATGACAAGAATTATTAATCCATGTTTATAAAATATTACAAAGAGGGGACTTTATAAATGCATTTAAATAGCCCGAATTAATAAAGATGATTGAAACGACTTTTACAAACGATTGTATAGTAGACATTTAAGCTTCGTACACATCTAAATAACTTTGTTATAATCAAATGCATAGTATTCGAACACAGCTATTCATTACAATTTAACGTCAGTAAGTTCAATTCTATAAAATCATTTTGATACGCCATTGTTCTAAGAAACTCTTTGATAAAGAGCACCAAATGGAATATCTATGTAAATGTTGGAGATACAGAATGATAAGCAGGCTTACGTTAAGGTTTATAGGTTTTGATTCATATTGTTGCTTTATTAAAGTATAATATCGGGTTTTCTACTTGATAATAAAAATATTTTGAGCTAATTATTTGTAAATTATTTTTTCAAGTGCAATTTATTCTACTGCACATTTAAAATGTGTCAATAAATGTGAACCGTTTTTAATCGTATGCAGTTCTTCTTTGCCTCGGCACTTCTTCGTATAGTTGCTGCTTGATAAAGAATCGTACTTTTTTATTTCGATAAGAAACAAGCGTGGCATATTTGTGCATTTTATAATGTTTGTTTAACTTATTACAAAAAAAAAAAAAAAAAAAAAAAAAATGTCGACTTTATTTTTTAAAGGAAGTAGTTCGTTAAAAAAAAGACGCATTCTGATGTATGAATGAACTTTATTTAACGTTTATTCTCAAAACAGTCTAACCATACCGTTAATTCAACTGATATTCTCCAAACAGTCCAACATAACTGTTAATTGAACGAATACATGGGAAACAGTCTAATAAAATACAATTTTTAATAAAATCACACAAACAACTGTGAAAGAAAATTATATTTATTGAAATTTTATTTTTCCGACTGAGTGAAAATAATGCCTGGACCGGGAGTCGAACCCCGGATCATTGACTTACAAGGTCAAGGCTCTACCAATTGAGCTATACAGACCGATCCGGGGTTCGACTCCCGGTCCAGGCATTATTTTCACTCAGCCGGAAAAATAAAATTTCAATAAATATGATTTTCTTCCACAGTTGTTTGTGTGATTTTATTAAAAATTGTATTTCTTTCTTCCATTGTTTAATGGTGTTTTCCATTTCCTGCTGCTTATTTCTGTCGAGCTATCTACATGATAGACCAGAGATGTTTCTGCCTAAAAGGTTGTCTGAGTGAGTAATGCTGACCGGTTGTAGGCCTGGATAGCTCAATTGGTAGAGCCCTGACCTTGTAAGGCAATGATCCGGGGTTCGACTCCCGGTCCAGGCATTATTTTCACTCAGTCGGAGCCTAATAAAGCTATCACTCGTAACACATAAGTCAATATTCAATGAAAATTCTGCAAACATTTCATTAAAGCATTTACTTGTACCACAATAAAAAGGTGAAAAGCGTACATACAATAACAATAGTAAGTTAAAATGAAAGGCAGGAATTTCACTGATTATGGACTGAATCCCTCGATTGAAGCAAAGTCTTTATGAGACGAGGGAGGAGTCAATCAGGAGTCAATCTGCTCAATTTCATATTCGTGACTGCTCCTTGGTAAAGATTCTGGCAAATACTGTGCTAAAATCCAGTGGAAAATTCCAGAACTCGGCTTATGTTCAAGTTAGATTTCCGAAACTGAGACAGACCTAAACTATAGTTTATCTTAAAATTTGTGGCCAAGTCGCGATTTTTTGCTGTCAAGACCGATCTTATTGGAAATAAATGGCCTGCTACTTGTTTCCACTTTGACTGCAAACTTACTTTTGTTGCAGCAGCTCATTCGATGACAGAAAGATGTTTAATCCGTTTCAGCAATATATGTAGATTTCGTAATTTGGCGCTAGTTTTTCGATCCCTCTTACCGCCGCTTTTTGTATATACCAATTTATCCTAGAAATGGCATATTTACGCTTTAGATGAAAATTTTTGAACCACCTCTTATATTTGCGAAATTTCACTTTTATTCTTGAGTAACACATCTTAAGGTGATATGTCAATGGCTATGGTCTCTCAAAATACAATATGTATTTAATAATGTAATACAATATGTATTACATATTTTACATATGTATTTTACATATGTATTATATATTATATATTTTATATGTAATAGAATATGTATTATTTTCAGCAAGTTTAAAAGTGTTTAGGATCCCCAGTTATAGTGATAAGGTTAAATACGGATGTGCAAAAGAAACGATTATATACATTAGTGTTATTAATAAAATTAAATTATACGTATTTTTTAGACTTTCTGATTAATTTTAAGTACTATCCAAATTAAAAAGTGGACATATATTTACCTAGATATATTATTAAATGTTAAAAGTTTTTCAACAATGAACAAATGTATTCTAAAGATTTTATATAAAAAAAAAAAAAAAAAAAAAAATCCGTGGCTGATGTGAATGAGATTAATATTAAAACAGTTTCTTTATTAAGAAATCTATCGACTTCTAATTTTACCGGCTCGAAGTTTATACATATGTATGAATAAGTTCTCTATAACAGATAAACAGATAAAAATTTAATGAAAACGTAATCTGTTTTTGAAGATTTATATATTGTTTTTACTGCATCATCTTCAACAAAATTTTTAGACTAACCTTTTTGGAGATATATATGTATATATATATATATAATGCATAAGAATTTTACGCTGAAATATAAATATGTATATAGATTAAAAAAAAAAAAAAAAAAAAAAAAAGATTCGTGCAATCTTTGATTTTATTATTCAAAATGAAATAATAAATATATTTTTCAATTGTTGAAATTTGAAAAAAAGTAGTGTTACAAATTTTGAAATAAACAACTGATCAGCTGAAGAAATTGTGTTAAAATATCTAAAGAATTTAACAACTCCTGTGAGTTTGTTTAGAAATATCCTGTTTATACAAATGCAAAACTTCATGGATATCATCTAAATTTGAAACCACCTTGTGTTAGAATAATTTAAATGATTATTTCAGAGAATGATATTACAGATTATCATATTTTTGTGCATTCATGTCCAAATTTACAAGTTTCTTAAACAATATAGTTTACATAACCAGTCATTCTTATGTCTAATGCAAAGGAAGTAATTTATACAGAATTTATTTATGTTGTAATAAACAAGAAAATCTCAAATAGGATTATTTTGTTTGTTCATGAACAATAAACTAAACAAAAGACTTTAGTGATTTTACTCGAGGGAAAATTATACTGGTGAAAAATAATTGACAGTTTTGCATTAGTCAATAAAGGGGAAAATTAGGTTGTAGCTATTATTATATTAGATGCCAAGATTCTATGCGTTAACTTACATAATTTTAAGCTTAAATATATACCTTCTGAGAATTTCTGCATATGTATAATTAAATAAATAGATAATATATTCTTTATTTTTATTTAAGTTTTCATTATATGTTTGAATTGATTAATAACAATTGTTTAACCTAATGTATGCTTATTTATGTTTCTAATATATTCTCAGGTGATTGAGTTACAAGAGTGAAATTATTTTGTCGTAGAATCACAAATTTCATTTAAAAAGATTCAAGATCTATTTATCCCTCTGTGCCGCAGGTATAAAAGACACAATTGTTATTAACACGCCTCTTATTTTGTGACTAGATTTTAAAATATTGTTGTTTATTTAACTCGATAAATCATCTGTATTACTGCTTAAATGTGTAATTTCATTATAAAGTAAGATAGACTCTTTAAATGTTTGACAATTGCATTGTTTAAATAGTAAATATATAGAGAATTCTGCTTCAACAAGACACAATAAAAATACACGTGTACGTTATTTTTCGAGAAGGATGTGATTAGTTTTAGGATCTGCTAAATCATATACTTGAACAATATTATATTTAAAGTATACAGACATATACATTTACGATGTAATCTTATTTCGGATTAAGCTTTGTCCAGAAAAACAAAGCTATGATTTTTTTGCAATTTTTCTAACAATTTATTGAAATGTAAACGAAACAACACAGACAAAAACATAACATTTAATTAAAACAAATTATAAAATATAAAAATAGACTTTATAACACAGCACTTTAAAATGAAAAAAAAGGAAGGGGGGGGGGGGAAAGAAAGTCGAAAATACATTAAATATATATACACATATATATAGATATAGATATAGATATATAGCAGGAAAGAAAATTAAATACATATACTCAGTTACAAGTATGAGAGGTAAAACACACACACACACACACACACACACACACACACACACACACCAAAAAAAAAAACACAACACCAGAGACAAAATGCAGGAAAAAATAATCCAAAGCGGGGGAAGGGGAAGAGCGGGCGTAAGGTCCCTGAAGCTATCAATGAGGTTTAACTCAAATTTGTTGAATATACTCATGCCCAAAATTGTCTATACATGCATACATTCATGGATTTCCAAAAAATGTGAACTATAATTTTATTAATTTTTCTGGAATGATACATAGCTTTATGACACATACATACAAATGAAAAATTTAATAGCACTGCATATAATATGAATTTTTAGCCAGTAACAGGAAATTATCTCACGAACATTATGGAATGTGGCTATTTCGGTAATGGAGGTGTGATGGCATGGGAAGGAATAATGATCGGTTGACATCTATACATTTTAACAGAGGATCTGTGACTGCCAAGAGATATCGGGATGATGTCTTAGAGACTTATGTAAGACCTTTCAGAAGTGTGTATGGCTATGACTTGGACGATAATGCTTGTCCACATTGCGCAAACCTTGTTGATGAATTGCATTAAAAGTGAATACATTGAAAGAGTATCGTAGCCACTAAAGTCTCCTGGTTTTAACCTAATGGAGAGCTTGGGGAACTATCTTGAGAGAGAAATTTCACGTACGAATTCTCCTACTGGAGATGTAAATATTCTGAAAACGGCATTGCTGCAAAAGTGGAGCTTAATTCCCTAAAATATGGTCAATAATGTTATTACCAAAATGAAAACACTTTGTGATTTGTCTGTACAAATCAGGGAAGATCACATTCCATATTAAATTCATAAGGCTTAGTTTTCTTTCTGTGTTATTTATTTTGTTTATTTATGTTTAAACTTTCTTTGTCATATTTTATTACAATTTTTCTTGTTTCATGCTACAGTTATATATCATAAGTAGAGATCTGAATTTCTTTCTTTTGTATTCATGTCATATTGTTATATATCATTGCTGAAAAAAATCACAAAATTATAAAATATCAATAAAAAGATAAAGTTTAAGAAAAGATAAAATATGGGAAAAGAAAATTCTGATTTATCAACAGTTTATTTAGAAATAAGTGTACTTAAAAAAAAAAAAAATCAAGAAATTTAATATAGAAAAAGTATATCGTATTGATGTTTATAATATCAAAATGTTTTAATTTATAAAGTAGTGGAGGAATAGTGGAGATATAAAAAATAAAATTGTATTCAGTAAGTAAATAAAATTTAATTGAAATATTTATATAATAAAATATTACATTCTATTATAACATAAAAAAATTACTATAAATTGTGTTTTATTTTAGTATTTTTAAAGTGCAGTTTAATGTATTGACATAGAATTTAGTCTTTAAAAATTAATAATGGATATATATAATTTTAAGATATTTCATTTCTATGATAATATAACTTTTTTGTTTAATGATGCGTAACGAAATTTATATCAGAGTTGTTACTCCATAGATGCTTTATTTGTCACTCTGTTAATTAATGTATTTTGCAGCATTCAAATATTAACAACTTGTTCATTGAATACCAGTTTTATGAACTGAATATTACTTGCTCTGTATCTTGTATAAAAGAAATCTCAACTTAAGCATATGCTCATATATTTTTTAAATATTAAACAATAATTAATATAATAAAAATAATATAAAAAATACTTTGATATTTTCAGAGTAATGTAATTGATTTTTAAAATTAAGTGAACTGTAAAAGAATATTCCACGTCATTATAATAAGAAAAAATAATAATAAGAAGAAAAAGAACGTATATAACATTTATTTTCTCATATCCAATAATAATACCAAAATATTAAAAATGATACAACAAAACTAGTATGTTGTGGCAACCAGAAGAGTTTCTTCTATATTCTCATATGCAATTCCTTCAGTTGAAATAATTCAGTACTAAAACTATTTATTAAAATTATTTACCATGAATGAATGCAGACGATTTTCATGTTAGAGAAAACTAACCTTAAATATCCAAAGACAAATGGTTTTATTCTCTACAAATAACATCTCAAAAATGAGTCTTCATATCATTTATCTGACATAACAAATTTCGAACCGTTATATGCTGTAAAAGTTGAGATATAGCTTCCCATTCTCGGGGAAAATTGCAGCAGCTCCACCTATCAGAGAATATGCATCTAAACTGAATTAGCATATTGCCTCATAATGGTCTTTACATATATCAAGTTTTGTTTGATTATACATACTAAACTCTGAGATATAACCTTCCCTTACATTGCATAAATTGCTGTATATCAGCGCCACTTGTTGAGAGATTGACAGTAAAAGTTCATAGGCAGTAATTTATGTCAAGTTGTATCTACATATAAATTAATGTGCAGTGCTGTGTAGTTCCTGAGATATAGCTCACCTTTAAATTGTGGAAATCAATGTATAGTAGCGCCACCTGTTCAGCGATTAACACCAAAAGTTGATAGGCACTAATTTATGTAAAGGTGAATATACATGTCAAGGTAAATCTACATGTAAATGTATATGCAATTCTGTGCAGCAGTTTTTTCATATACAGTTGCCACAGATTTTTTTGTCTCAAACACACAGACAGACGATTTCTAAAAATCGTAAAGTCGTGTTCTGGACCTCTTAAAATATGTAAACCATAAAAATCTGGAAATCGAAAATTTTTACAAATTCAATACTTTCTTCTATTAAATATAGAAGAAAACAGAAAGATTGTAAATACTCAAAACAATCTACGCCAAAACTATATTTAAATAAACGTAAAATATATTTGAAAAGGATGACTTATGGAAATAATCCACAATCTATTTAATAAACAAACTGTAACATGAAATAAGTATGATATATGGGATACGCCTTATATATAATTTCATGTTTATATATAAGTCCATGTCTTTCTAATACTTAAATGATATAAATTTTCAGTAATGTAATAAATGAACTTCTAATATGCCTTACTAATAAAAAAAAATCCCACGAAAAATGCCTATGAATAATCATCAGTACATTTTTCAAAACGTCGTATTTTGAAATAAGTATATACTTTATAATTTATTATTTCATGTTATTACGTACATCCATAGTTCGCTTTCAAACTTTATCACCTGAAAAGTTTCAAAATTCTTCGTTCCCTCGTGAATTTAAGGAACCAACTATGTGCAAAATCCTATGCCTAGACTTTAATCTACTTACTACCAAAGCTCTTTCCACTATTTATGTATTACATGCCTCAATATTTTCGCACAAGGAGACTCCAGAATGCGTTTGAAATACCGCTCTGAGATCGATACCCACAAAATATTGATTTCGGCGATTTAGCAGTGCTTATTACGAGTAAAGTTTTGCCACTACATTTATACGATTAGTAGTAAATAGTATGAATAATATAAACGACATAGAAGAATGGGGTTTTGTTGCTGATTCATTTAAAGGCAGTTTGCGGAGACTTTTACCGGAAAAGTATACTATTGCGAATGAGATAAATCATTTCAATCGGCTTTCAAACCGCCTCACAATAGTTTACAGAAATTGTTATCTATATCTATATCATTATATAAAGCGCAAAAAATTGTTTGTTTGTGGAGGGTAATCTCTGAAACTACTGAACCGATTTAAAAACTTCTTTCACTGACCGAAAGCTACAGTATGCCATATTGTTATAGGCTATATTTAATTTTGATAAAATAAATTTTAGTTTAAAATCTGAGCATTTTAATTAAAATCCCCATAGAAGCCGTAATAGAAATGGAAATAATGAAATATTAAAAAAATTAGCTGCTGCCAACATAAAAGAAACATTTACATATTCATTTCGTTTTTAAAATATCTTGACGTGAAAAGAAAAGAAATATATTTGCACGTGCATTAAATTGAAATTCATATAAAGCTTTTTTAATTGTTAAACTTACACGTTAAATCTGACGTCATTATAGAATTAAAAGTGTTTATTTTTCTAATAATTTAATTTGATATGATATGATATAATATCTAAGCATCAATGTTTAAACCACGGAGTCTTTATTACTCTGTGGTTTAGGGTTTAAACTGATGTGTGTAAACGAAATTGGAATTTAAAAATAAATAAATAAATAAAATAAAATAAATTAAGAAATTCTATTTTGTAATATTATTTATTTTAATTTATAATTGTTGCCAAAAAGATTTCCGAATTAATTTATTTTTAGACATATAATAAAATATATTTTCACGCGAACAATAATATAAAAAGTGAACTGGATTTTTTGTAAAAAAATAATAAAGATCGAGGAAAATTATTTCCCCATTTTAATCCCCATATTTGGATATAGATATGTATTAGTTATCATGTGCATCCGTTAGATTAAATTGTTTTTGTTGTAAAATTGATAAAATTGGAATTTTAAATTTCAAAACTCTAGAAAAAAAAATGGCAAATTTCCATATTCGATTGAAAACATAAACATTTCATTTCAAAGGATGATATTTACACAATAAACATCCAACTAATAAACTAATTAAAAGGGAAAGGATAAATATTCTATCATAATTTGAAGTCAAATTTGTTTTCAAATGTCTAAATAAAGTATCTGATATAATATACTAATATGTTGCAGCGGAATAGATTTGATATCCGCCATCCTTGGCAGAAAAAAAAAATATCGCCAAATTATCTGGCGAATATAATTTAATTCCTTTCAAAAATCATGGTTATTTTAAAAACTTACATTAAGAGTGTAACGAATAATATGAAACAACATTTCGTACAATACATATTACGAAAATATACATCTGGCATGTATATTTTCGTATTACGTTTTTGATCGCCAAATACAAAAAACGCCAAGGGTGACAGTTTTGAAATTTAAAATTAAAATTTTGTCAATTTGACAGCAAAATAACTCAATCTAAAGCATGCATACAATAACTAATACATATCTATACCCAAATATGAGGATTAAAATCGGGAAATAATTCTTCTAGAATTTAAAAAAATAAATAAATAAATAAATAAAAAAATCCAATGAGCGATTAACATGGAAAATCTTTTTCTTGCATCCACGAGCGGTCAGTGATGTCATACTTCGCTTGCGTATTGAGATGTTTAAATTTATTTGGCGACTATTTTTAGCAACTAACAGTTATGGCAAGTAGCTCAATATACATAGCGCATATAGCCATTACTGAAATGTAAATAGCATTTAATTATTTGAGTTACATTATGTTGACTGGAAACCTATTTAATATACCTATGCTCTAATTGAGTATGTTAAGTTTTGGTAAAAGTTGGTATCTCAAAAACGGCTCTAACGTATTCTTGAAATTTTTTTCTTTAATCCAATTTAGATAACCTTTCTCAAGTATTACGTGCTTATTACAGGAATATTAACGGTCATCCTGATTAGGTAGTTCAGTTTTAGATCTCGGAAATTCGTGTTTAAAAAAATAACTATTTTTTTCCCCTTATTTTTTAACTCGCTATGCAAACTCTGTTGTATGTGTCTTTATACGTGTATCAAGTTTCTCTTACTCGAAAATCTCAAAAAATGCAAGTAATATCTCCAAAAAATTGTATATATTACGTGTAATAGTGGGTAATGGAAGTCGTGTGGTTGTTTCACACCAGATTCTGTAATAGTATATATTGTACGAATATTGTTTCATATTATTGATTTCTCCTTTAATATACATTATTAAAATAATAATCAATTATGGAGAAAATTAAATATATTTGCGAAATGAACAAATAAATAATAATTAAAGCTATTATGACGTCAATTTTATCAAAAAACATTTTCATGTCATAGGTTTATTTTTCAATATTTTTTATTCATGAGTAAAGAAATGTTTTTTTTTTAATGAAATAAATAAATAAATAAATAAATAAATAGCATTAAGTAAAAATTGCCAACATTTAACAACTAATTAAAAAAAATAATTGTAAAATTATATTTTGACTTTCCAGTTAATAATATTGCCTGACTATAACATATAAACTGATATATTTCTTGATTTTTTACATATCAATCCATCTTTAACTAAAATTTGTTCATCAGTGCGAAGCCGGACGGGTCAGCTAGTTTTACATAATTGTGAAATATTTTACATTAGGGGAGGATGTATTATGAGGTTTTGGAAAAATATTAATGTATTTCATATAAAATATTCTCCAGATAGTTATTTATCGCATTAGTGTGGTAATTATTTAAACGCAGATTTTCAATTAAAAAAAAAAAAAAAAATGAATATCTTCTCGAAAACAGTAAATGAATTAAACTACGTTTAAGGTTAGTAAATATATGTTTTATTAATTTGTCGGTAAGGATTACACGTTAGTTTCGCATGAACAGAATACATTAATGATCTCGAAAGTGACTCATTAGAAGTGTAATAATTTTTTTAATTTATCTTTTAAAATATTTTACAAAGAGAGAATATATTATGCGATTGTAATGGAAGGAACGTATTTAAGACAAATTGGTTATAGAGTTTTCTTCCTGAGTAATAAATTAAAAGGATCTATAAAATCAGTGTTGTGAATTTGCGGAGATATTAATTTTTAATTGTAAATTTCTTAAATTTAATCTACAATTTTACAATTTTTAAAAAGTTGCAATAAATTCTCATTAAAATAGAAACGTCTCTACAAATATTCAATAAAACGTAGAATACGCTTTTGATAAAGATGATTTCTAGTAAAAATTAATTTTTTTCCCTTTAATCAAAAAAGTAACTTTCGAAACGTTTATTAGATAATGTTCATTTAACGCTTCAGCATTTAATTCGAGGTGTTATTAATTTAGAAGCATCTGTGGCAATGCCAGTTAGGGCAACATTTTCTTTATTATTATTAATATTAAATTTGGAAAATATTATTGTTTGAAACAAATGGAATTAAAAATTTGTGGGTGGTAGTATTGCTGTGCGTAATGCACATTCCACTCATAGCAAACTGTGAAACTAATGAGCAGAGATTTCATGAAAAGAGAACCCTACAATTATATAGATCAACAATACTACAATAGAAATTAAATAACTATGCATACAAATATAAGTCGCGAAAAAGGTTGAACTCAGAAGAAAAAGAAGCGCCAAAACGTATTAAGTTGGAAGTATAAGGTTACAGTTTTATTTTATTAACAAGTTTAGGATGGGCAGAGAATTTTTGTTCTTTCATGGTAAAATGTATATAGTCTCTCCCCCCCCCCCCTTTTTTTTATTATTACATAAAAGACAATATTATATCGAAAGAGAAGTCAATGTCATAGTTACTAAATTTTAAAAATGATGAAGAACACTACTTATAAAACTATTCTTGCAATAACGTTTCTGTTTTATTTAAAGACTTAGATTCTTGAATCAAATAATACAAATGAAACTAATTTAAAACAGTAGCACTGAAAAGGCGCAAATGTTGCCAATTATGCAGCGAAATTCAAAACGGCGATAGTAAAGTCGAAGAAAAAACATTTAACAAAAAAAAAAAAATGCTAACGCATACAGGGTGATTCAAAAAAACGTGGACAAAATGATATGGCAGATCAGTCATACAACAAGGATCAAAAATCGCATCGGAACAGAGGGTCGCAAATGCCTGTAGAGGGCGCTAGAGCCACGAGAGGGCGTTGCGATACAAACACGAGCTGAGCAAATGGAGATTGTCTTCATTCGAGCCGTGGATGCGTTGGGCGTAACATGGCTAGTTACACGCACCGCCAAATGACCGACATGCGTTTAATTTACGGCATGGCCAACTGTAATGGACGAGAAGCCTTGCGAATGTATCGTGCGAAATATCCTGGTAGAAAGGAGCCTAGCCGCTCATTCTTTGCCACTCTGCATCGACAATTGTGTGAAACCGGCTCGGTCGACATGCACAAGTCGGATGCTGGTCACCAACGAATAACTCAGACAGTTGATGCTGAAGAAAGAGTTGTCCAAGAACTCCAGCGTAATCCTTCAACGAGTACAGGAGTTGTATCCCGAAAGACCCATATACCCCAAGCTACCGTCTGGCGCATTGTACACGACGGACTACATGCTTATCATTTACAATGCGTCGAGGCACTGGAACCGGGAGACTACAACAATCGTATGGGTTTTGCTCAGTGGTTTTTGCAAAAAAGTGCTGCAGGACCGAAACTTTGCAGCAGCTCTTCACTGAAGAGGCTGCGTTCTCATTAGAGGGAGTGATGAACTTTCACAACCTGCATACGTGGGCGGATGAAAACACGCATGCTACACGTCCGCACGGCGCACAATGAAAATTTTCCGTTAACGTGTGGGCTGGCATTGCAGGAGACTGTTTACTTGGTCCATACATTCTCCCAGAAAGACTTAACGGTCCCGTTTATCTAACATTCTTGCAAGAGGTTCAGCCAGAAATGCTGAATGATGTTCCGATGACTATTTGTCAACACATTCGATTTCAACACGACGGAGCTCCTGCACATTTCAGCACAGACGTCAGAGCACATCTGCAGACTATTTTTCCTGGCGGCAGGATTGGTCGCGGTGGACCAATCGCATGGCCACCACGATCACCAGACCTGTCTCCCTTGGATTTTTCTTATGGGGATTTTTAAAAGGACTTGCGTATGAAACACCTGTTGCAACGCCGGAAGACTTGGTAGGTAGAATCATTGTGGCAGCAGGATGTGTTCGAGATACATCTAGTATCTTTGAGAAGGTGCGGCGTTCCATGAAACGTAGATGCCAGTTGTGTCTCCATGAATCTGGCAAAAACTTTGATCATCTCCTGTAGTCTCAACATTTTGCTTGCATTAGTCGCATGTTATTGAGTAATTATCAATAAAATGATCTGTAATGGTTTTGTTTCTTCTCTTTGTGTTATGTATTATTTTAGACGCCCTGTAGCGGCTCCGGATTGCAGTTGCGACCCACTGTTCCTATGCGATTTTTGATCGTTGTTGTATGACTGATCCACCATGTCATTTTGTCCACGTTTTTTTGAATCACCTTGTATATGGATAAGAGAAAATATTCTTTTGTAAGCATTCAGCACCAAAATGTATTTTTAAAAACGGTATTTCCATTTAATACATTATGTCATTAAAAATGTGTTAAAATAGTATAAAGCGATTACTGCTAGATGCGTAGAAACATGTAATTAATGTAGAACAAACAAAAACTAGTATGTTGTGGCCACCACAAGACTTTCTTCTATATTTTCCTATACATATTCAATCAGTAACAATATTTAAAAAAAAAAAAGATTTTTTTTTCTTTTTTTTTTTCTTTTTTTTTTTTTTTTTTTTTTTTTTTTTGTGAAAATTAATACATTTTCAATCACTAACAATATTTAAAAAAAAAAAAAAAAAAAAAAAAAAAAAAAGAATTTTTTTTCTAAGTTTTTTTTTTTTTTTTTTTTTTTTTGGTTAAAAGTAAAAAAAATCGATAACTTTGTTTTAAATTATCACAGATTTATAGTTCAACCATTCGTTTTAAAGGTATTGACGAGACCTTTCGAATGATACCCATCTTCAAAATTTACCCCCCCCCCCGGGGAGTACTTCCCCCCCAGGGGGGAAGCGATGCCCCCCCATGCACAACATTTTTTTCCTAGTTACGTACTACTATTATCAATAATTCATATTAATTTTACAAACACAAGTGTAAAATAACTCTTATTATGCACATTTATACGAATTTTTGTCCTATGCTGCCATGTTAAAAATTTAGATAAAATGCTATCACAGCGCCACCTGTTGAGCTATTGATCCCCAAATATAATCAGCAACAGTTTATGTCGGGGACCAACTAAATACCAAGTTTGGTAAAATTTCGTTAAAAAAAAAAAAAAAAAAAAAAAAAAAAAATACGATTATTTTTCTAAGTTTTTTTTTTTTTGTTAAAAGTAAAAAAAATCGATAACTTTGTTTTAAATTATCACAGATTTATGGTTCAACCATTCGTTTTAAAGGTATTGACGAGATCTTTCGAATGATACCATCTTCAAAATTTAACCCCCCCGAGGGGGTACTTCCCCCCCCAGGGGGGGAACCGATGCCCCCCCATGCACAATTTTTTTTCCTAGTTAACTACTACTATCATCAATAATTCAAATTCATTTTACAATCACAAGTTTAAAATAACTCTCATTATGCCCATTTATACGGAATTTTGTCCTATGCTGCCATGTTAAAAATTTGCATAAAATGCGATTACAGCGCCACCTGTTGAGCTATTGATCCCCAAATCTAATGGGCACCAGTTCATGTCAGGGTGCAACTAAATACTAAGTTTGGTTAAATTTCATTCATATGTTCGTGAGATACAGCGTCCACAAAAAAATGATACAGACAGACAGACAGACAGACACACAGACAGACAGACAGACAGACATTTTCTAAAAACTATCAATTCGTGTTCAGGACATCCCAAAACGTGTAGATCCGTCAAAAAACGGAGGTCGAAAATTTTCGCGAATCCAATACTTTCTCTATATTACATATAGAAGAAAGTAAAAAATAAAAAAATAAAAAAATTGAAATTAAAAATTAAAATTAAAATAAATAAAAAACTTGCTCTCCAGAAAAATTACATTTTTGTGACATGGTGTCCTTTAACTCCGGGGCATTATCAATAGGATTTTTCTAGAATTCCATTTGAAAGCTTTCAGCAAAGATATCTGTCTTTTCTTCCTTAATCGAAGAATTGGTTTGTAAATTTGCAATAGGACAGGGAACAGAGGGAAAGGCCTAGCGTTTAAGACGGAATTATCTTCTGGAGAAAAAGATTTTAGAATATACAACACTTTTGATTTCTTTTACGCTATAGGTATTTTTTAAGACTTTGCAGAGTTCTGCTTAAAATAAATTTATTTTTAAATTTATTCGAACATGTTAAAGTTTTTAGTACTCTTTTTATTAATAATGAGCATGTGGACATGAGGGACCCGATAAAAAATAAATTGATTTGTAGGCTTAGGATAGATAGGATATTCGGTAGCATTTTAAATATCGGAGGTGATATTAACCTGCAAAATTAAATATATATATATATATTCTTTCTAATATATATGTATATATATGTATATATTTATAATAAGTTCAGTACTATAATAATGAAAAAACTGAGATATAGATTATTGACATATGAAAGTTATGACAAAACTGACACATTTTCTCTCGTATATGGACATGGATGTGAATTTGGCGCAAAAATCATCCCACAATTTATTAAAAAAAAAAAAAAAACCTGTACTTAATAAATCATTGGTTCAAGATGAAGATAAATTGTTTTGATAAATGGTGGTATGAGTTCTGAACCGAATGTCTATCGCCTGTATGAATATATGAATATACTACTATAGCGGTTTTAATTATATCACTATTTTTTCAAACAATACTTTTCATAACTCTTACAAATTAACAATATGAGTGCATTTTTAAAGTACAAGACACCTTAGTAAACACAGAATTGACAGATACACACCGAAATATCTTCCACCAGACCCGCGAATTATCATTCCGATGCCAGTGAATTGTTATCATTCTGGGGTGAAACTATCCACAAAAACAATATGCATAGTGACACGAGAATCAGGTGTCAGTGCGGTATCGAGTATATTATGTGATGCAAATACATACGCCACTGAGATAGATTCGATACGGAAATGTAAAAAAAAAAAAAAAAAAAAAAAAAGACACTTTATCGATAACTTTATATTAACATTTTGCCCATTATTTTTGGCGCATGTATGATACGTATCGGACTTGTAACAAGAAGTAAAAGAAAAAAGAGGCCAACAAAACGTGGTATTCCCAAGTGGTTACCCTCCCATGTACTAAGCACGAACAATGCAGCTTGACTTCGGTTATCAGAAAGAGCCAATACTTTGGTATGTCCGTTGGCCAGCAGATCTTTCTGAACCCTTTATCTACCTACACACTACCTTCTGTTGTTTTTGTTCCAAAAAAGATCTTATAGAGTGCTAATTTTTTGCTTGGTATTTTTTACGACCTTTAAAAGTGTTACAGTTAATTCCTATATTACCTAAAAAAACTTCCCATCAATCTTAGAAAATATATAAGGGACAGAAAAATTAAATACAAGTTTACGCTTTTTTAAGGTCTAAACATCTTTTTCTACCCCTATGTAACAGTGGTATACTAAAGAACCATTTAACAAAATCCTCATTAATTACTATGACAAGGTAATATGCATTTTGTTTTTAGATGTCTTAAGTAACCAAAAAAATATGCTTCAAATATATATTTTTTGTTTGTTTCATAATGTGGTAGATATTGGATTAAAGCGTCATTTCTCTGTTTAATAAGTTCTTTTTTTTCTGTATGTTACTATTACTGTTATTCTGTTACTATTACTGTTATTCTGTATGTTACTATTACTGTTATTCTTTGGAATTTACAAATAATTTGAATTTCACTAAATAAAGCTTATTTTCTATTTATTTATTAGCATTACTGTTTTTTATTTCTTTTCTTGTCGCATATTTATTAATGTGCGTAAAGAATCATACAATGTTATTTAAGAAAGGGGTGTATAGCACTACTACCATAGACGTGGGATTCTTCTCTCTAAGCTGGTGGACAGGAGATGCAAGGCTCGAATCAAAGAAGTGGTCGGCCGTCTACCCATTCGAAGATTTGCATGGTTTCCTCCGAAACTCGTGTGAATACGGGCTAGGAAATTTTAGGAATACTGCCATGGAGCGCACCTTACCCACGTCCTGTGTATATCGTGTAAATGATATATCGTATATATTGTTTATGCAAATAAATCCCAAACCCTGTATATATCGTGTATACAAATAACATTTTTGTAAGCTCTTCACAAGTTACGTAAGCAGCCGCGGTAATTCGTACAAGAGTACAGTTTATCAAAATATTATTTAATTCATATTAAAAAAAAATAAATCGTTGTAAAAATTCACGTTATCATACATTACATGTATAAGTTATGAAGTGTGTAACGGAAGCATACTCATACCATATCGGTACCATTTCGATTCTTTGAAAGTGATATCAAAAACTATCATGTGTCTGATATCAGACACATATCCCACTATCAATAGAATAATGAGGTATAGTAAATTTGTCGTGCTTTAGATATCAGTCTGGTATCAAATTTTTACATTAAATTACATGGCCTGAAGCCATGTTTTCGATACAATATAGCCATCATATAAAGGAATACAATCAGTGGCATCTTATGAAGGACAGCTTTGACTAGATCCGTACGGGTGGCTAGAAATAGTTTGATATCATGAAAATCTCATTTATTTTATTGACTGTTAAAATATCGTCCAACTACATCGTTTTTTAAATAAGCGAATTAACCAATGGGATGAATAAATATTCATTTTAATGTGCTGTTTTTAGCTACTCGAATCGTCATTCACGAGACGACATTGGATACAACTGTATTATGTGATGAAAAAGATACCTGAATGTTACAAGAAAATTGACATACCCGACAATTCTGACATGTCTGGCAGCATACAGTCGTATGTTTATGACACTGCGATGTTTGCAGGTATTCTATCTCAAGCAATTGCTAAAGAATGAATTCGAATAAGAATTCGATATTTTTACTTTCTTCTATATTCAATAGAAGAAAGTATTGGATTCCTAAAAATTTTCGATCTCGGGTTTTTGATGGATTTACACGTTTTGAGAGATGTAGAACACGATTTGACCATTTTAAGAAAATGTCTGTCTGTCTGTGTGTGTGTGACAAAATTTTGTGGCAACTGTATCTCAGGAACTACTGCACAGAATTTCATACAAGTTGGTATGTAGTTGCACCTTGACATAAATTAGTGCCTATCAACTTTTGATAAAAATTGTCTGACAGGTTGCGTTGCCATCCCGCTTTTTCTAAATTTTTAACATGGTGATATAGGACAAAATTTTGTATAAATGTGCATAAAGAGAATTATTTTTTAGGAATTATTATGAAATTTACAAGAATTATTTATAATAGAGATAGTCAACTGGGAAATTTTTTTTGTATGTGTAGGAGCCTCGCCAACCCCCCTGGAGGGGAAGTCCCCCCTCGAAGGGAGTAAAATTTCAAGATGGGTATCTTTCGAAAGGTCTCCTCAATGCATTTAAAACGAATGATTGAACTATAAATATGTGATAATTTAAAACAAAGTTATCGATTTTTTTTTTTAATCGAAATTTAACCAAACTTGGTATTTAGTTGGCCCCTGACATCAACTGATGCTGATTAGATTTGGGAATCAATTGCTCAACAGGTGGCGCTGTGATCTTATTTTCACTAAATTTTTAACATGGCAGTATAGGACAAAATTCCGTATAAATGTACATAATGAGAGTTATTCTTAACCTGTGATTGTAAAATTAATATGAATTATTGATAATAGTAGTAGTTAATTAGTAAAAAAAAATTATGCATGTGGGATCATCGCTACTCCCCCCCCCCTCCGGGGTAAGGGTAAATTTTCAAGATGGGTATCTTTCGAAAGGTCTCGTCAATACCTTTAAAATGAATGGTTGAACAATAAAAATGTGATAATTTAAAACAAAGTTATAGATTTTTTTTTTATTGTTATTGAGTGAATTTGAATAGGAAAATATAGAAAAAAGTCTTGTGGTGGCCACAACATACTAGTTTATATTAACAATTACCTACATAGAAAAAAACCGAAATATATACTTAAAAGTTACAAAGCAATAGTTTCTAAAGAATTTTTACTATTTTCCTTACATGATTAACATTTTACTTCAGATAAATCCAGCAAATTTTATATTTCGCATTTGAGTTTTATTTCTTTTACATTATATAGTTAACTTCATTACTTTTAAAATGACTCCCTTAAATTAAACAAGTAAAAAATTAATCATTAATTCAATCAATATATTAAAGTGATACAGTATATTATATATTTTTCTTTTTCGTGATTCGCTAAATAATTAGATTTCCAAAAATTATACAAAAAGAAAAAAAAATCACTTTTAAAATAAATTGTGAAATATATCTTTCCTTCCCTAAAAACAACAGAAATAAAAGAAGAAGTTTCTGCCATTTTAATGTTTTATATATAATACCTTGCTTCTTCTGCATATATTACTGAGAATAAATAACTAGTCCGGTGTCGCTTGTAACACGTTTTCACTAACACAATTGATAAGATGCTAAAATACTTAACAGACACAAAAATTGCAATCTTTGCTATTTTGCTTTTCAATCTTTACTCTTAAATAATAAAAAAAAAAAAAAAAAAAAAAAAAAAAAAAAGTTATGGGTAGATTAATGCACAAAGACGTTCATGAAAGCTAATTTTCTAAAAAGGACAATGAAATAAGTATTCTTTAAAGTTCGTTGACAGTTCTTAGGATGATTTTTTATACGATAATAAGTCAAAAATATGCAATCATTAACTTAAAAAAAATCATTTTATTAATAAAAATTGCCATATAGAGAAATTATGTAAAATGAAGTATATCTATATTAATAAAATCAGACTTTTGTCTGTAAATTTGTCGGAATCAAAAAATTTTGCGATATCTTCACGTTTTACACCCCATGAAAGCCGAAAATGACATCAGAAAATTTTGCCTGTGTGTGTGTGTGTATGTCATCGTGTCCGAATGTCGCTTTTTTTGTCCGGGCATCACTTGAGAACGGCTGGACGGAATTCAACGGCGCTTGGCATGAATTTAGATCTTCATCCAACTTAAAATTATATCTATCAACTTTTCAGAAATTCCCCCCCCCTTCCCCCCCTAGGGGGTAAAAGACTAAAACACGTTTGTCCGGGCATCACTTGAGAACGGCTGGGCGGAATTCAACGGCGCTTGGCAGGAATTTAGGTCTTCACCCAACTTAAAATTATATCTATCAACTTTTCAGAAATTCCCCCCCGTTCCCCCCCTAGGGGGTAAAAGACTAAAACACGTTTGTCCGGGCATCACTCGAGAACGGCTGGACGGAATTCAACGGCGCTTGGCAGAAACTTAGGTCTTCACCCAACTTGAAATTATATCTATAGAAATTTTCAAAATTATGATTAGTGTTTAAATTGTGGGTAAAAAACACCTGCGCATGCGCCATAAATATTTTTTCACTAAAATGCTTTGAATGAAAAAAAAATAATAATAATAATAATTTTTTAAGTTAAAGACTTTTGTATTCGCGTGATTCGCACTACAAATTATGAAAAGATTGAAATGAAGTGTTGCCATCTAAGTTTCATACTTTAGTTAATTTTAAAAAATCTAATTGTCGTATCGAAAAACTGTTTACACCCCAGGATTCAGAAAAATCACCTCTTTCATTTGCGACTGAATTTGTAATGATAGGTCTGATATTTCTAATTTATTTTTCTCTTTATCCGTTTTTCCGTTGCCACTTAGATTTCATACTTTAGTTATTTTTTAAAAATCTAATTGTCGCATCGAAAAACTGTTTGAGCCCCTGGATTCAGCAAAATCGCCCCTTTTATTCGGTATCAAATTTATAAATATAGGTCTGATATTTCTAATTTATTTTACCCTTTTTCCGTTTTCAACCCAGATTCGATATGGAACAGCTTTAGTATTGGATCCCTTTGGCAAAATTTGAAATTCGGCACCGAAGTAGCTCGGACGTTTCTCGCCAAGATCTTTAATTGCACAATTGAGATAGCCAATTCAGTTCATCGCAAAAATGGCTTAAAATATTTAAAGTCACCAAAGATTTCCGATACTTGAGCTGTGCTTTTTGTATTTATTTATTTATAATACTGTCTATTAAAGACTTCTGTGGTCACGAAATTTGGTGTGTAAATTGTTTGTATTAATCCGGCACTTATTGTAACTGCATTTCACGAAATTTGAAATCCCCCCCCCCCCTTCTCGGAGTCGGAGGGCAATAAACATGTGTAAAAACATGGTTTTTCGTTTGAATTCGCTTTGAATTATCTTAGAATGGCGAATTTTGGTGTGTGGATATTGATTAAGTGTACGCATTATGTACATTAGTGGGATTTTGCAAAACTTCGAACTCACCCGCTGAGGGTGGGGAAGTAAGAAGTGGGTAAGTTGCGCCGAAGGCAGTGGGGACCCAGACTCCTCACATTGGGAGCGAGAAAACCTCTACCAATCACAGCGAGAACTTAGGTTATTAATAAAGATTTTGACAACTCATTTAAGTTTAATGTCCAGCGAAGCGGGCAACGCCTGCTAGTATATATATATATATATATATATATATATATATATATATATTAGAAATAATTATCACCTTTGGAAATTCTAGAAATATGAAATCTTTGGTTTCTTATAAAAATCTTGTGATTTATTATTATTTTTAACTAATAGCTAATTTTGTTTTTGAAAGTGTACATAAAAATAAAAATACGCAAATGGCATTTAATATAAAATATGAATAAATAACTGTGGGAAATAAAATTAGGATTTTTTTATATGTTTATTTTTTCTCCATATGCTATAAATAAAATACATTATAAATAAAATACATTATACATTAAAAAAATAATAAAATTAATATATATATATATATATATATATATATATATATATAATTTATTAAAGAGGTTTACATTTTTTTTCGTTTAAAGATTTAATTTTTTTTTTCTATTCAACAGTTTTTTCGGTTTTCGTATTGTAGATGTAAGTACATACATGTGTTTGGATTTCTGTATAAAATATGGATATGGGAAGCTGGGGCACTTTGACCTAGGCTCAATTACTTTGCTAATATTTATATTTTTCATTTTATTTTCGGAATATCAGTAGTTTTGCAAATTTTCTAATGAATACACAATGTTCTTGGATAACAAATCGTTTTCATTTAAGAAGACGGATATCTCAGCATCTGCTATTTTAAATACATTTTTTTTTTTTTAAGTAATCTTCATTAATCGTTTGTAGTACATACCTTTAAAAGAGTAATACAAAAATCGCTTCATGTAAAAAGTGATATTCAGAACAGTGACTGATTAGAACCAGAAAAAATGTATTAAGGAACCGTTGGTACACATGCGATTTTTTTTTTTTTTTTTTTTTTTTTTTTGAAATTTGCTATTTTATTTATCGATTTATTTATTTTTTACACTGCGTAAGTAAGATTAGAGCAATTAATCAAATTTCCATAATGAAGTTCTTTCATTTTATAAGAATTTTTAGTATAGCTTTTGTAAAAACGAAAAATATATCAATACATTTTTTAAATTCGTAAACATGAGGCATTTTAGTCCAGTTTCTGGGTGATAGGTTTGATTGGTTAAACCCACACTAAGTAATTAAAACACAAACTTTTAGACATATTTCTGTTTTTAATATAAAAACGTTAAAAAAGAATATCTTAATTATTTTATAAATTTACGTATATTTCTGCAGAGTTATTCATACCAAATTACACATAGATTAAATTAATAGTAAGACAAACATTGAAAAAAAAAGTGAAGTAATATCCTATATAGCACCCAAATTCCTTAGTGGTCAAACACATCTATTTTAATCACTTAAAAAATTTCAACAGATGAAATTTTGGTTTTGGTGGACGTTTTCATTGAAGTTCTTATTTATTTATTTATTTATTTATTTATTAATGTTTTTTGCACGCTTTCAGGTATGAGTAATTAGAAAATCAGATATAATGTGATGCTTGCTCGCAGGTTAGTCCCCATATAGCAAATATTCTTCCATAGGAGCTCCTGCGGTAAGTCCCATATTCCTCCCAGTATATTCCGCCCTTCCGTGGAGGATCAAAATTATGATGGCATGTCTCCGGACCATCTCTAAAGGTGTGTCTCAGACCGTCGCCAATTGCCCATCTGCGCAGCACTAATGCAACGTAAAACCCAACCATCCATCCATCCATCCATCCCAGCATACTCCACAGGAATGCAAAATGTCTGCAGTAGCGGCCTTCGTAGGATTCCGAATTTCGCAGCTCCGTCATAGTTCCCGAGAACTACCTCTGTCAAATTATTACAAAAATTATCAAATTAGATTTTCTTTCAGATTTCCCAAACTTGTCCGTTCTTCCTCCAGGAAGAATTCGGGATGTTCAGGATATTCCAGGAAAACAGTACAAAATTAAATATAAATCAAAATGTTATGTATCACCTTGTACAAAGTAATGCTTGAAGTGTGTTTTGGCTGCTGTATACGATTATGAGGTTTCTTCTAATTAATTGTATAAATCTTTATAAAGCTACCACATATATACATGGAGATATAACGATTTCTAAAAAAAAAAAATCGAATAAAATCGCTTTTTTTTTAAATGTATCACGTAGTGTATCAGAATCAGTGTAAAGTTATTTTTAGAAAACTTGACATACGACATTAGGCAATGCATACTGCAATCTGAATGCAAAAATGTTAAATATCTTACAAAATATGAGCATTTTTGCTGAATAACTTTTAACTGCGCATGAACAAGCAGTCAAAAATTTCATTTACATAATTTAATGGCCGAAAGTATTGATCTACTTATTTGAAAACCCCAAACAAATATCGCCTAAATTCAAAAAGTTGTGGGCGATAGAACGAACTGATATTAAGTTCCTCTCTAAATAAAAAGAAACTATGCGAAGTTTTACTGAAATTTTCATTCTGTTTCAATCAATGGTAATACATTGTTCACTGATTGTAAATAAATATTGATGAAACCTTCCTATCATCTTCGTTTTTTCTTTTTTTCTTTTTTTTTCCGAGTGGATATGAAATTATTATGTTCTTTCTATCGCTGATAACTTTTTGAATTGTTCAACAGCAGATCGTAACTGACGAGTTGTGATGCTTCGCACATGAAGCGTTATGGAGTTCTTTAAGTCATTCAACGTCACAATACGTCCACGATACACCACACTTTTTCAAGGTGATCAGAAACTTGTCAATAAATGATAATATTGTTTCTGTAAGGGCCAATTGACTAGAAAAAGGTTTTAGACTTGGTTGGTGCGACCTTCGTGGAGGTCTTTTCACAAGGGCTGCAGCCCAGGTGAGTTTTGGAGAAACTACAGAAAACTGTGATCGGCTAAATAGACAAGCTTTGTTATCTGCTCTCAAACCTGACACTCACCGCATCTACATGCTTCAACAGCCTCTTCCTCTCGGCCTCTGGAAAATTTGAATAAAAGCCTTCACAAATAAAAAAAAAAGCTCACAAAATTTTTCTCATTTAAAAATACTCATTTTTTTATGCTGAAGTGGCTGCACAAAATTAAATAAATAAATAAATAAATAAACGAAAATAAAACAAACTGCACACATTTTCTCTTCAAAAATATTTTTTTAGTAAAAGTGAAATTATAATTCTGGAATTATTTTCAATTCACCCAAAATGTTTTTAAAAAATAGCATTTTTAATATTTAAAAACAGGTTTGTGTAAATATTGATTTTTTTTTATTTTAATCCGAAGAATTTTGCCTTATATGACACTTTAAAAGAATTCACGTATGAAAAATTATTAGAAGTATATGTAAATTTTCTAGGAAGGAAATGATTTTGAATTAGCTGAAATTTCGTCAGAGTCTCCTTAGAAAAGGAAGTTACGCTAAAATTTTTAAACTAAACAAATAGAATAACAGAATTATAAAATAACCATTTCTTTCATCTTTTATAAAAGGATAATATTTTCACAGTTGTAATTTATTTCCTTTTAGATTCCGAAATTGAATTTGTCCAATGAAACTCCTTATTAAAGGTTTTTGATTGATAAAAGGTGACTAGTAATAACAAATAAATGTTTTGTACTTATATTGGAAAATAAATATATATTTACATAAAATTATTCATTTCCTTAAAACTAAATTAGATGGAAATGGTCCTCATTTGAAACTTCTTAATGTAAACAAATTTTAATTTTAATTTAAATTTCATAAAATAGTAATACGTGAATAAAAATTAATTATCATAAATCTTATTATAAAATCATTTTTGTAAAATTGATTTAACGTTTGTTAATCCAATGTAAATTTTATCTTACATTATTTTATATCCATCGTTATCAAATACCTTAAGAAGTACAAATTTGTATACTATTTTAGTATTTTATCTGTAGAACGACCAGACATTTTAAGTTGAATTTCAGGACATATCATCGAGTTTCGACGAATTTAGGGACAAAATAAATAAATTGCCTTAAATTGCAACATTTTAGTAATATTTGTGTATAAAATACCAGAAATCGCTTATTTTGCCTTATTTATTACATTTATATATAAAAAAAAAAAAACATTAAAACATTAATAACTTTATAACCAATGCCCTAATTTTATACTAATTTTTGGGGGACATCTGGTCACCCTAATTATATTACAATTTTTTTATATGACATTTGAATAATGTATTTGATGTAAAACTATTTCACATATTAATAAGAACAAAGCTTTGAATAAATACCATAAAATGCAAGAACTCGCAACAACTGTTTCGGGTCGAAAGAAGACGAGTGCTTCAAACAAAGCGGTAACGGACAAAACCGGTTTAAGCGTAGAACAAAAACAAATAAAGTCAAATGTAAGTATAAATACTGATGTGACCTAAGTTATAAAAATGAAAGAAGAAAATATTAGGTCGTTGCAAAAGTTTGTGCGGTTTTTTATTGCTTCATTTCATAAAAATACATCAAATCAAATGACACTTTTTAATCAAAATACTCTCCATTACTTTCTACAACCTTTGCCCATTTTTCGGGTAACAAATGTATAACACGGCGATAGAAGCTCTCGTCTTTGGGGGCAATAAAATGATCCGCGTCCGCACGAAGTTTTGCAACGACATAATATATAAATTAAATTAAAAATTAAAATACAGTATAAGAAACCTAAGAAAAAAAATCAAAACCAAACGAAAAACTAAGTTACGTGAGTAATTTTCCAGCATCAGACAAATAAATAAAATTTAAAAAAATCTAAAAAATTAAAAGCGTAACGAAGAACTAAGTTACGTGAGTACTTTCCAAGTATCAGACAAGAACGAAATGGAAGAAATATCATTAACAAGATTTTTCGAATTTTAAATATGATTTTTATTTTTTATTTTTTTATTTTTATAACATATTACATATTGTTAAGATTATTCAAAAATTTTAACACGTGTTTTCTAATATAAAGATGTCAAGCTGAAATCAGATGTAATTTTACAAAATTTTGCATGAAGGATTTTCGTTTTCTAATTTCATCGTTCCTAACATCATTCCCAAATAATAATAATAATAATAATAATAATAATAAAAACAATGGTGATAATTATGAAATTAATGCCTTTTAAGTATTCCTTCAAGTCGATATTAACTAAATATTGACATATAGTTTTTTTTTATATAAAAATACTTAATTATCTGAAAGTTTTATAATTAATGATACGTTATGGTACATTGGCATTTAATTATTAACATGTTCAGTTGTTAAAAATTCATTTCGGACATTCGGTTGGTTGGTTGGTTGTTGGGTGTTTACGTCGCACTAGTGCTGCGCTGATGGGCAATTGGCGACGGTCTCGGACACACCCCTAGAGGTGGTTTGGAGACATGCCATCACAATTTTGATCCTTCATGGAAGGCATTGGAACATTCAGAAAATTCATTAAAACTTTCAAACTTCAAATTTCAATACGTTTGTATAATTATTTTAATTATTTTCTCGTTTTGGTTTACAATACTTCTGAAATGTATAGTAAATAAAGCGACCATTAAGTCCGTTCAAAATAATATAAAGCCATCTTGCTTTTAATAGATGAAAAATCCATTAAAAAAAAAGTATCTCTCTTCAAAATATGGGGTGATGCGACACCTGTTAATACTTTAACACTTTGAAATTTTATTCTTGTTAGAGTTGTAATGAATTATGTAATAGAAACATTACATTAGTTTGTTTTTTATACTATTCAAATTCGCTATAATATTCTGAAAAAAAAAAAAATTGTGGGTAAAATATTACAGTAATAAATTTAATATTGTGTCGAGGTTTACGTAGAACTTTTCAGGATTATTTTTTCATGAAGAATAATTAAAGTAAAACTACCAATGGCTATTCCTAGTACGACACATTTTCTGTTTCACGTATTCTACGACATATATACTATTTCTACACTTAAAAAAATGCAGAAAAATACAGAAATTCTCTGTAATTTCAGAAAAAAAGTTGGAAAATACGTTTTGTCTACGTAATTTTTCCGTAATTTACGCCTTTTTTTCTGAAATTACAGAGAATTTCTGTATTTTTTCTGCATTTTTTTAACAGTGTATCAGACAGCGATTTTCCGTTTTCACCTATTTTTGCTTTCCACTTTGAATGAGCATGCAAACATTTTTGTTTTTATTTAAAATATATAAAGCTGAAAGTTTGTTATTGTATCTGTTCGGACTATTAGATTTTGTTAAAAATTGGGTACACTTATTAACCAGGATAAAATTTAGCTAACGCTGTATTTTTTAGTTGAATCAGATGATTGATTGAAAAAAAATATTAATGAAAAATCCATTACAACTTTAAAATTATTTAAAAGAAAAAAATAAATAAATAAGTGAATACATTTCTTTTTATGTCCCCCCCCCTCCCAAAATAATAATAATAATAATAATAAAATAAAATAAAATAAACATTTAAAATTTAAAAAAAAAAAAAAGCGAAAAATCATGCTAAAGAAATAGAATGTTTCAGTATAGAACTCCTTTACAAAATTTGAAATTTGGCACCGAATTAGCTCGTACATTTATCGCCAAAGTCTTACACAGTTGTGATAATCATTTTGTTTCATCACCGTAAAATAAAAATTTAAAAGCCGCTAAGAGGCTCCTAAGCTAAAGCTATACCAAAGAAATAATAAATAAATAAATTTTAATAATAATAAATTGATTTTTTAATGCTCGTAGTATGCTCAATTTGTAAAAACTTTTATATATTCTAAAATCTATTGCTACCAAATTCGATTAACAATTATAGGAATGAACAGGTTGGGGCATTTGTTATCATTTATAACTACCTGTTATAACCACATCCGTGAGGTAAATTTTTAGGCAAGATAGTATTGTGAGATACTTTTCTTCGCCAAAGTACTTGAAAATATAAAAGAGAGTAATCGTAAAATGAAATAAAAACATAAAAATCATATAATAAAAATTACGTTGCACCACAGTTTAGTTGCACCAGTACGACAGGACTATTTCTTTCAGACAGCGATTTGGATCTGTTGCCATTTACTGTATTACATATTGACTGTATCGAGATGCCCGTCAATATCCAATTTTACCATTTCATTTCTTAAATTATCTTAAAATATTATATGAAATTTGTAAAAAAAAAAAAAAAAAACTTTTACATCTTTCAAAGCGAAAAATTCCTCATTGATTGTATGTAAAAATCGATTACCGACATTTCGGTATCCGAGACCACCACCGTTCATATATTGGATGGCTTTTGAATATTTTTTGGAATATCTTCAATAAGTATTGATGATGGATTCTGAATATTTATAAGCTTACAAGTGATGTTGGCTTTTGAATAGCGATGTTTTGTGGATATATATTGGTGATGACTTCTTAATATTTGTTGGCGATATCGTGTGAATATGTATTCATGATGGCTTTTGAATATTTGTTGGCTGCTTCTTCTGAATATGTATTAATGATTGCTTCTGAATATTTGATGGCTATATCTTTTGGATTTAACCAACAAATACTTGAAATTTGCCACGGAAATAGCTCCCTCATTTCTCTCCAAGATGTTTACTTACGCAATTGCGATACCCATCGCCAAAATAACAACAAAATTATAAAAATATCCAAAGGACTTCTAAGCTAAGGCTATAACAAAGTAATTTTAAGAAATGAGTATAGTAACCGATGCTACGAAATAAAATATAGCTACTGCATGCCTTTATATGAAAGGGCAGATTAAAATAAGACTTTTCGAGCTAAATTAAATTCTGTTTACAAAGAAACTTACTTTTCTCTACTGCTTCCATTTCTTTAATTTTTTCAGTCAATCCGGTTTCCATATTTTTTCTTTTACTTTTTCATTTTCACCACCTAACTATATTTAACCTGTAGTAATCTTAGTATATGAACTTTTTTTTTTTTTTTTTTTTTTAAATACATGCATGGCTCGGAGCAGTCACTTTTTAGAATATCATTATTTTATAAGGCAAGTTTTGTAATTTTCAACTGAAAAGAATATACGGAAAAACATTATCAAATATTTTAATTTTTTTGAAAACGTTGATATTATAAAAAGGTGACTGCTCCAAGCACTATATATGCATCAATCTTAATGCGATAAACCCATTTAAGAAGAGAAACTGGTTTAAATAAGTTATGTTTCTGGTATCAGAACGTAAATTTAAAATAGATAGTACACGCAAGAAATAAATTATTTTCTCCACAAAATGTTTGAATTAAGAAATAGGATTTATTCTCAAAGGATTAGAATTTTGAAACTACTTTCACCAGATCATTTGTTCTCTTTATCTTATCTTTAAATGCACTTTCAACTTATCTTGTCGCGAAACTTTAAATTGAAAGACTGCTTTGAAATACCATGGGAATGAAAGTGCGACAAAAAATTTCAAATTTTATTTTAATGTAACTTGTGATTATTCAGTAGTATACCGTATTCATTTCTCCACAAATTTCCCTTCAATATTATATATAAGTAACTTTAATAAATAATATATAAGTATATGTGTGTTAATGTGGAGTAGAATCAGTTATTTCCATTTCCTTGTAAAATATGATAGTTAAGCAATTTAAAATTATGTACAATAATAAAGGAATTATAGCGGTATTAATGTCACGGTCAAAAATGCCAGTTTCAGGAAATTTTAATAAGACGATAAATGAGCGATGCAAATAAATGCTTAACTTTTCATAATCTTTTATTTATTTATTTATTTATTTTCTTTTTTCCGTTTTACAGTTTTGGAATAAATAAATAAATAACACTCTTGAAGAAATCAGCGAAATAATGTTAAATGATTTAAATATATATATATATATATATATATATATATAGAGAGAGAGAGAGAGAGATAAGAAGAGGGTATTATGGAATACCATTTACATTTATTAAAATAACTTTACTTGTTTTTAATAAAAATGCCCAAAACAATCATGAGTACATAGTGTAATTATTTGTAATGAATTTTCACTTAAAAAAAGAAAAAAATATATATTTTTTGTTGTTATGAAAATTTTACTTAAAAAAAAAAGTTACAAATGGAGGTCAATATGAAATAGTCGGGTAATATGAAATAGGTGGTTTAAACTATTTAAACCATAGAAAAACTCCATAAAATCATCTTCGGAGAATTTTCTGTCACAGAAGATACATTCGCCATCTTTATTTTCTGATTCTTTCGTTGAATACATGAAGTCAGTTTCAGATGATACCATGAAATACCTAGTATTCCATAATATCCGACACGCCATCTTTGAAAATAAACTTTTAAATTGATGGACAAAATATTTGCAGCTAAAAAACGACCAACGTGTAACAAAATGCAATTTTTTGAGCATACATTATGCTTAACATCAATGTTTAATCCTCATGTATACCAGTCAGTTTATATATTTGAAAATGTACCTGCGAAAACCTTTGAAAATCACAAAACGTATTTTGTTATATAAAGAATGGTACGACAACAACAAGCGCTCGCTTCTTACTGTATTGGTTCATGAGAATCCTTCTTGAGTAATTTATGGTATTTTGAAGAGATAGATAGCAGCACTAATCAGAGCCAAAACCTTGGTTTTCCATATTTCCCGAGTATTCCATAATGCCCTCTTCTCTCTCCTCTCTCTCTCTCTCTATATATATATATATATATATATATATATATATATGAGTAGAAATTTTTTTAGATAACATTTTAGTTTAATATCATGTTTTTGTAATTAAACTCGACTTCTTATTTAGTTTGCAATTTTTTTTTTTTCGATTATTCATTTTATCAATTATTTTTATTTTATTTCCATATACAGACTGCCTGATAAACTCCTTAAGTGTTATCAGGCAGTAAGCTCCTTAAGTGCGATAAGCACTTAAGGCCTGATAAGCACTTAAGGCCTGATAAGCTCCTTAAGTGCGAATATGTCATGGGTTGTGCTCCGTGGCATAAAACACCTATTTTAAAAACAAAATATACAACTGCTAACTGTTATGATCTTTGGCCATCACTATTTTTGTAACAGAAATTTTCATAATGTTTTTGTCAATTTTTCGTAAATTTAATAGGATGAATATTTGTACTTTGAAAGAAAATTGTAATAAAAATTTGCTTTAATTAGCAACTATGCTCAATTATTTTTAAAACGCACCTTAGAAATGTCATTTGGAAAACATTAAATCTTTACTGAAGGGGTTAATAAAGATACACATTTTAAAGGCAAATGAACACACTTTCCGTACTTAAAAAAAAATGCCCTAGTTCTAAATTAAATTAAATTTATTAATTCTTGAAAAAAAAAAATAGTAGTCGGCGTTTAGACTTCCATTTTCTTTCTTCAATGTCAGATTACTTTTGGTTTTAACCAAATTTCCGATATTCGATAAAATTTTGAAAACACAAATTATGTAAAAGCTAGTATAATTCCATAGCATGCATGCAAATTTTACTAAAGTTTTCAAACCCAAAAGCTTAAGTTTATTGTAAATAATAATAATAATAATAATATAATAATAATATTTCTTATAGTATTTTCTAGGCCCTATATTTGAAAATCTATTTCATGATTATTTAAATCTGGTGGCTTATGATATAAAACTGTTGTATATTTTAATGAAAATGAATCTATAATTAAAAATCTCAGATAGTTTCTAGACAGAAAAAAAAAATGTTATTGAATAAATTTTATTATAGCGCATTTTAATTACAGTACTTAAAAATTGTTGATGCAAATCTCATGTTTTTAAATATTAGGTATCCTAATTTTAACAATCTTTCTATTTTCTATTAAACATATATTTTTATTTTATGAATATACATTAGAGCTTACACAAATGTAAAACCTTCTTTACTTTGGTGAACTATAACTCCACATATTTCGGATGAAAACTTTCATTACAAAAAACTTTATATTAAACTGCAATGTTTGAATATTTATATAAGAAAATTTAACAACTTCGCATAAAAGAAAAAGACGGAAAAACTTATTTTATTATACTACCTTACAATGCGTGAAAAATTCACATTTAAAATTAACAATATCAGTTTTTATATAAAAGAAATACATAAGAAGATAAACAAATATTACTTTTTGTTGTGAAAAGTATTCCTACATTAAAAGTAAAATTATGTTTACAGACTCCTATCAGTGTACGCAAATAAAGTCATGAAAGAGTCGCATTTTAAAAATTCATATACAAACACAGAATAAATATTTTTCACGATATTTTGTTTTAAAACGTTGTGATAAAATATTTGCGTCAAAACAGTACAAAAATATGCAAATTTACTTTTAATGTAGTAAGCTTGAATAAGGTAAATTCTCTAAAGAGATTTGTCCAAAAACTATGGCGATGTAATTTTTAAATTAGATAACCAGAAGAAAAAAGGATTTTTCAAAATAATGATTTCTTTCATGTTTTATAAAATGATGAAATTTTACTGTTGTAGAAGCTTAAATTTCTTATTTGAATTTAAAATGTAATTTATTCAGTAGTATTAAGTTTTAAAATTAGCTGTGTTATCAAAAGGAACTAATAATAACACATATATTCTCAACTATACGTAAGAAAACTCTAAGAAAGCATGTTAAAAAAAAAAAAAAAAAAAAATAGTGTTACAAAATTTAAATTTCAAAAGATGAAAAAATTTCTTATAAATGTTTCACACTTTGTACTGTAGTTAAATTACTATAGATTTATTATTAGAAGAGGTAACTAATTTTTTTCTGTTTGTTTATTAATGCATAAATACATAAATTAAAATTATCAGTTACATTCCATGAATAAAATTTGCAATTTCACCTTTATTCATTAACCATATGATTTAATAAGTAAGTACGGCATTTATTTTAACGAAAAAGTATTTTCTTTTTCTTTTTTTTTTCTCGAATGTTTTTATTACAGATGGAAATCAAAAATTAGTTTAGCACATAAATTTACAATTAAACAATGTGAATGTTTTTTTTTTTTAGTTCTCACTAATCAAATTCGTACCTGCTAATTCTCTTGATATTTTAACGCTACTACTTTAGAGTAGTTATTTCTGTTTTGTTTAATTGTAGAATTTTACTCTTTTTAAAATAAGCAAAGATTACTATTTGTAAATACTTGAGTTTAGAAGTCTGTAGATTAGGCAGCTATAATCCAATGATTGTAGCTTTAGTTAATAGTAGCGAGTTCATAAGATAACTTTTCCTATTTGGAGGCATCTTCAGGTAAAACTTATGAACAAAATGAAATCAAATTTCAGACTCTGAAAGATATGGGTAAAGAGAAGAAAAAAATGTACCAAATTTGCCGATAAGGGAGATTTTGACACTGGTGTCACATACCACGGTGATATTTGCACAATCGATGTAGATAATACAAGTTTCGTGGTGTATACGTGGTTTAAAGGTTGTTGAAATCGAAAAAAAAAATAATGCATACAAAGAATATATTAAAAAGAATTATATAAAGTTGCATTAATGTTTCAATTAAAATGGGCAATTAAAATGCAATATATAACTCACAAAAAATATTCTACTGCTAATCAACGTTGGGGTCCCAAAGGCCACATGCAATATGTGAAAATTTGCACAATTATGGTAGATTATCCAAATTCACTGTGTATAAATGACAACGTCGCCAAAATGTCTCCTGTCCATAACTTTTGATACTATAACTTTCCTTTCTTCTCCCCATATCTTCCACAGCCTGTATATAAAATTTGGAATCCTTCTGTTCTTTAATTATAGATGTAGATGCCCCAAATAGAGAAAACTACTATATGATAGCGTTGTATTTTTCTGTACTTTCTAAATATAAAAAAAGACAAACTGGTTTAACTTGTTTCAATAGACAATTATAACTTCTTCTTTCGTTATACATTTTGTTATAAAACACACAGAGTGTTAAAAAAAAGCTTAAACGCGTTAAATATTGACTTATGCTACCATGGGCAATAAAGTATTTTAGTCAGTTTTTTTTTTTTTTTTTTTTTTTTTTTTTTTTTATCTTGTTATATCTATGACTTAAACTGTTTATTTCTGCTAGAAAAATTTGATCAGCTTCAAGCAATAGTATCTGTTAGGTCAATATTTTTACTTTGAGTCTGACAGTACCAATTTTTTACAGTAATTTTTGTCCCAATATAACGTTTTAATTTTGAGCAGCAGTCGTTCTGTCTGCCTGTCTGTGTGTATCACGATTTTTGTGGACACTGTATCTCACGAACCAATGAATGAAATTTAACCGAACTTTGTATTTAGTTGCACGTTGACATAAACTGGTGCTGATTAGATTTGGGGATCAATCGCTAAACAGGTGGCGCTGTGATCGCATTTTTTGTAAACATTTAACATGGCAGTATAGGACAAAATTTCGTATAAATGTGCACAATGAGAGTTATTTTAAACTTGTGATTGCAAAATTAATATGAATATTGATAATAGTAGTAGTTAATTAGAAAAAAAATTCGTGCATGTGGGGGATCGCTTCACACCCCTGGGGGGAAGCACCCCCCGGGGAGGAGGAAGGTAAATTTTCAAGATGGGTATCTTTCAAAAGGTCTCGTCAATGCCTTTAACGAATGGTTAACTATAAATATGTGATAATTTAAAGCGTAGTTACCGATTTTTTTTTTTTTTTTTTTTTTTTTTTTTTTTTTTTTTTTTAATATTGTTATTGAGTGAATTTGTATAGGAAAATGTAGAAGAAAGTCTGGTGGTGGCCACAACATACTAGTTTCTAATGAGCTTTTGTCCGAGAAATATTGGGCCGCGGTAGCCCAGTCGGTAGAGCGCCGGCCTTAAATTTTTAAGATGGGTATCTTTCGAAAGGTCTCGTCAATACCTTTAAACGAATGGTTGAACTATAAATCTGTGATTATTTAAAACAAAGTTATGGACTTCTTTTACTTTTAACAAACAAACAAACAAAAAAAAAAAAAAAAAAAAAAAAAACTGTATATGTATATATATATATATATATTATTATTATTATTATTATTATTATTATTATTATTATTACTGAGTCTTGTGGTGGCCACAACTTACCAGTTTTTATTTTGTTTGTGAACTTCATGTTTTGAGGATGCTGAATTTAAAAATGATCATCATTTTTGCCCGTCAGGTATGTTTTCTTTTTTCCTTTTTTTTTTTTTTTTTTTTGTGGGGGGGGGGGGGATAATAATGGTTTTCAAAAAAAAATTATCAGTTTTATTACATTAAACTGAAGATATTCTTTCTAATAACTAAACGTACAATTCCTTCATGAGATATTAAATATTCTGTATTTACACTTTTTGCCTGTAAAAACTTTTCTTATTTTATATCCCCTTCTAACACGCTTTCCCTTATATCCTTCCTGTCCTCCCCTCCCAAGCCACCTGTTTTCCATTTTGTAGTATTTTTCAGCTTTACTCTTAAAGATAAATATTATGTTAAAGTACGGAATGTAGTTTTTATAATTAATAATAGAATATCAATTATCACAATTTCCGAAAATTTGAAATAGAAACAGGATTTTCGCAGGAAAAAAAAAAAAAAAATTAGAAGAAGAAGAATCGCGAAGCTATTGTATTATTTTTTCGATTTTAATGAGTAAAAACTATAAGAAAATGCCAAGTTTCTTTTTCCTGATTTTGGTTGCAAATCTGTGTTTCTTGAAGGCAATCAAAATTTTCTCTTCCCCCCTTATTCCCCATTTCTCTCACGATACTATCGAAAAATTAAACTAAATTTTTATTGACTGATTGACGACAATCGAATTCGTTTACTGGGTAACACATGTAATAGAATGTCGTGCATCTACAAAATATCCGAGTGCGTCAAAATCTGACAAAATTAACCTAGATAAAACACATAGCTGGCCCCTAAAAATATATATATATATATATTATTATTATTAAAAAGAATAATAAAAAGAATAGAATTAAAATTACTAATTTATTGATTCTAGAAAGTTTAACTACTATTTTGCCTCAATATTGATCGTTAATCTTGCCAAGTTACCTGGTTCATTTTAGAGCTCCTACCTTGGCCTTAGCGATAAACTTGACATCGAATTTGGTGATATGGCAAACAAAAAAGTGCGATAGCGTCTAAACGCTAATTTAATCTGAACAAAAAAATTTGTACACATGTCATAGGTCACAGGTGCACGAACTGTATAGATTTTGGTGAATTTAGCACTTACAGTTTTTTTTACTGGGACACAAAGAAAAATTCTTTATCATTATGGCCTGTGGGACTAAATTTTTACTTTCTTCTATATTCAATAGAAGAAAGTATTGGATTCGTAAAAATTTTCGACCTCGGGTTTTTGATGGGTTTACACATTTTGAGAGCTGTAGAACACGATTTGTCCATATATAGAAAATGTCTGTCTGTTTGTCTGTCAGTCGCTATGTGTGTGTGACAAACTTTTGTGGCAGCTGTATCTCAGGAACTACTTCACAGAATTTCATACAAATTGGTATGTAGTTGCACCTTGACATAAATTAGTGCCTATGAACTTTTGGTAAAAATTGTCTTACAGGTTGCGTTGCCATCCCGCTTTTTCTAAATTTTTAAAATGGTGGTACAGTAGAAAATTTTGTATCAATGTGCATAAAAAGAATTATTTTTTAATAATCATTATGAAATTTACCAGAATTATTTATAATAGAGATAGTCATCTGGGAAAATTTTTTTGTATGTGTAGGAGCCTCGCCTTCTCCCCCCCCTGGGGGGAATTCCCCCCTCGAAGGGAGTAAATTTTCATGATGGGTATCTTTCAAAAGAGCTCGCCAGTACCTTTGAAACGAATGGTTGAACCATAGATCTGCGATAATTTAAAATGAAGTTATCGATTTTTTTTTTTTTCATTTTTAACAAATATATATATATATATATATATATATATTAAATGTAATATTGACAATAAAATTGACTTTTATTGGATATTTAGTGTTATACTATTTCTCTAATATGGAAATCATCTGCATTATCATGGAAGATAATTTTTTTAAATAATAATTTTAATAAATTATTTTTACTGAGGGAATTTGTATAGGAAAATGTAGAACAAAGTCATGTAGTGGCCACAACATACTAGTTAAAAGTGCAATAGCATCTAAACGCCTTATTCAATTGAGCTGAAAATTTATATGAATATTATAAATCACTGTTGCTCTGACTATAAGCATTTTGGTGAATCTAGCATTTTAGGTTTTTTACAGGGACACAACGAAAATTCTTTATCATTATGATCTATGGGCTCAAAGTTCAGTAGCGTTAAATAAAACATCGTGTAATATATGGAGAAAAATACTCAATCACTTTTATTATGGTTTTATCTCTTTTGTTTGTTTAACAACTCCTGTTTCTTTACTTTATCTACAAAACTGTTAATTACTCAATGTTCGGGAAGTCGAGTGGAGTCACTCCAGGTTTTTTGTAAATTAAACTTTCTCCTATATGTAACTACGATTAAGTTGGAAAAAAAATACTCTTCAAGAAAAGTGGCGTGGAAAAAAAAAGTGAGGAATAAATTAAAAAGTTAGCAAGTTTAAGGGTTTAAAAAAAAAAAAAAAAAAAAAAAAAAAATGCTTCCCCTATTTAGGATTTTTAAAAAGTAATCAACGTGTTTCGTCGGAAGACTGAATTGATTCTTCCTCTGCTTTTGTAAGCGCTTCGCTTCAATACTTCCATAGTTTTCAGAACCACGCCTCGCTCTTGCAATACACAGTTGCTACAGTCTGTATTTTTTCCCCTAATTCTTTGACCACTGTATTTATCTTAAATTAAGCAGAAAATTGCTACATAAATACAGTGTTAGAAGTGTTAGGAAAAAGGGCAAAACAGTAGCAATCTCGCAACAATTTTATACAGCGAATGTGTTAAATTTTGTCCATGGGACCAAACTTTCACAAATGAAATATTAATGCGATTCCTGTTTCATCTGTCCGTAAACAGATAACAGAGCCAAAGGTAACTCGAATGGCATAGCTTGCAACATTTAGAATTTTAAACCGAGATTTGTGACCAATATATTTAAGTAAAAATTCTTGCATAATTCGCCCGCCTGCACGCCAAAAAAAGAGAGAAAAAAAAATCAGAGTTAGTAACAATGAAAGGGTTAAATTTGAATGGCGGACATATAAAATGTTTAATTATTGTTCTAAGTTTTGCATATATGTGTAATAATATTTAATAATGTTAAGTGCGCAAAAATTTTGAAAAAAATGTTTAAACATAAAAAATAAAATTGAAAATTTTAACTTTTTCGAAACATTTTTAATACTTTATGTGAATTACTTTTATTTATTTATTTATTTATTTATTATTTTTTTAAATTTTATTATCATACCTAAGTTATGTATTCTAAATATATTTGCTTATTGTTCTAAGGATTGATTATTAAGCTAAATTTTGAAAAAAAAATTTGTGTTTGAATGTTGAAAACTTGTATGAAGTTTTGTATTTTTTAATTTAAAAGTAATAATACCTAAATAGTTTTTGAGAACTTTTACTTAATATTGTTACAGTAGTTAAATGAATAAGTATGCTGAATTTCACAAATCTAAGACAGCATGATCCCTAATAAGTTTTTTCTCTTTCTTTCTCTTTCTTTCAATTTTTTCCGTTTTTTTTTTTTTTTTTTTTTTTTCAAATAAAACATTCTATAACTATTTTTGAAATTATCACAGATTTATGCTTCAATCATTTTTTTTTCTTTTTTTTAAGGTATTGATGAGTGCTTTTATAAAATAAGAGTGAATTTTTGAAAAATTGTTTAATATTCCGCTCTATACACTACATGTCAGCGCAATTTCATTATTTCTAAAACACTAACAATATATTTTTAAGAAACCACCACTTTACATAATGCATGCTTTTGCATAAAAATAAGCAGTATATTCTAACTTTAACTCCTTTCTCGACAATTTAGAGATATGACACAAGAAGAGAATCCATTACTTCAGCCCCTTACCTCGAAAAAAGCTTTCTCCCTAGAGAACGTCCTCATCAATAAAATGCACAATCAGATTTTCCCATTTTCGCATCTCTTCTTTCCCGGAAGTTTCGGATGGCGTTATTTTACCTTCAGACGCATTTTCCGGAATTTTTCTGCTTTTTTTAGCGTCATTCATACAGATCGGGTAATGCTGTATTCAATGCTCTACAAACTTTTCTTACGGTTGAAGCTGAAAACTTTTTCCACTCTAATGGTATTATATCTGCTATGAATAGAAATTTTAAGTTTTTATTTTCTCTGATACTGACATGACTTTTGTGTTAAATTTATTCTTAAATTTAATGTATTTCATTAAAGGAATTTTTCTGTAGGGCAAAAGTTAATGCAGGACATAATATGCCAGCAAATATTTTTCTAATACACAAATTCTGAGAAAGGTTTTTCTTTTTTTCTTTTTTCCCTTTCGTTTTTAATTATTATTTATTTAATTATTATTTTTATAATTTTCTTTTATTTATTTATTTTTTCATATTTTTAATTGAAAAGAAATATTTAATGCTTTATATATTCAACTTATTTGAATTAACTTTCAATTTCAACCATACAGATCGAATAATACCGTATTTGGTGCATTAAAAGCACATTTAATGTAAAAATTGAAAATGTTATTCTGATTTAATGGCATTATATCTACTTTCAATAGAAATTTAAAGATTTAACATTTCTATTATTGACTTACATTATTTTATTAAATTTATTTTTCTATGATACAGTTAAATGGAAGTACTTTTTAGGCAGAAGAATATAAAAGCGATAATGATAACTAAAAGTTATTTTACGTGACAATTACAGTATGATTTTTTTATTATGAGATATACCATTTTTTATTTTTACACAATTTTTTTAGTTATAAATTATACATATATTTCTGTTTATGTTATTTTAAATTTAATGAAATGGAGCTTAACGTAAAATGAATTACTTTCAAGACGAATCTTATCGATAACTGTTGATAAAAATAACAATATATGCATATTATTCTGCATATAGATGCATAATAGATGCATATTATTAAGTATAACACTTTACATCAGTTCATAAGTATTCAAGACGATTAGTATTTCCAAGTTTTATTACTTATATATTCAGGGATGGTAATTTTGTCACAATAATATTTATTTATTATATATATATATATACATATATACCTAATAAATTGTTGTTTTCAAAAGAAGATAATTTTGTTTTATAAATAGTGGTGTAAGTTCTCGGCCAATTCCCATCCCTAAACTGCATGTCTATATGGTTGTGTTGTTTCATTTATGAAATTATGTAAGTCTAATATTTACTGCTTTTGTTCTCTACATATTACGAAAACTCAATAAAAGCAGTTATGTTGTAATAAAAATGTTATTTACGATTTAATGTATTATATCTGTTCTACAGTCGGCTGCAAAATTATTCGAGCACTAGCAATAATCCTTGCCAAAAAAGTACACTTAATACAGCTTTGTTAAATAAATCCTTGTCGAGTCATGTTCTTAATCAGTCTAAGAACATGATTCGACAAGGATTTACTTAGCAAAACAGTCTTAAGTGTACAAAATTAAGTTCTAAATTTTAATTTTCTACCAACGATTTAAATCATGTATATAAATACAAGTAACGTAATTGAATATTGAATATATTATATATATATATATATATATATATATGATAAATTTTAAATATAAGATGGAATAAAACTTGAACTTTTAATATATAACTAGAACAGAGTATATATATATATATACATATACATAATGTATATGTTACCGCTAAAGTGCAGAAATCAGTTAATCTGCAGATTAGCTAGGCAATCTGCACATTAACTAGGGTGATCCGTTAAAGTGAGGAAAATTTTTTCATTTCTCAAATTACCTAGGTAATCTGCGAATTACCTAGATAATCTGCACATTACTTACTAGGCACTCGTTAAAGTGAAAATAAGATCTCTGGTGGTATAATTTTACTGCACGCTGTCTTGTATTTGTTTTTATCATTCGGGAAAAGAAAAAAAAAAGATTAGTTTGCTTTTCTTTTCTTTCTTTCTTTACTTATTTTAATCTGTATGTGTTTTAATTTTTATGTGTTTTAAAGTTATATTTGTTTTATTTTTTTCATCTTTTTTATTCTGTCAATGTAAGTTTGAAGATGTTATGCATTTTTAATATGAAATATAATATCTTTAATAGCTTACAATAAAGTCTATTTTATAAATGAATGTTAGAATTGTAATACAGTAACGATTTCTTTTCAAATAAAAATATTTAACAATTTAAAAAAAAAAAAAAAACGTTTTATTAACAACTTATATTGGCTATTACTATATTTAAAAAAAAAAATATGCACCAATTTTTAATTAGCTAAAGAAATATTAAATTAGACAAATCAGAAGCATTTTAAGAAGTACTTCAAACAATTAAAACTGCTTTAATCATTTTTAGAACGCATGAAAATTAAAATGACAGTTTTCCAATGCTTTATTAAACAATATTTTGCAGTATACATATATCTCTACAAGTTTAGGAAATATATTAAATTTACTATTAAAATTATTAAATTAAAAAAAAAAAAAAAAAAAAAAAACTTTATTAATACATTTTATGTGATAAACTACAACGAAATTATTTGAAAAAGCGAACAAAATTAAAAATAAAAATATAATCATGATATATAAAATATATAAAGGAAACTTGAAATTGAAAGAAACAAAAGAGAAAAATTGTAATGAAATGCTAAAAAATGCATAAAAATTTCATTTTAAGTATTTATTGAATAATGCCATAATATTGAATGCCATATTTTCCAGAGTTAAAAAATAATACATGCGTTCTTTTTTTCAGTAAGTAATAGTAATTTAAATCAATTTTAAAATAAAGTAGTTTTAAAAAGTTGTGGTTTAATAGTTTTATTTCGGGAGAAAATAATTACTGTGCTGTAAATTTAAGATTCATAATTTAAAATGAAATTTCACGAGAGAGAGCTTTTAATTAAGATTATATTTCATTAATAAAATGCAGACCCTTATCAAACTTATATTGACAGAATTAAAAAAGAGAAGAAATAAACTCAAAACAATTATAACTTACTTGTACTTTAAAATTTGTGTTGGTCATAATAAGAAATCTAATGTCATAGCTTCGATGATCCACGTTTTGCGCTTACTGTTTATCACAGCGGAGAGGAAGGGATAAAAGTTTCGGTTTGTGTTTGAAGGTCAATCGCGTCACAGACTAATCTGGGATTCGCGTATCTGTATCACATGACTGTTTGACGTCATAGCGAATGTAAAATCTAAGGCTCGAAACAAACATTTGAACTTTAACGACACAGAAGCCGTTAATCTGCAGATTACCTAGTTAAATTGCGAAAAACTCTTTATTCCGCACTTTAACGGGTCATTTTAGTTAATCTGCAGATTAGCTAGGTAATCTTCAGATTAACGGGTTTCGCGCTTTAACGGTAACATATATATATATACATAAAACTTCACTTTAATTTTTAATTTATATATTCTGTAACAGTGGATTAAACAAGAAAAACAAAATTTCAAAATTTCAAATTCATAAACAATGCATCAAAAACAATAAAAATTGTTGCCTGAATATAGATATTTTATTGAACAAACCCAATATCGTTCAATTTATACATATTAAATGGAAATATGAGCTTTTATACGAAACCTTCAGTGGTGCCAAGTCAAAAGTACCAATTCCCTTAAAATGTCTCCGGACCACCTCTATGGGTGAGTCACAGACTGTCGCCAATTGCCCATCTGCGCAGCACTAGTGCGACGTAAAACTCAACGAACCAATTCCCTTAAAACAATAAAATTAAAACTGAATACTATTTTCCAGTGTCCTTTCTTAAATTTAAAACATGATCGAAATTGCTCTATCAAAAATTTTTTTAATTAAAGACACAAACGTAAAATTTTATACATAACAAGTACAAACGATTACACTTCTCTGCATGAGATGTATAATACACAATTAAAAATACATTGAAATTACAAAACAAAAACAATAAAATATGGTACAAAACAATTAATATATGCCCTATACAAATTGACAGCGATATTATTTGAAAAACTAAAAAGCGAAACATACATAAAAATAACTTATATATATATATATATATATATATACTTGTATATATGATTGATAGTATATAAAAGCTAAGAGATAAACAATTTTTTTTGGTAGTGATTAAATGGGCATTCTCTACTGATCTATTGATTTATTATCTACTTTATTCAAAGATATAAAGCTGAGTGCTCAGCAGAATTCTTTGAATAAAGTAGATTTCTAAAGATAAAATAAAGTAAGCTCTTCTTTATTAGGTGCATAGCTAACTAGGATTTTTTTGTGAATTATAGCGGGTTAATGCAGGGTATGATGGAATGTAATAGAAAGTTATTCAAGAAAAAAACTCATGATTTTAATCATTTCTTAAATTTAAGTTTATTTATTTTTAGTTTCATCATTATTCTACCATAGTTGATGTTACAATCAATGCTATAATAATTTTTTCAAAATAAAAATTAAATGTGAGATCTTAAACATAAATACAGAATCTTTAATACTTATCCTTAACGATGTTAAGATACACACAAATGGCTCAAACAATTTTGATCATATTAATGTTAAAAATACTATGACCTGTACCAGAATACCATGACCTATATCTATATTACGAAGCATAAAAATAAGGGTTTAAAGTGTATTTTCCGCTGCATATTACAAATAAGTATTAGTATTCATAGTGTAAGGCAAAATAATATGAACCGAACTCTCCAACCGAAATAGGAGAGTTTGTGCATTGATTCCATTAAATTCTATATTAGGAGAGATTACACAGCATATTGGTAATCACAAATAAATGAGGGTGAGTTTTTGAATGTCTGGAACTGTACCAGGAGACAACGTCGACGGATGGCTGGACTAGTTCAACACATTCGAGAGAGCGCATCTTTTTGGGGACAGAATCCTCAGAATCCGTAATTGTGCATTATTTACGAGAGACAACGATCGACAAAAACGCACCCCTGGTGATATTTATTCTTTAATTACAAATATTCGCCTATGGGAAATTTATAGAAAATTATTTAATGTTATTTAATGTATATTAGGGTGTATCGATTTATATATATATATATATCAAATTTCCAATCGTGTGGAAAAGTTGTCTTATGCTATTGTTTGTATGTGTGCAAAATTTTGTTGATCAGAATTAATATCTTCAGTTGCCTCTGGGGTCGTTCATTATACAAAATTCGTTAATTTTATCGCTCTTTCAAAATATTTTTTTTTTTTTTTTTTTTTTTTTTTTTTAATAAGAAATTGGGATCCTTTGTTCCAAAAAGTGCCATGCGGTATCTTTAGAGCGTGTGTGTAAATTTTTATTGATGTGGGTCAATGGCTTCAGTTGCCTCTACGAGTAACTTATCTGGCCAAATTCGCTCATTTTAATGATTTTCCTTCAACACTTCTACAACTGTAATTCTTTTAGTTATGGTTATTTCTATTAACTTTTTTTTGTATGAAGAAATTATGAATTTGTGCAAGTGTGCAGCGCGTACATAATGAAAGAGAATACACAATGATTCATTCTAGTAATTGTCTATTAACACGTTGAGCGCCACGCGAATTCATAATGAAATACCCGTTAGGCCACGCGCGCTGCTTAGAAGAGCGTTATGTTTACCCTATTTCAACAAAATCCATTAAAATTCCTAAATGATATAATCCAGTAATAAAAATTAAGTAAATTTTAAATAAATTTTCAGTAATTACTTAAATGAATGTAATTTTTTAAAAGTTTTATATCATATTTTACTCTGTCAGCCACCGGTGATTGACGCAGCCTTATATCAGCCTTATATCATATTTGACACTGTCGGCCATCGGGGGTTCGCGCGGCCTAAACGGAAAATTCACTGTCAGCCACTGATGGCTGACATGGCATTTAACGTGTTAAAATGCAAACAATAAAACATTAAGGTTGAAAAGGATAGAATACAATTGAAGTATGGATCAATTTGTTCATACAAAAAAAAATTAATAGAAATAACCATAATTAAAATAATTACAGTCGTAGAAGTGTTGAAGGAAAATCATATAAATGGGTGAATTTGACCAGATAGGTGACCCGTAGAGGCCACTGAAGTCATTGACCCACATCAATAAAAGTTTGCACACGTTCTAAGGATACCATATGGCAAATTTTCGGCCCTATTAGAACTAAGGATTCCGATTTCTTATTTAAAAAAAAATATATTGAAAAAACGAAAATTAACGATTTTTGTATAATGAATGACCCCAGAAGAAAATGAAGATACTAACTCAGATTAACAAAATTTTGCACACATACTAACAATAGCATAAGGCAACGTTTCCGCACTATTGGAAATTTGATATTAAAAAAGAAAAAAAAAAAAAAATCGGTACACCCTATATGTATATCTGTTTAGTTTCACAATATGTATGTCTGTTTAGTTTTCAGAGTTAAGCACCAGCAGAGGAAAAATTAAATTAAAAAATAAAATAAAATAAAGATCTCTCCTTGATAAATTCTAAGTGCAACAGGACGTTGATGAGACAGTATGAACGGCGAAAAGAAATTAAAGATTTGAGCAGGGCGTCCCAAAAAACATAGGAAACCATTCAGAATTCCGCAATTAACAATATATATATATATATATATATATATATATATATATATATATATATCTTAATTTAAATTAATATAAAATTCAGAAAAAAATCAAAACAGAAATAATGCACAAAAATTCAGACAGAATCCCGGTGTCCAGCCAGAAACTAAGGTCTGAAAAGGATCCACAGACCTGTCAGAAACCTGCATAGTATTCTCAATCCTCTCTGAAGGTGTGCGAGCTAAAATCGACAGGATCATGTCCTATAGTCGACCCGGCCAATCAGAACTCGAGTCTCAAACCAATCAGAGAACGAGTTCGGGCAACCCGTCAGAAATCTAAGTCCTGAGATAGCAATAAATAAAAATTGAACTAATAATAATAAAAAATAAATCCGTTCATAATTCTGAAAAGTAAAACACAAAAATTTTGAGAAATTCATTAGCAGGAAGATGGATATCGCAACTAAAGAAATAATTCAGTAGTTGAGCCTGATGCAAGGGTTACCCAACACTAGAGAAACATTTCGCTCAATCTAGGGGAAAATATAATTTAGTGTAGAAATTCTTTTAGGTAACTCCAGAAATAATAATTCTATTTTTTTAGAGACAGGTAGTAAGTCGTTTCCTTTAGTTAAAATAGCTAGAGGTCATTTCTTCAACGAAGGATCGTGAAATTTGCATATGTTGAGTGCATAGAGTAGATATATCTGTGAAGTTAATTTCAGGACCAATATCTGAGTTCATGTGGTACAACGGGGTGAAATATGCAAATTACAGTAAGTGGTATTTTAAGGTTAAATCCCCATTAATTGCGATAACTCCGTAATTCTTCCATAGAGTGTAAAACATAAATGCTGTACATATTTTAGATTCTATGGGGTATTGAGTTCCAAGCATCCTAAATCTGGATACCAAAATCAGAAATGGTTACTGTTAGGTCTAGAGATCACAAAAGCCGTTAGGTATGTTCAAAGAAAATAAAATCCGGTGAACATACAAGCCATGGGAGTGATCTCACACCTTGACTCGAAGGTTGTGTTACCAGTGCCATAAATGGGCATGCATAAGGCTGTGGGAAAAAGCCATTTTTTACTGACGCCACAAATGGCACAACAAAAAATTGAATGGTGTTATTGATATATTAAGTGCTGTTAAACGCACCCGACAGAAACACTAATATTTTACTTGAGTGACAAATGACCTCTCCTTACACTAGAAGACCAGGTGTAGATGCTCTGTGACGTTAGCGGATGAAAAAGGGTGAAGACACTCCCCTTTGAATCTTCGAATACAAATACGGCCATCTGAGGCCCCTAAATAGAATCAGCTTTCATCGTAGAAAACAACACTTTGTTCTATAGTTGACTAGTGCAGACGTTGGCAGCACCACTGAAGCCGTTTCCGAAGGGGGAAGGAGGGAAGTCAGAGGTAAACATGCCAGATTCACACAAACATTGAGTCCGGTTTTTAGTATAGAGTTTCGAATTATTCGTACAGTCGACACATAAAAGAAGCTCGTATTTGTGATGCTGTCATTGTTCTTCTTGACAACACTGCTCTTTTAATCCGTCAAACAGTCCGTTCATCAGTCTGTCTGTGAGCCCCAATTCCATATTTTCTCATGTAAGAATATTGTTCAGACCATCTATGCAACCAACTGATTTTTTTCTTCCAATTTGCTCCTGAATACGACGATCACACAAACCAGATTCACGGGGTGTCACTAAATTACAGATTATCATACAGATAGGACAGTGAAGCTAAACACGAACCGGAAAGATATAGTAGCACCACTAGAGTCAAAAGAGGGGAACTAACAACTTCCACATGTGTTAGATCTACATAAATAGCATCTTCGATTGATTTTTTTTTTCTATTTCGCCAGTAGTTAGTAGCAGGTTAGTATGTGAAGTTTTCTTTTTCTTCACTTTCTATTAATTTTGAATTCAAAAAATCATACTAAAACTATTCATAGCTATTATTCTAAGAATTAAAATTATTTTTTATGATGTGTTAAAATATGCTTTGCCAAACAGATTCCTATTCATGTGCAAACTAAAATTAAAACCTGCAATTCTGAAATAGCAGTATGAAATAGATAAGTATTTAACATTCCTTAGTTTAAATAATACAAAATACTTTAAAATGGAAAAATTTTTGGTTCTGGTACATTTTAAAAATTTATTTGCTTAATATTTAGTAATTGCATCTTAAAATAAACTGTCCTGACAATCAAGTTTGTAAAGAATAACGAGGTTTCCAAACGAAAACATATAATAAAAATAAGACGAATGATTGCGTAAGCTGGAGAGCTGGAGAAACTTATAGACGTTTCCAACAGTGTCACTATAATAAAAGTTTGGTTACCATTGAGTATACGGAAGTGTCCTATCTGTATAATAATCTTTGCACAAAACGACCTCGCTCAAAACCCGATAATTTCTGAAAGTGTTACAAGCATCGTACCTACTTCAAAATCATGTCAACTTCAGTAATCTGTCTAATGATTACATTCGCTTTATCCCTACTCATTAATATGCTACAGCCTTTAGTTTGCATATTACCTTTGCTGTAACTCAAAATTTTAACCATTGCTCCAGAAATTAACAATACATCTATGTGCATTCCATCAATCAACATATGTAAATTTCATGATCTTCTGTCAGTCCCTTCTTGGCGCTATTTTTCAAATATCCTGTAGTTTATGTACGACTGTAGAGTTAATTCTCAGAAGGGGCAAATCCCAGACCGTCGCCAATTGTCGGTAGCGTGGTACTAATGCAAAAACATGCCCACTCAGCTCATCTCAAACCAAACACTATTAATAATTATATTGAAATTGTTAATATTAGTCAAATATCTATTTTTATTACAATATGTTCATGTTACTTACTATAAAAGCAAAATCATTTATATTCATTACATTTTTAAAAAGTAGCCTTTATTGCTTTATTTCATTTAAAACAACAAACGTACAACATGCGCAAGCAAATGGAATGTCTTAAATTATAATGTTCTTTTTAGTATCTTTATATTTAACGTTATAAAATGCTTAAAATAATTTTTCTTAAAAATGCTTCATTTTAATTTATACTCAAACACTACAAAAGACCTTTCAAGCTCATCTAAATAAATATACTTTATAAAATATTTATTACAGTCACTTAAACGCATTGCATTTATGCAAAATGCGTAACGAACTCTTGGTGAAAATGCTTTCATCACAAATAAATATATGTACCGTGAGAACTTATAAACTGAAAACTTTTATTAAACAGGAAAACACCTGAGCAATGTTATTCAGGAAATTCATTTAACTATAATACCTTATTATCGTCTTCTCTAATAAATAGTGTGGATATTTCATTACGTAAATATCTCGGTTTAATTTCAAGATTTCTTGATAAATTCTGGCATATAATAAATCCTTCAAATTAAGAGGTGTCATCGTTGCATATTTGAAAGTAAAACATCCCTCGTTGTCAGGGTAGGAGAACGTGACAAATTTAAACTAGAAATTTATGTGTCTTTGTTGTCGGAAACTTCATTAATGTAGACAAAGACGGAAAATGCCGCATTCATCTGAAAAGATTCTGCATGTAAGTGAAAATTTATGTGTGCTGAATACTTGAACGTAAGGGTATTCATTTAATTCATAATATTTATATCACAATAATATTTTTAAGTGAATTGTCTTTCATTATCAAAAATGCTAAGAACACAGCTAATTACACTCTTAAAATATAAGATACTTCGAAGAACGCGTTGATGAATTTCATTTGAAATTTAATACTTGTTTCTTCTTATGTATAAAATTTATGTATTAGTGTTGTATATTGAAATTTAGTAAAGAAAAATGTTTTAGAATTACTATAAAATTCAATAATTTTTCATATTTATAACCAAGGATAGTGCATCATCACAGGAAAATTAAACCACAAGTATTTTAAAAGTAATTTAAATGTTATTAATTAATTAATATTTTATGCTTTGTATGATGTTTTCTAAAGTCTGTACCGAAATATTTTGAGTTCTATTTTGAATTATTATTATGATATAATATTATTAAGACATACTATCTGAACTTTAAGACATTATTATCACTGTATATAATTATATATAGCCGGTAACAAAAGTAACCCAATAATAGCAGGAGACTTGGCGTTGGAATATTTAAACAGGAATAAACTACTACGTCAGAAACGCCAAAGAAAAATTATTGAGGTGCATACAGCTGTTTCGGTAGCCTAAAGCGTACCGTCATCAGTGCAAAAAGAATTCTGAATCTATATACGAGCACTTCTCAAGATTCAGAATTCTTTTTGCACTGATGACGGTACGCTTTAGGCTACCGAAACAGCTGTATGCACCTCAATAATTTTTCTTTGGCGTTTCTGACGTAGTAGTTTATTCCTGTTTAAAAGTAACCCAACACTAGCCAAAATTCCTATGTAAATAAAGTACACGTAATACAGATTTGTTAAATAAATCCTTGCCGAATCCTGTTCTTAGTCTAAAAACAGGATTAGACAAGGATTTATTTAAAAAACTGTATTAAGTGTATTTTTTTTTTTATATATAGGAATTTTTGCTAGTGTTCGGAGACTTTTGTTACCGGCTGTATATTAGTATTATCACTGATAGAAAAAAAAAATTAATTTTAATGTAACATGTAGGGAAATTTGAAAATATACGGCCATTCAAAAGGCAAAATTAAAATTATTTAGAAAACGATAAATAAAAGCACAGATGATTTAGATCACTTATAAAACTTCATTTGTGTAATAATATAAATACACTCTGTGCATTTTGTTGTCGGTTTACTTCCAAATTCAAAATTGTTAAAACTGTCCTTATTTATTTCGAATATGCTTCCTTTTCTCCATCTTTGAGGAAGCCTTAAAACTTATGTAATTAATAATATTAAGAGTATATATATATATATATATAGTTAATATATATATATATATATATATATATATATATATATATTAACTGCAATATTTAGAGCTAAGAAATTTAATTCTCGTGTTCAATATACAGGTTGTCCCATAAGTCTGTAGACATTTTAAAAAATCTCAACTATTGAATAAATCGATAGAATTGAACGTGGTATATGCGACAAAATCATTCTCGTAAAGGGAATTTATTTATTTACTTATTTATTTATTTATTTATTTATTTATTGCAAAGAAAAAATAGTTATAAAGCTGTTTGTCGATAGACGGCGCAGTGCGTGGCCATAACACACATTTAAAAAAAAAAAAAAAAAAAAAAAAAAACCTCTACTAATTCGCATGCAAATGTTTACAGGTATATAAATCCTATTCTCTGTGTCCCTCGTCACCTCAAATTACAGTTTGCAAACCAGTTAGAATACTGCTTTCTGCAGCTTCAGGCGGCGGTTTTTACCTGAGGGAAAACATCTTCACCAATAACGTTTTATCCACCAAGTCAGCATCGCAATTAAAACTTCATATATGCACAAGTAGGAGGCAGAATAAAGAATAAACTGTACTAATCGCAAAATTGTGCAATTTATAGGACTTTCATTCATTTGCCTATTTCTCTTTCACATCTGTGCGAAATATTTAACTATTTGTCTAACTATCGTCGACAAAAAAATTAACTACATTATTTTCTTTACTACCCCCCCCCCACACACACACACCAAAAAAAAAAAAAAAAAAAAAAAAAAAAAACCTTTTACGAAAATGATTTTTTTGCAAACCGCGTTCAATTCTATAAATTCGTTCAATAGTTATGAATTTTTAAAATGTCTACTGATTTATGGGACACCCTGTTTTTGAAGAACATTTAGAATATAAATCTTTGAAATCAGAAAGTGTCAATTCTTAAAATTAATAACTTAAAGGATTATTGCTGTCTGGACAAGGGAATTCGATAAAATATAAATTAGGAATTTATACATATATGTTAATGAAAACCTCTCTCATGAGGGTGAAGACTGTAAATAGTATATATTAAAAAATAAAATTAAAAACATTTAAATTACTAGAAACGTTACGTAAAATAAATGAAAGGACTGTGTTTCAAAATTTTCTGTATATTTATACTTTGTACTATCGAGATCCGAATACATTTGGAGAGATAGTTTTTTTTTTTGTTCTAATCACATAAATGTAGGTCTTTATGTAAAGAGCAAAAACAAAATTATTCAGAAATCCCCATAATGTATCAGAGAGCATTTAATGTACAAACAATAAGATTTACATCGTTTACTGTAGACCATCATAAACTGTTATAATTTAAAAAGCTCAACAATTTCAAATACAAAGTTCTGTATTTTTTGTAAAAATATAACAAATTTTAACTAAACTAATTAAAAATACATGAAATTATCTGGTGCATAAAATATTATAAATTGTTTTTTGTTAGCATAAATAGTAATTATCTTTTATCGATCATAATTAGAAATATTTCTACTATTAATATAATTTTTTACTTGCATATTAACCAATGATGTAAAATTTCATTATGAACAATGAATAGGTTTCAGAAAACTTAAAAGCCCGTAATATTTAACTTTTGACAGATTTTCATAAAAGCAATCAAAAGCAAATTAGAGCATATTATAGCTGATTAAAAAGATGTGAAAATAATAATCAACAACTTGACATTAAATACATATTTTATACGAAGTTTTAATTTTTTTATGCAACATTTTATTTTTCAATAGGACACATGAAATTATCCTGATATTTAAAAATGTATAAGTATGATTAATGGAGGAGCATTGAATTATCATTTGTTTTAATTGTATAACTTAACTTTAATTTTCAAAATAATTTACTAAGCTTTTTCTTATCTATGCTTAGAAAGAAAAAAAAAAAAAAAAAGATTTTCTTTTTGAAACACAGACGTAAAAATAAATCAATTTGAAAAAAGCAAATCTGAAATTCTTATCATTACCTAATTAAAAGTAAAGTTTGCAATTTTTTTATTTATTGTGAATATTTAACTATATAACCAAAATTCTTATTAATCTACAGAGGCTGTTCGCACATTTTTTAGACGATTTTGATGGAGTGTACTGAAGAAATTTCACTCATATTTCATGTTTTATTTGTTCAGTTTGAAAGCCCTTGTTCTTAACTAACATTCTACATCATAATTTCTGTGATAATAATGCTTTTTATAATATCGGAAGAGGTATATTTTTCTACTCCTCTTGAACTGCTTTCCAGAGTCCACAAAGAGTTGTAGGTCGGTGTTTGGATGATGTTGATTTTAAGAGTCGAAAAACACAAAAATCCAACAGTGATACATCAGAAAATTTAGCAGGAATGTCAGTGAAGGGTATGGTTTTAATTCCCGTTCTTTGTTCCATTTTTTTCTAGAAAAGCAATTGCGGATTGCGATGTGTGGCTGCTTGTTTTGTCTTGATGCAGTTCAACGGATTGATAGCATTGTAGATAAAGATCTGGATTTTCATTTTTAAAAATTGCAATTAAAATATGTTCTTGAGAGTATTTAGAGTTGATTTTGACATTTTTGTCACATTTTTTCGCTTTTATCTTGCGCTTGTATGAAAAAACCAGTGGCAATCATAAATCCTTTAGAAAAACTCTCGTTTGATGCTTTGAGCCATGTAGCAATTTTTTTTTCTCCACTTTTGTGATAATAAATTGATCTTTTTTTATTGCAACCACTTAAATAGACCCAAGATTCATCTGTTGTTGCAACATTTTTCCATTTTTCTCCTGATAAATTGTTTCATAAAGATTTCACTAAAAACTATCTTTGGAAAGAATGGAAACCTATCCTTCCATCCACTGCCATTTTAAAAAGCGCAATTTTGCATCTAAACAAAAATTATAAATATCAGAAGATAAATAAAACTTCCAAAAATATAACTGTCGTGAAAATAAAATTCTCCATGCAAACGATTTTTTCTTACTGTGAAATAAAATCGTCTAAAAAACGTGCGAACAGCCTGTATTGTTGAAATTTACTCAGAATTCATAATTTAAAAATACTTAATAATCTACAAAGCATCTGAACAATGTTATTTATAAAACGCATCCAGCTATAATACCCTAGAATTATCTTTTATAATAAGTAATGCAGATATTTTGTCTTTAAACATCTCGGTTTAATTTCAAGATTTTTCGATGAAATTTGGTCCATAACAAATTCATCAGAAGTTTCAGCATTTTATATTTGGTAGTAAAACGCTTCCTGCTGTCGGAATAGTAAAACGGGACAAATTGAACTAGAAATTTATGCACCTTTGTTGCCGGAAAGTTCATTAATATAGATAAAGACTCCAAAATCCACATGCAACTGAAAATATTTTGTACACAAGTGAACAGTTATATGAGACATTTGTATATAAAGTTAGCCTTTCGATTCGTTATTTTTACGCTTTTAATAATATTTGTTCATACAATATGCATAAAAGACATATATGAATGAAAAAATACAGAGCATGCAAAATATATGATAAACTTAATATAAATTTTATTGTATTTTTTATAAGTTCAAAAGAGGAATTTACCCTTTGTTTGCTATTGGTGTTTTTACATGTCTACAGGAAAAGGGATTAAAAAAATACTATACTAAAAATACAACATATTTGTAATACAGATTTTAATTAATTTCGTACAGTAGTTATTTTTTTTAAGAAAGGTAAATTTAATTAAAGATTCAAAACATATTTTTCACATTTCTTTTTTACATAAATTTAGTAAAACGACAATCTATAATATAAAAATTATTCAAGTTACATACAGATGAATTAATCTATTTCATATATACTTTATGTACTTATATTTTTCATATGTTTGTTAATATATTGTAACATTTTTTTTTTCGTAATGTATTAATTGATTTATCGTATGCTTTCAAAAAATGCTAAGATTTTTATAATTAAAAGCCACGTTTTAACAAATTTTTATTAATAAACATATCTAGTCGTTTAATAAAAATATAGAGCCTCACAATTAGCTGTTCATGTAAACACAATACATAATAAAAAAAAAAAAAAGAGAGAGGGAGAAAGAAAGAAAGAAAAAGAAAAAAGCTTGGTGTATAACAACCACACGATTTCCTTTACGTTCTACTATACATAGTATATATATTTTTTAAATATTGTATTTAAAAGGCATAAAATTAATATAATTAATCAGGTGCCGACCAAATTTTCCAGAGTAACCAAATACTACAAACGTCATAAAAACATAAAAAAAAGACTTTTATACAAACATGCCAACATTTTAATTTATTGCAGAGCACTGTTTGTTCCCGCATTTTTTCCAACTACTACATTTGAGAGAATTTTTTTTTTTTCATTGTGTAACTACGAATACATAAGAAGAAATATTCCTAAAAGAAAAAACTGGTGTGATAAAAGGGCGGTTACTAACGGTGCTCTGAAAAAGTTACAGTGCTAGTATTCTTGCTTTATATAACAAATAAAAAAAAAAAAAGAAAAAAAGAAAAGCGGTAAAGACTTTTTTTTATTTTTTATTTATTTATTTATTTTTTTTTTTTGAGATACCCATTTCCGAGATTTAAAACTGATCTATCCAATCAGGACGCCCGTCATCATTCCTGTAATAACCAAAAACTGCATTCGGAATAACATCTAAAAGGGGATTTATGTAGCAAATTTGAAAAAAAAAAGAAAAAAAAAATAGGTTAGAGCCGTTTTCCAGACAACGGCTTTCTGTTCCATAGTACGCTGGAAATACGCAGAGCTGTTTTCAAAGACATACTTTCAACTTTTATTTAAAGACCCACTTCCGAAGTTCAAAATTGGCCTACTAAATCTCAACGACAATCAATTTTATTGCAGTAACTAACTAATACATAAATTTACACAGCTAATTTGATGAAAATCGGTAGAGCCGTTTTTTAGATACGGAATAATTTAAAATACGGCGTTACTTCCAGATTTAGATATCCCACTTTCTGCTTTCCAATTTCACAAAAATCTTGCAAACTTGTGTGTACATCAGAAACGTGCAATATATAAAGTTTCGCTGCTTTATTTACTTTTATTTTTATTTATTTATGTTTCATTTATTTTATTTCATTTATTTCATTTATTTTTTGTTTACGCTTTGTAGATATGATTAGTTAGAAGGTTCTTCCCTCCACCCATTTTTTTAATTTTCTTTGTATGATAATAGTAATAATAATAATAATAATAATAATAATAATAATAATAATAATATTTTTAAGAAACAAGTGAGAAAGTGGGATGACTGAAAAAAATCATAGACTTTAAAGTGAATGTATTCAAATTTTATTTTTCCGACTGAATGACAATAATGCCCTGACCGGGAGTCGAACCCCGGATCTTTGACTTACAAGGTCAAGGCTCAACCAATTGAGCTATCCAGGCCGACAACCGGTCAGCATTACTCACTCAGACAACCTTTAGGCAGAAATTTAATTTCAATAAATATGATTTTCTTCCACAGTTGATTGTGTGATTTTATTAAAAATTGTATTTTAAAGTGAATATTTAAAAAATGATTAAAAAAAAAAAAAAAAAAAAAAAAAAAGAAAAGAACCTTCTCATTATTCTTAGCATTTTTAGCATAGATTTCTTTAGGAAATACAATGAGAGTACAAATGTCATTTATTATAAATGCCTTTTTTTTTACTTTCAGAAAATTTTTATCAAAGTACAGAGGTATATTTAAACTTCAGGTTTTTTCCCCTTGAGGCTTTCAGCAATTATCTATCATTTTGTTTCGAAAGAAAGATCAAATGAATGTAGAATTCTCTAAAACTTGTATATGATTTGTTTGTTTAAAATATTAAAGGTGCGTGTGCAAATTTTTCGTTGTTTGCTTTATATGCTATTAGGATGTTTGTTTTCTTTATTTTAATTGTTTTCATAGCTAGAAAAATAATATGATAAATACTTTGATGCGTAAATTTTAAGGATTTTTTTTTTCTTTTCTTTTTTTATGATTTTACTGAATTAATGTATTGAACCGATCAGTTTTTATTTTAAAAGTGTTTTCAGATGTTATAGTGGAGTGATAATAAAATATTTGTATTCCAGACTATTAAGTGTATTTTTATTTTTGTATGTATATTTTTTTTATTTGTTGAGTAAATATCGAATGAAAATTTCGCTAATGTATTAAGGAATATATTTTCACGCTTCAAAATTTGTACTTGCAGTGTTTTACATATACACTATTCCGATTTTTATTTTTATTTTATATTATATTATATTTTTTAAACAGAGTGTTTAAAACATACTAACTGTTTCATTTTGTTTATGATGTTTAGCAGTCAATCTAAAATAGTTTTGATGTTTCCATTAAAAAAAAAAAAGTTCTGGAGGAGATATTCTATTATTAATCGATTATATTTATTGAAATTTTATTTTTCCGACTGAGTGAAAATAATGCTTGGACCAGGAGTCGAACCCCGGATCTTTGACTTACAATGTCAAGGCTCTACCAATTGAGCTATCTTTTATGTCGGCCTGGATAGCTCAATTAGTAGAGCCTCTTGTAAGTCAAAGGTCCGGGGTTCGACTCCCGGTCCAGGCATTATTTTCACTCAGTCGGAAAAATAAAATTTCAATAAATATGATTTTCTTCCACAGTTAATTGTGTGATTTTAATAAAAATTGTATTAATCGATTAGTACCGCAAATGACTCCTATTATTATTATTACTATCTTTTTTTTTTTTTTTTTTTTTTTTTTAACGAAAGACATTCAGATTAAAATGCGTCTTAATTTAAAAATTCTCTATGGTAATAATGAAATTGAACAAAATATGTAAAATCTAAATGATTAAATGTTCTTTTTTCTGTTATTCTAACGCTTAGTTGAGAAGCTACTAGACACTTTAATGGGAGATGATTTGCACAATTATTTTGAAATTAGAAGTTGAGAAATAAAATTTTTATCTGTCAAAGTAGAAACGATAACTGTTTAAGTTAAAAGTAATCTACGTAGAATTAACTCTATGATCTCGAATGGTAAATGAATTGTTCTTTTATGCTTTCTGTTTGCTATAGTAATGATATATTCTGAATAATAGATAGATTGTTTATACACAAAACGATAATTTATATATAACATTCCTCTACTAAATCTATAGGAAAGTGTTTAATCCCCCCCCCCCCAAAAAAAAAAAAAGTCATTTATTGCAACTTTTAATTGTGAATAGCTAATATATCATAAAAATCATATTAATACAGTAATTTTTTAAGAGGTTGATTTATTATTATTTATAATAATAGTAATATTCTTAAAATGCATATGAAATTTTCGTTTTTCGTTTTATTTCTGAACTAATTACTTAAAACGAAAATCCAAACTTTTAGAAGTTACAAGAATAATTTCTGAAAAATTATATTTTAAGTTTTTCAAAAAGTAATTTTCTTTCACTGTTAGCACTATAATTTTAAATGTAATTCAAAGTGATTCTAAATGTAATATTATTGTTAGCAGAAATGCTATCGGTAAGTACCAGCTGTTTGGATTCAAGGTAAAAAACTGAAAAATTTTATCTGTCTACGTTTTTATTTAATGTATGTTAATTTTGTAAAAGTTTTTTTAATTAAATTAATAAATAATAAGAATAATAAAAACCTCTTTTGCTAGAGATCTACATGTTTTATATTATTGTAAGCTTTGTTATCGTCACTTTGACAAGTCAAGCTTTTCAATAAGGTTATAGCAGATTGTTTTTTGTAATATTTTTATCCATATTCAAAAATCGCATTACAATTAAATTTACTAAAACTAACAATCTGTCATATGATTTTATAGCTGCCAATCTCTATGATGTTTTATACCTCTTCTTTTGAGATAACTTTTTATCTTATTTAATCACAGAAAACTGTTTCCACAAATTGTGGGTACGAACTCATAGTTCATAAAGTAATGTAATAAAAAATGTATTTTAATGCTTGAGATTTTAAACACAAAGTGAAACTATTTGATATAAAATTCTCTTACCTTACTAAATTTTTAATAGCAAACACACTTCTTTGATTAATAGAAATATTGGATGCCTTACCTAAAAAAAAAAAAAGTATATAAATAAATAAATAAATAAACAAATACTGTTACAATATTTAAATAAGTTAATTTTAATACATGAAATCCAAGTTTAAATAGGTTTCAATTTTAAAACTAAAATTAAATTTACTGATACAATTATTTAATAAATAAATATATATATTGGGAGTTACGTATGTTGTTATCAAAAAGTAAAAGTAAAGTAAGTATAACAAATATAAATTTTTATTCTCAAGGTTTTAATATACAAAAACATTGTATTTATTTAATTAAAAAATATATATAAAGAAAATATTTTAGCAATAAAGCCTATGAATGAATTACTATAAAACATATTCAATCTGAATGCTGTTTTACTTTTTATACATTAGCATAAATAACTATTAAATATTTATTAAAGTAATAATCTGCGTGTAATATAATTGTCTAACATGTCATCTTTTCTCATAACAAAGTATTACGAAATACTCGAGAGGAAATATAAGTTTTTTGTTTTTTTTTTTCCTCAAAGAAATGTTGTCAAGAATATTTTTATACTACTTTGACTACCGTTATGTTATTTATTTATTTATTTATTTATTATTAATGATACGTGACATTCATTAAAATAGTCCTTGAAAAACTTCTATTCTTAGAAAAATTGTTTCATCTCTTTAATGACTTTTATAGTATATCCAGTATGAACAAATAATTTTTTTATTAAAATGAAGAGAAAGAGATTTGCTGGAGTTTATTAAGAAGTATATTCTCTCAGAACAATTTAACAAGAAAAATCATACACTGTAATTCGGCATAGCAGAAAACATCATGGCTCAGCTGTAGAATTAGCAAACTTTTGTTACACGTATTGAAATTATTTCGGGTTTTACATGTCGAGGTTTTATTTATTTATTTTATTTTCTATTTTTATTTTTATTTTTTTAATTGGGGAATTATTTCAGTTTAACAGATATTACGCAAAAGCATTCTAATAATGATAATAATAATAATAATAATAATAATTATAAAACTCAGGATTTAAAAATTAATTTACAGAAATTTGATAATGATCCATAAAATATGCATCACAAATACCTTGAGAATTGAATACAGAAAAACAACTGAAAAATTTATTGCTGCATAGTTCATAAAAACATTTAATGTGTTTGTTTACAAAAAAAAAAAAAAAAAAAAAAAAAACTCTATAAACATAGTTAATTTCTGAAATTCTTGATTTTTTATTTAAGAAAAACGAATTTACTTTCAATATTTTTGAAATCTGAAGAAAATAAACGTTTTGCTGCTTGTATCCACGACTATTTAAAGTGGTTTATTAAAAGTTTTATTAAATGTATGACATCACTATGTTTCTATTAATTTCACTGGTAAAAACTGCTGTATGGAGCAATAAACACTTATCCAGAAGTAAAAATAAATAAATAATAAGAAATTATACTTTTTTCTTTTAAATAGTTTTAACATCATAACAATATCTTTAAATTAATTTAATTAATAGACAAATGAATAAATGAATAAGTTGCAGGTTAATGCTGGTTAAAGTTTTCCTTATACTTGTTTGGATTTCGATTAGACTACATTTATCCACACATGATTGAATTCTATGTATTGAAAACTGCAACCTTCTTTTAATACTATTTACTTAACACATAAAATATTCAATTTAAAAATGGAAATTTAGTAGAAATCTCTATTAAAAAAAAGTTTTAAAAGATTTATTTTGATTCATTTATTTATTTGTTTTAACATAAACTTCTTTTATTATCTATTACTATTCTCTACATTTATTTATTTATTTGTTTAAAAACCTTTTATTGTTCGCTATTATTATTCCTTACAATGTTATAAAAATTCAGGCTTATTGTCTGTTGCAATTAGAAAAATTATTATTAAAAACTGTTTTAAAGCATATAGCATAATACTTAAAAGAATTTTGAATTATTAATTTAGCATGCCAAAAGGGTCATTCCTTATAAATTCAAGGAGGTGGGTTGCTCGACCATTTTAGTTTCTTTTGATAATAGTGTCCCTTATAGGCCCTTATTAGAGATGTTCAAAACAAATTTTACTTTTTCTCTACAATTAACCTGAGATTTTACACAGGTCATCAAAAGTCGCTCTCCTGTTCAAAAATGGGATTATTAGATCTTTATATCGTGACACAAATATCTTTGAATTAAATTTATAAGTTTAAATTTTAAGTGTTAGTATCAAAGTACATAAGGTAAATGTGTCACATGCTTAGTTACACTGCCGTACCTTAGTAATTAAAATAATTAGAATAGGTCAAAGTTCAAGGTCAAACATAATTTTTTTGTCAATTTCGATAGTGAATAACTCTTCTAGAAAAAAAAAAATCACAAAATAAAATACCACAGAAATTAATCTCTGAAATCACCCTAATTAGAAAGTGTAATTGAAATTCTGTGGTATTTAACCCTATAATGTGTACAGTCCCCTGAAATGTCAGAAAAAGGACAAAAATGACATTTTCAGACCCCCAAAAACAAAAAGGGGATGAAAAAAATTTTTTTTTTCCATTTTACTATTCTATTAAAGTACTACGCGTACTGTAGGTATTGTTTTGTGCATTAGATTTAAAAAAAATATATAGCTGTTTTAATTCGAAAATGTTTAACTTTTACAAATGTTTAATTATTTATAAATAATTAGAAATTAAAAGGGAGTTATACTTTTTCTGTATTTTTTACAATCAATTTTCAATATTTATGGAATAATGTTTAAATGTTTATAAAATAGGAGTAAATATTTTTACTATTTAATTATAATTTCGCATCATTATAAAGCCCATTTTAATGTAAAACACTTAGTCTGCAGTTATTTAATTCCAATGTTTTATTTTATACTTTAGTGTTTGTTAACCAGCCAAATTATGCGAAATAAATAAATAATAACCAATATACGTGCATAATAAATAATAAAAATAATAAACAGCTACATAAAACACAAAACGATACCTAGAGTACGCGTAGTACTTTAATAGAATAGTAAAATGACATTTTATTATTATTATTATTATTATATCATCCTCTTTTTATTTATGGGGGTCTGAAAATGTCACTTTTGTCCTTTACCTGACATTTCAGGGTACTGTACACATTAAAGGGTTAAGTACCGCAGATTTACAATTACACTTTCTGATGAGGGTGATACCAGAGATTAATTTGTGTGGTATTTTATTTTGTGATTTTTTTTCCCCCTAGAAGAGTTTTTCACTATCGAAATTGACAAAAATTTGATGTTCACCTTGAACTTTGACCTATTATAATTATTTTAGTTATTAAGGTACGTCAGTGTAACTAAGCATGTGACACCTTTACCTTGTGTACTTTGATACTAATACTTAAAATTAAATTTTATAAATTTAATTCAAAGAGATTTGTGTCAAAATATTAATATCTATTAATCCCATTTTTGACCAGGAGAACGACTTTTGATGACCTGTGTAAAATCTAAGGTTAATCGTAGAGAAAAATAAAAGTTGTTTTGAACATCTCTCATAAGGGCCTATAAGGAATATAAGTATTAAAAAAAAAAAAAAAAAAAAAAAGGTCGAGCAACTCACCTCCTTGAATTTATATGAAATGACCCAAAAGTTAAACGCAGTTGAAAACTTTTGACAAGCTGTGTAATGATAAGAATAATGAAACAGTGATAGAAATCTTTTGTGCGATGATCATATCATCATTTATTCATATTTTAATTTTTGGTTAAATAATTTCAAAAATAAAAAGTGTGCATTTCTTAAAATTTGAGTGTAGAAAATTGCATTATTTAATAAATTATTGAAATGTCAGACAACAATTAAAAGAATATATATATATATATAATTACAATTTAACAGAAATGTTAATGTAAAAAAAAAAAAAAAAAAAAAAAAAAAAACTAAATATTAGATTTTCTGACAAGTACACATAAAGCCAATATAATATATGTACATATATATATATATACAGATTTTAAAAGCAAAAACGCTTTGAGTCTAATTTTTTTTGCATTTTTCTGCTGTCTTGGATTACATATCAAGTACTGCCTTGAAAATCTTATCGATAATTGGGCGTAAATAATTAGCTAATTTGCGAATAAAAAGCAATAACTGTTATATTCGAACTGCTGGTCCACTACTAAGTTAAGAAACTACGAGTTTAAATGAAGATGCTAGTAACTGAGGAGCATATTGTGACACGCTAAGATTTGCTATAAAAGAAAGCAAAAAGAACACAGCCCTGGTTCGATGTAAAATATTTGTATTGCATCGAGTAAACAAATCAGTAGACAGTATTCAGTAAAGAAATTCTTTTTTAATGTGCCTCTTTGTTGTTTCAAAATACGCTTTAGGATATATTATACATATTTAAATTTCGATTGTTGTTTGAAGCATTTGGTAGTTCTGATTCCTTTCGTTTAAAATATTTCAATTTTGCTTTTATACTACATAATAAACATATTTTTTCAGTGAGAGCTACTTTAATTATCTTTCAATATTTTTTTTTTTTATTATCACCTGTTTTATAATTATAGAATTGTGAGAACCTATTCGTTTATTAGGATTTCATAAATTTGAAAATTTTAGTAAAGTTATCTTAAATTTGAAAAAAGAAAAAGAAAAAAAAAACATGTATTTGAAAATTTTGTATGTATAATTTTTCTTTTAAAATATAATTAAGAAAAAGTTTTTTAATAGCACGAGAAAAAAGATTTTACTTTCATTTTTTGCATCAATGGTACACTTTATTTTTGAATTTCACCATACTACAGGCAGAGAGAGAAAGCATGTTTAACGTGTCATTTTAAACAGAACAGATTTTAGCATTATAAATTTCGCTGTCATAAATCAAAATTTCCCTTGCAGATAACACGCCTCTAGACATCATCCTGTCTTGAATATTCTGCATATCTACAAATCACTGCCACAGCATTCCGATTGAATCATCATTTATAATCCACCTATCTTACCTGCATCCAAGTAATTGAAATCCCAAATATACAAATATCTCAGAAACACTTCTGTGTTCCGGACGATCCCAAATATTAATGGAATCGATATCATTTGGGACACTATTTATGTATTTCCCGCTCAAGGACTTGCACATTTATTGAGTATCTAAGAAGATTGTGGTAAGATTACCGTTGAGAAAGAAATTATGTTAACTGAGAGACAATAAATTCTGTTAAAATGATCTGGGTATTTGAAGATGCAAATCTATTATTATTATCTCTTGATACACTTTCTGAAATTGAAGTTTAGTTTTAATGATATTGATTTTGACGATATAAACATAATTCTGTATATAAACAAATTGTATTGAATAATTTTTAGTAAACATTTGTTAAATATTCCGAGAAATATGAATCGAAATTACAAACATATACATATAGTCAATCTAAATTACATACGTATACCATAAAAAATACACATGTATATTGGAAAATATTATTGTAATCGATAGAATTATACGTTTAAATATACATGTATATATACGATTTAATAACTCTAACAGAGCGGCACTTAAGACTAAGCATTTTTAAAGGGGTCTTCGAAGTAATGTGAAGGAACTCCCAATGGGCGGCCTTCGCTATCCCTAACAAAGAAAATACAGGGCGAAATATCTATGCCTTCTCCGGGATTCGAACCCAGGCCTTACAGTGTAAGAGTCAGACAAGTGAACTACCATACCACATAGTCGCAGTTTAAATACATATGCTTATTTATTATTTTAAAATATTGTTGAAAATTTCATGTTGGACAGAAAATATAAATTAATGGATAAATTTTGGATTTTTTAAAAGAAATTTATTGCACTTTTGAAAATGTAAAAGTCGTAGAAACTAGTGAATAATTTACCCAGACGAAATCAAATAAAAAGAAGCAAAAACCATCCATTATAATATTTGTTTATATGTATGAAAATATATTGTATATATAAATGAAAGGAAAATTTTATGTCAATTGAACAATAGAGATTCTCCATTATTTTTTAAAAAAAAAAAAAAAAAAAAAAAAAAACTGCTGCTTTTTTGAAGGTTCAAAACTACAATGAATCATTGATTAATTTTTCCGAAATAAATCACTGAAGACAAATAACAAACGATAAATATCGTTTACTTGATAAAATATGTTGGTTAAATTTGTATGAAATCTGGGCGAAGTATTTTGTGAAATTTTATTTAAGTACAGCAATTGTAATTCTAAAGATAGTGCATCACAGACATTTACTGAAAGACGAAGACAAATATGATTGCTTTCGACATCGTTTAGGCTTTGTGTATTATTTTATGCTTAATTACTTACATATTTAGGGACAATTTAACAAGTTAAATCATTTTACTTTGATGAAAAGTATGGTATAGCTGAATTTGTAAAGATACAAATCTTCTTTAAAATATTGATAAATTTTTCAGAAACAGCAAGTGAAAGCAGATAATAAATTACAAATACCGATTACACGATAAACAATTTTGATTCAACTTTTATGAAGTTCTTGTCAAATTTGTCAAATTTCATTTATATTTAGAAATTGTAATTCTACATATCATATATGACAAGAACATTGTGAAATTTAATTATATAGGGTGAGCTTAATATGACGTGAGGTGTTCAAAGGTGAACAGCTATTAAAGGTGGCCAAATGTTAAAGAAATATCCATGAACAGTAGAGTGGGTGGTTTCAATTTCGGAATATATATATATATATAAAAGAGTGAAATCAATAATAATTATTGCCGTTAGGAGAATGCCTGGCACTGCGGACAAGAACAAAGAAATAAATTTTTCGTAAACGCGTTAAGTGTAGACCTATTACCAAGATAAAAGAAAAGGTTGAAGTTGAGGTTGAGTTGGTTTAATGGTGCACTAGTGCTACTAAATGAGTAATTGGCGACTGCATTCTAGTGGTGGTCTGGAGATATGTCATCGTACATTTTATCCTCCGTGGAGGAAATTGCTCCCGCTTTAATAACACTCAGAGGTATTTATTTCAAGGAACATGGAGGTTAGCGCAGCAATGACAGATTTTACGTGCACCAGTCACATTTCATGTACAAGAAGGTCTCTGGCTGGCTCCAATATTGAACACGTAATCCTTGCAGTGATCTCGACGCCAACCAGGAAAAATATTGAAGAATTAGTATTATTTATTAGAGAATTTGTTTTCAATGGCTATCAATCTACATAACCGTGTTTCGTTAATCAAGTTGCATGCAGAGCAAAAATGCCAGAGCCGCTGTTAGTGAATTTCGGTGCTAAAAAATTTACGAAGAGAAATGAGAAACACAACTAACTTACGAAAAATGAAACTTTTTATTCTAATTCTACCATAAATCTAAATTTTGGCAGATTTTCAGAGTGAAGGAATATAACTTTATTTATATAGTGAAATAAATACGCACGACACAAACCGAAACATGTCTTTGTAGATTCCTTTGCATTCATAGAATGTTAAAGTATGGTGAGGTTTTTCCACTTTTTTTTGTCGTCGGCCCTTAACTTTAAGCAGGATTCTTTCCAAATATACCAACATCTTGTTCTGTCATTTCTTCCAGATACGCCGATATGCTTGAAAACATTATGATACCATGATTGCATCAAAGCGAATATCTTAATATCTAATGCAAGATGGTGTGCCTCCACATATCAGATGTCAGAAGCAATAATCGTGCGACAAAATTTCTCAGACATAGAAAGAATTAACCGTGTATCTTCCATGAAATAACCACCGAACTCATCTGCTCTCAAATCCTGTGATTTATTTTTTATTATTTATTTTTCTTTCTTTCTTTCTTTCTTTTTTTCTTTTTTTTTTCTTTTCTTTATTTATACTTCTATTTTCTTTTCTTTTCTTTTATTTTTATGATTAGCGTTGTACATCATATTGCTCATATATTTAGTTAGGGAAGCGGATTATCGAATCAGAGTAGCAACCAATAGGAATTTAGGAAACTGGAACTGTAAACCAATAGGAATTTACGATGAAGAAAGCTATGCAAAAATTGAGAATATGTGGATTTTATGCAGTTTTTCCAGCAATCCGAGAGAGGAGGTACAGTAAAATCGCAATTAATTATATTTTTATGGATAAGGAAAGCTACTAGAAAATCGAGTTCATGTAAGTGTTTAGGCTAACAGATTATTTTAGCTGAATTAAAGTTGAAATTATGGTTATTTTCCCAACAATGCTTAGCAATGACCGATTTTTTAGTTTCTTGTTTTTGACCATTGCTAAGAGTTGTTGGGAAAATAACCATGATTTCAACTTTAATTCAGCTAAAACAATCTTTGAGTCTAAACACTTACATGAATTCGATTTTCTAAAAGCTTTCCATATCTATAAAAATCATAAAAATATCATTAATTTCGATTTTGCTGTACCCCGTCTCTCGGATTGTTGGAAAAATTATATAATATCCACATATTCTTAATTTTATTTTAGCTTTCTTCATCCCAAATTCCTAATGGTTCAGAATTCCAGTTTCCTAAATTCCTATTGGTTACTACTCTGATTCTATATTCCGATTCCCTAACTATATATATGAGCAATAATACACTTCGTCATTCTGAACTGATGACGGTAAGCTTTACGCTACCGAAACTGCAGTCTGCACTTAACAATTTTTTACATTGGCGTTTTTAACGTTGTGTAAATACTGATATTTCTGTTCTGCGTCAAGTCTAAATGCCTATATGTTGAGAATTTACGTTGTAAAACGCTGTTTGCCTCAAAGTATTATTGGAACATCAGGATTGCTATCATGTTAAACCACTAAAAGCTAGATGGAGGAAAGACTCTCTATGTGAGCTTTCGCCGCACATGCTCACTGATTTGGCCTTCTTTTCACTTGAAAACTTTCTGGTGGCAATTTCACCGAAACGCGCAATAACACTGACGGGAGCTTTTCCTACGATTTTTGCTTGCTTTGCCTATTACTAGCAGCGCCATTTTTAAATTCCATTGAAGTTCGAAGTGCTTTTTTTTCAAATTTTTTACTTATTAAGATTTATTATAGACTTATGTTTTGTAAAATGTATAACATTAGTAACTTCCAATAAATAAATCTGAATTTGCTAAAACTTTCATGACTAATTTAATAATTTGCAATAATTGTTGTAAAAATTACTATTCAGTATCATTAAATTTGTACATTTATTAATAGAATTCTCATCAGATCATTATAGTATTATGTGTTTTAAAATATTTTTTGCTTATTTGTATATTTAATCCTTTTGAGGAAATAAAGCAATAGCATTTTGAAACACTTTTCACTAAATTTAACATTCATTAACATTGCTAAGTAAATCAGATCGATGTTTTGCTACAATACGATTATAACTTGGGAACTGACGGACAGAATAATTTGTAAACAAACATGCTCTTTCCTTATTAATAAAATTCGCCAAAAGAGCAATTAATTACCCCATAAAGTGACGCTAAGGAAGTTTTCTACGCATGCAAGACGGGAGCTTTTCCTTTATCTAGGAGGCAGCTGTTAAACCACATTTGTAACAACTATAATTGTTTGTTTAATATTATTAAGAAATTTGTTATTTACTATTTCAATTGAAAATGACACATTCATTTATCTTTCATATTAAGTTTACAACATCAAACTTTTTTTTATTTTTGGTAACGTTTAGTAGAAAGTCTAGCTATTCGGTGTATACGTACACAAATTTTTGTTACATTTGGGTTAGTACAGCAAGAGCTATAACACCTCAACTTCTGATGTTATTTTATGTTCACCAGTTATTTTCCTGCAGACCACAAAATCTCATGTTCCTTAAAACCACAGATTTCTTGTAAATAAATTGTTGAAAGCTCAGAAAAATAGAAATTTACGTGGCGCAGAAAAGCAAGTATGCCATAACCTTTTGAGAAATGCATCCTGCATTTAGATTTTATTGGTTTTAAAAGCATGATATGTACCACTTTTTTATTTATGTACTACAGGGCCACTCTTTATCATCTCTATTTTCGAAAAAAAATGCTTTGAGGTAGCCGACAATTGATGTATTCGCGTGTTAGTGAAATATTCTTTTTAAAAAAGAGAAACCATAATTTGTTATACACGTGAAAATATTAACTCAATACACTATATAAAACACAGAAAATATTAACTCAATATTTCTATCCTCATTATAATTACATGACGAACAAAAATAAACAACGTAAAGAAAAACCTTGTTACCAGTAACTTTATTGAGATTTAATATTTTCTTTTTTCAATTTGATTCATTATTTTACATTATTATTACTTTCTGTGAAAGTATTTCTCTGAGATAATCGGCAATCGAAATATTTGCTTGTTAGTGGAAATTTCACAGAAAATAAGAAGATGATATTTAAACCAATTATTTAATGTGTTTTATAATTGGGATCTTCAAGAATGTAAAAGAAGTTTGAAAATCAATTTTGTCATTTAGTTATTTTGGACACGTTTTTGGTATTTATTTATTTGTTATACATTCTTCAATTTAATTCCCCATTTCGTTCAAAAACAGCACATACTATAACAAGCGTAATTACAATCGCTATTTTTTTTATTGTTCATAAAAAATAAAAAGAAATTACATATTTTGTTATACTATTATAATTATTAGTATAAATAACGTATAATTTAAATATATATATATATATATATATATATATATATATATATATATTAAAAGATGTTTCCTGTTTATGTATTTAATAATTTGTGAGATTTGCGTGGATGCAAACGCCATCTTAAATAATCTATTAGATAACTAAATAGATAAATTAGAGTACGAGACTTGATTAAAATAAATAAGTTTTTTATTTAACTGAAATAATGGGAGGTAAACCTGGCCTTTCAAACTCAAGCAATAGAAACTTTAAGTAACTTAGAAAAATAACTACAAGAAATAACTTAGATAAATATAAATTAACTCTCACCCAGAGAAGATAAGAGATGTAGGTTGAAGGCTGCACTCTTTGACCACTAAACGATGTAAACACAAACTTGCCGGCTGGATTCCCCCAGCACGACAAATTTTACGCATCACTTTTCGATATTCTATAACTTCACTATCCACATAAGACTGACAAACACTAATAGCTAATAACTTCACCCTTCGTATAATAATCCACCTTCAGAAATACACCACCAACTGTAGTTTAGACTAGCATAAGAACTAACCCATCTACACCACACTCTTTACGAAAAATACCTTCCTATTTATCCTTCATTCCAATGACTCTTCACTTTAATAAAACTTTAAAGCCGCTTCGCATTCGCCAACACTCCGCAACTTACTTCTTTCGCTGCAGCACTATGCTGACGCAAAACCATTCCAATCTAAAATTTCTCCGACTGCTGGCGTCGAAGCATTCAACTCTCCCATCTATTGCGTCGCTGGATCCAGCTCAATTTGAAAAACTGTGGTGACCTACCATTGTCTCAACCTTACAACTTTGAATTTCCGATATGCTTTTTGGTAGATGTGCTGCGGGTTAACACAATTCGTCTACGATAAGGATTTAATCCAGCATGGTCGAAATGATCTCCGCAACGTTATTTCAATAGTTTCTTAAACCGTATTCACTCGAGTTTCGGAGAAAAAAACGGTAGGATTTGGTTTCTAAATTACAAAACCTACCAATAAGTAAATGAAGTCATAGAGGAAAAGCTAAATGTTAAATGACAAAATAATAATAAAAGTGATTTGTCGCCGCAAATATAAAAAATATAATTATATATATATATTTTTTTTAAGAAGTATTAATAATATATCAAACCAAAATCATTTCATTATAATGAAAGTTTCGCTTCAGTTTTATATTATATCACATTGTATTATATATTATATTATTCCTATCATCATATATTATAGTATCTCATAATATAAAAACAAGTTTTGAAAAAAAAAAAAAAAAAAAAAAAAAAAAAAAAAAATCTCTTTCTTCTTCATGAGCGAAAACGGTTTCTTTATCTGTATAGGAAGAAACAAAACTTTTATGTTTCGTAAATTGTCCTGTTTTTATTTATTTATTTATTTATTTATTTATTTTTTTGTGTGTGTGTGTTAATTTCCGAACACTTTTGTGCCCGGAAATATATATACTGAAATTTTTAGTTCTTTATTAAACACGATTTCTATTTATCGGGATTATTTTATATTTTGCATCTCAACGGGAAATTATTCGATGTGTAACGATTAACTATTTGATCAAATGTAACAGGTACTTTTTTCAAAATGTGTTATTAATGTTTTATTCTGTTGCTTCATAAATACAATATAAGTATATATTATATACCACTTTTAAAAATAGCAATCCTTCTTTGATTTAATCACAGACAATTGTTACCAAAGAATACTATAAAACTATTATGATATGTGGGTTACAGACAATACGTAATTACTTGGAACCTACATGTATATATATATATATATATATATATATATATATATATATATACATTTGTTGCGTGTGTTACAATTTATTAACAGTTATACAATTTATTGTGGAATTCATTAACAATTTGAACGAAACAATAAACTGCAATACAGAAAAAAAAATCGAATTAAATAACTAGTTGAATCAATGGTATTGTATATTCTTCAATTTCGAATTTATTTCATGATTACTTATGAAATCAAATACGACTCTAAATCTCTACTATAGAAACGAAAATAGAATTTTCTCTGCCACGCAAAAATGGATTGTAAAACAATCAAAACGTACTAGAAATGACTTTGAAAAACGCAGGGTGCTATATATTTATCACGATCTAAAAATGCCATTAATAATAATAATAATAATAATCGGTGTATGGAAGTCAGGCTTGCATCTTTCAAATTGTGAAGAAGTCTGATTTTACACGGGCTGAGATTAAATAATTTAGTTTTTTACCGATAGATGGCACTGTTTGGCGCACCTTTAAAAAAAAAAAAAAAAAAAAAAAAAAAACTATTAAAATATCTACATTATTCATCAAGTTACATAAAAATATTTAAAAGGTAAAGGTAAAAAAAAAAAAAAAAAAAAAAAAAATGGTACAAGTAATTTATGTGTTCACCCTCGGGTACAATCGGTAACAAAAGTATCCGAACTCTAGCAAAAATTTCTATATAAAAAAAGTAGGGTTAATACTGTTTTGTTAAATAAATCCTTGTCGAATCATGTTCTTAGACTGACTAAGAACAGGATTCGGCAAGGATTTATTTAACAAAACTGTATTAAGTGTACTTTTTTTACATAGGAATTTTTGCTAGTGTTCGGAGACTTTTGTTACCGACTGTATAATATTCGTCTACAGTCGGGTGACAAAGCCATTTACACATGTATACAGCATATCACCATCCACAGCAGAAATCTCATGCCGTAAAGCATCTTTCAATTCAGATATGGTAGATGGTCTATATAAAGATGGATATTTAAAAATGGTCTTGACATTATAAAGACATTACAAATTTGCATATTTTCAGGAGATTTGACCCTGCAGCGCCATCTGCTAGAGACATTTTAAACTATTTATATTTTTATATCATACAAAATCTGACTTCTCCACAAACCTAGTGGTGTAAACCTCACTTTAATATAAAGATTAGTGTTTTAATGTCATTTTAAAATTGATACTATTTTTGGGGACATCGGATATATTAAAAATAGTAGTATTAAAGCAAGAGAATTTTTAAAATACATAGATTGTTGCTAGTATTTTACAGAAGAAAATAATATTAAAATGATTTAAAATAATGTTTTAAAATAATTAATATGTATATATATATGTATACATAAAATATATAAATAATAATGTTATCCCGCGAAGAAAAAAAGTAGTACTATTACAAATCAAATGATGATAATAAATATGTTTATTAGAAAACTTATCCTGAAAAAAAAAAAAAAAAAAAAAAAAAAAAAATGCATCAAGGATATATATAACCGAATTAAATAAATGTTAGTCTATCAAAATAAATATATATGTGTGTTTTATTTAAATTTGCATATATTTCATTATATACAAAGAAAAGGTTTATGAAGAATATTTATTATCTTAAACAAATATTAATAAATGTGTTTGAAAAACTCCCCTGTAAACTTGAAAATCTTATATTCTTAATTTTTCACTGGTGTTTTTAAAAATATTGAAATTGCTATTTCATTTATTTTATAGATTATATTTTATTCGATATCTTGTGTCTAGTTTTTGTGAAACAAAGTTTTTATCACTGTGAATTGATTTAAAAAATAAATAAACAAATACCCCAAAAATTCCACTAAGATTGCTTTCTTTATTCCTAGAAACTCCATTTTGATTTTAAAACTTTTCTGTTTCTACGTATTTTGCGTAACCCTATTTAGAATCCAATCTCTTGTTAAAGTAATTAGTTCAAAGTTAAAGTTTCTTTGCCGTACAAATTAATAGAATATAAGACACCACATTGTTAACGACGAAACAAAGCAACAGATTTCAAAACTGGAACAGTTCCATTATATGTGCCTTTAAAGGAAATGCTCTATTTAAATAAAGATCACTAATTAAAATTCTTTCTCGTGGAGCTGCTCTCATTTTCAACTAAGCTAACTTTTAATGATTCCAAACATTTCGTCAGCCATTTTCATGGCCGTTCCCTTCCTTTTTCCCTTCTTTCCTTTGAAAGAAAATTATTCTTTAGCATTTAACGTAGGTTTCATTATTTTCCGATGTGCTTTGAATAAAACCACGCGAATGCATTTGAATAATAAAACAAGCCCAATGTCAAATGAGAAAACCCAGTTTTAACAGAATTCATTCATAAATTTTCTCAGAGTACTTTACGACAACGAATAATGTGACAGGAAAATTTTATCAATGCATAATAAAAAAAAAAAAAAAAAAAAAAAAAAAAGAGTAAAATAAAATAATTTTAATGCATGCCTGCTGCATTAAATCAGATTGTTTTGTTAATTTTCGATTTATATAAATATGATTTTAAAACTTTGATTATTTCGGTTAGAAATTAAAACAAAGAAATTTTGTGTCTACATTTTTTTTTTTTTTTTTTTTTTTTAATTGAATTTTACTATAAATTCTATTGAAATCAATTTAATGAGTCCAAACTATTCACAAAAAATCCTTCTCGGGAAATTTTTCGTTTTAATTTTCTTAATTTAAAAGGAACATGTTGTTTATTATTTCATGTTAGTTTCATTATAATCTGATTTGTCCGGATGAAAATATCACATACGCATTTCAGTAATTAATGAGTGAATAGTTATAACCATCAAATTTAATTTAAATATTTATCAACGAATTTTAATATAAATATATTATAATAAGCCTAATGTTTCATAAAAATATACCATATCTTTCTGCGGTTTGATATATTCAATTGCACTGCTACTACTACTAAATACAACTACAAATAATAATAATAATAATAATAATAATAGCAATAGTAATAATAATTGTAAGACGTTAATAGCGGGAGTAGCCTAGAAAAATTCTAAAAATTAACATTCTTTTTTTAAGTTTTGGAGGGTAGCAACAACGAAGCAGAGGTTAAGGATAGAACGAGGTAAGTGTGTGACGTCATGCCCAAACTTTAACTTAATTTTTAGCTAAAATGCTTGTATATGGTACATATTATTATTATCACATTAAGTATATGCGAGTCTTAAAAAAATTATTTTATGGCCTATTGATTTTTAATTATGAGTTTATTCATCAAGTTCCTTACAATAATAATAATAATAATAATTAGTATTATTATTACTAATCAACCAAACGGCTAATCAACCTAAATGCTGTTGGGTGTAATTTAGTTGCTCTTTTGTAGTTTCTACGTATCATGTATTTCGGAAAGGCCTATTTTAACACTTAACATATAATCACACAATAATTTAAAAATCTACAAAGCTGTTACAGAGAACTATTTTCATATTTTGTTTACAGAATTTTTAAATAAAAAAACTTAAAAAAAAAAAAAAAAAAAACTAATTGATATAAACCTTCAAATATTTTATGTGACAGGAATAAGTGGTACAAATAAAATTTAAAAATTAGTCGCTAGTGGCAGTAAACATTTTAATTACAGTTAGTTAATATCTCTGTAATTTGCTAATTTTCGTATTTTATTAAAAATTAAATTACCCACAATTAAATTGCAAATTTAACTATATAGAAATTAATTTGTTATTGCGAATCATTATAATTGTTCTTAATTTATGTATGTCCATATCCTATAATTAATTAATTTTGATATTACCGTTTTTGTCACGATTATAGATTATTTTCCATCTGCAGTTCAATTAAATGAACAAATATATTTTTTCAAAAAGAAAATTGTTGAAATAAAATTATTTAAATTTGTTATTGTTTTATTCTTTCTCTTTATAATTAAAAAGTATTTTTATAAATATATACAACTTTATAAACATGGTTGTTTATAAATATAGAAATCTTATAAATATGATCTTTATAACTATGGAGAACTTTGAAGTTTCCCATATTTTTACGAATTCTATATAGGTAATATTCAGAGACAAGAACTCAACAAATCGGTCATAGCTAAAAATTGTTGTGTGAATAATAATTATTTTCACATTAATTCAGCCAAAATAATCTGCAAGCCTAAATATTTACGCGAACTTGATTTTCTTAAAGCTTTCCATATAAGAATCATTTAAATATCATTAATAGAAATTTCGCAATACCACGTCTGTTTATTGTTGTAAATAATATATAAAATCTACATTTTCTTATATTTAGCTACCATTTTCCCAACTCCTGTCTTCTGAATTTCTTATTGGCTAATTCCTCCACAAAGCTCACAGGTATATTAACTATTATTCTAGTTCTTGACAAGAAATAATTAAGTGAATGTCGTTTTAAAATAAAGTAATAATAATAAGAAAAAAAATCTAGTGTGTAACATATAGGTGACAAGTCTCCGTTATTGTCAACGGAGACTTCAAACCGGAAATTTTTTTTATAAATGTTTTCAGTTCATATAATATTATTTATTCGTTGAAAACATATGTAACAGATTCCTTTTTAAAAATGCTGGTTATTAATATGAATCAAAAATTAGTAATATTGTCAGCTATATTAATAACTTCACGACTGTACACTCCTTCTCATATTTATAAGGACACTTTATATTTTGAAATAACTATTGTAAAAATAATTTTGAAGAAGATTATACAAGTGCTCTTAATATATCTAGTATTCTAAAAACCAAAACTGCTATATTTTTTTATGAAACAAAATTAATAAAAAATAATGCAAAATATTTTTTCTCCACGTTTTTAGATGTTCATAATTATAGAGACAATCCAGATATTTTCGTTTTATTTAACTTATAAGCGGATAAATTACAGTTGACATGCAAATTCGTTAACTACTGGGGTAGATTAATTCATATAAGCTTTCAATTTTTCTTGGACCGACATTACTGATAATTCCTCGAAAAAAAGAACGTTCATGTAGTGAAGTATGATAAATGTGTTTTTTAAGTGGAAGGATAATTTCAATCCACCGAATTTCTAATGAAATTCGAAGATCTAAAATTGTTGAAGGAAATGTGATTAAACGTTGAACTGCTGGTTCGGTAGGAGAGAGATCTGATGCAAAATCATAGTTGTTTTACAGAGATCGAAGACTCATAATTCCTCTTACTGTTCTACTCATAATGACTGTTGTTGAATTTACTCATAATTTTTAACGAAAGGTTGGGGTCCACATTTATGCATGTTTAAAATAATTCATAATATGTTAAAATGAATAAAAAACCTGTAATGATCAATAAGCATTTAATGGGGGAAATAACGTCTGTGTTAAAGTTGAATAACGACAATATTAAATGGTAAAATGTTGCATTTTCGGATGAAAAACATTTTATTCTTGATTAATCAAGTGGTTTTAACAGTTACTGGCACGATCTGAAGATAGCGAAAGACAGAGCAGATTTTGTAAAGGCAGATATGAATCGGGCATTTTAAAGGTGGATCTATGGGGCTCTGGGGAGCTGTTTCTACTGAAGGCAGAATGAATTTAGTAATTTTTTCTATTATTATGAACATCAAGAGAATATCCGCAAATTTTAAACTTGGAATTCTCAGATTTTTGTTAGATTTTGGGGGGTAATAATATTTTTTTCAACAAGACTTACATTTTTGCTCTACTTCTATGAGCAATAGGAAATAGTTTGAAGAAAGAAACGTCTTTATTGTTGCCTTTCCCGTAGCCTAAAAGTTGAAAAAACCTTAAGTTATCATATTAGAAAAGTGCATGCAAGTGGAAAGCAATTTTAAATAGTTTAAATGTATTCAGAATATCATCTATACTGTATGAAATGATATTGAAACTGAATATTAAACAAAATATATGTGTATATATCAGAGAGAATATCTGACTGTTTCACCCTAAAAAGAGACCCCAAAAAGTATTAATTTAAAGAATAATTGAAAAACTATACTAAGATTCGAGCTGTCCTTATAATTGTGAACACCTGAAAAATCCTTTTTTTGACCGTATTTAAAGTTTTTTAAGATAGAAAAACGATAAAACTTCTTAAATATCGTCTATTAACGAAATTTAAATTAATAACAAATACATTTGTTTAAATAATAGTGTTCAGTGTTTAGTTAATATAAAAAAACGGGTGTCCTTATAATTATGAGAAGGAGTGTATTACCTACTGTTATACATATTATCAACATTTTGAGATAATGTAATCAAAAGGCATAAAGATAACCTGTCAAATAAGACTCACCACCATTTTTCATGTAGTAACTAACACAAACATCGAGACTTTATATACCGAGTTAATAATAATAATAAATAATAATAGTGAAAAAAGTAAAGCTGTTTTTTGAGACACTCATTTCCGAGATCCATAACAGATCTACCTAATCATGTGCTTAGGAGTTTTTCTATACAAACCAACTAATGCATACGATAGAACATTTAAAAAGGAGTTTATGTATCAAATTTAAAGAAAAACGTTAAGACCGTTTTATAGATATCGACTTTCAATCCCTATTTCTGATTTTTAACAAAACATCCCAAACTCTTTTTTACACTGGAATAAACCAACTAATTCGTACGGAAGAACATTTAAAAAGGAATCAAAATGAAAAATTCGAAGAAAACCTGTTGAGCTGTTTTTGCAGACAGTCACTTCCGAGGCTTAAAACTGGACTACCAAATCTGGACGCGTGTTCTTTTTCATGCAGTAACCAACTAACATATGTGAAAGGATATTTAAAAGAGGATTTGCATAGCAAATCTGAAGAAAATCGTTAGAGACGTTTTTGAAATCAGGACTTAAATTACAATATGATCCTACTTTTCACTTCCGGTTTTCTATGTCCTGTTTCGGGTTTTCCGATTTTTATAAAAAAATTGATGAATTCGTCTTTACATCGGATGTGTCTCATAAATTTTGTTCTATCTATTTTTGCTTTTGTGATATGATACGCAAAAGATTACCTACACATGTGCATACTCACCTAAACACATACTCTTCAATTGTCAAAGAAAAAAAAAAAAAAAGGGGGGGGGGGATGGGGACTTGGGAGGCCTTACAACTTGTCGATCAAATCAAAACTCGATATCGAAATTTTTGATCGAATTTATTACTTTCATTACCAATAGCAGTCGGGTGATGAAAATAAATAATACTAATAATACTAATAATAAATAATAATAATAAATATTATCATGTAATATTGGTATCGTTGAGGGTAAAACATATGTATGTCATAAACGCAGATGCATGAGACATTTCGTTAATATTTATGTAACTGCAAATAACATTATTCGTGTCATCACAAATTTCAAAAATCAAGAAAAAAAAAACTGTGTTAATTTTCATTATTTTTAAATTTTTAGTTTCTCTGTATTTTTCCAGAGACACTCTTTAGAATCCAATCTCTAGTTAATGTGATTATTTTACAATACAAGTTTCTTTATCACACAAATTAATGCAATATACGACACTACATTGATAGCAACGAAATAATACAACAGACTTCGAAATTAGAACAGTGCCATTATATTTGCTTTTCAAGGAAGTACTCTATTTAAATAAGGATCACTAATTAAAACTCTTTCTCCTGATGTTGGGTCTCATTTTCAGCTGAACTAACTTTTAATGAGTCCAAACTGCTCGCAAACCATTTTCTTGGGAATATTCTCGTTTTTATTTTCTTAATTTAAGGGAACATGTTGTTTATTATTTCGTATTAGTTTCATTATAATCTGATTTGTCTGGATTAAAATATCACGCATTCATTTCAGTAATTAATGAGTGAATATTTACAACCATCGAATCTAATTTGAATATTTATCAATGGATTTTAATATAAATATATTATAATAAGCCTATTGTTTCATAAAAATATACCATTTTTTTTTTTTTTTTTTTTTCGGTTTGATAAATTCGTTTAACTTCACAATTTTTAAATTACAAACAATGATATATTTTAATTCTGTTCTAAAACCTATTTTTCTGATTTATGGAATACATTCAGTAAAGTACGGTATAAATTTAGGAAAAAAAAAAAAAAAAGAGAGAGAGAGAAATAAAGAAAGAAAAGCATAACATTTGTGGCTAGAAACAGTGATAAAAACTTTTTGCCCCCCCCCCCTTTTTTATCACTATTTCTATGCGTAAATATTTCTAGTATTTTACAGTAAATTTTCGTGAAAAATAGGACAATTATTGTTTAAATATATCGGTGGAAAAAACGCGAAAACTTTTCATTCCTCACAGTAAAAGTTTCAACACAGAAATAAATATTATAAACAAAAATGTATATCTATATATGTATGTATATATATATATATATATATATATATATATATATATATATATATATATATATATATATATATATATATATATATATATATATGTGTGTGTGTGTGTGTGTGTGTGTGTTTAACAAATATCTTTCGGAAAAATCTTTGTCGGAATAATTTGAATCATGATTTTCAAACCCCGCCCCTCAAAAAAAAAAAAAAAAAAAAAAAAGAAGCCTTTTACGTAATTTTTCATCATTTTATCCCCTCCGTGGAGGATCAAAATCGTGATTTTGTGTCTCCGGACCATTCTTAGTAGTGAGTCCCAGACCATTGTCAATTTCCCATAGTGCAGTACTAGTACGACGTTAAACCCAAGTTTCCAACCAACCACCATTTCTTCTGTAAAATAAATAAGTAAATAAACTATTTGCACTTGTTTGTATCTCAAATATACAGACGTGTCTCATTACTTTTATAAATCAATCTTCGTATTATTGAACAAATGATCTTTAAGTATTTTTATTAAAAAAAAAAAAAAAAGTATTGAAAATAGTCACTGCAACCTTCCCTTATCATATAACTGAAACATATAACTGTATGTTTAGCTAGCTTCTTACGAATTGCTTAACGCACAAGGGCGCAAAAGATGCGAAATAACCCAAAGAACCAGAGTTAATCCATTCAAATTATTCCAATTAGTTAAAAAGATATCAACTTAAAACCTAAAGCGGCAGAACGCACTGTAAAATTAATGTCCGTTTACAGCATCGACAACTGGCAGACACAGTTTGGTGGTAATGGTAAACACAAACACCGACAAGGGGATGCGTTAAGTATATATCAAAGTTCAAAATTGTAGGTAATCACCTGAAACGATTTCAATGGTAATTTATTTAAAGTTATACATATATTGATATAAAAAGTAGTTATTTAATTCTTTTTTTTTAATTATTTACTTAAATATAGCGACTAATGGAAGAGGATATAAAGCCTGCTAGTTTTTCATATTATCTGTTGTTTTTAAATCCTTAGCATATAAAATAATGTCTTTTTACCATGAAATTTGTATTATATATACAAAGCCAATTACTTAATGCCCATACAAAAGAAAATTCAAATGCACACGTTAAATATTTTCTTCTATTTCTTCCAGAAATATATATATATATATATTAGAATTTATTACTATAATAACTTTGTCTACTTTTTCTCTTAATTAATTTCACACAAGAAACAGAAATGAAAAAAATCCAGAAACTTTTTATTTGCGCTACCGTTTGTCATAAAATACTTCAATTAAATATAATTACTTTTAATACGAAAGAAATATAATATGAAAATATAACTTCATTGAAAATAAAAATAGAATATTTATCTATCCTTCCTTTTACCAGTGTTTAACTTAATGCCCCCTATACAACTTGTGCATTGTAATAGCTGATCTTACAGGACGTGATGGGTCCCATGGGACAGAAAGCCCTAATCAGCATTATCTTGAGGTTCTATTTTTATTTTAGTATTACCTATAAAAAATTCTCTTGAGGATTTTTTTCTCATTTTCTCGAGAATTATTTATTAGAAATTTGGGCATTAAAAAGATAAAATATTTTCTTTTCGCTCGCTTTAGTTATTGTAATTAAAAATATAAGTCAACGATGAAAAAAAAAAATTTCATATTTTTATTGCCAAAACATTTTTTTTCCTATTCAGTTTTAATTATACAGGTAAATAAAATTTTACTTTGTTGTATTAATGTTTTTTTTTTTTTTTTTTTTTCAGATGAGAGACATAAAATTTAGAATTAAATATTTAAGCATAATCAATAGTTATATTAAATCTTTTTTTTTTTTTTTGGCAGGTATGAACCAACAATGTATGTATAGGTGTAAATCCAAATAATAACCACCCACCAGCGGCCGAGCGGTTCTGTGCTCAAAGCTGGTAGATGGAAAGTGCCAGGTTCGATCCCAGAATGCGCTCATCGACCTAGCTGTTCGGAGTTTTCCGTGGTTTACTCCGAAACTCGCATAAATACTGGCTAGGCCCCCTTCGAAAGAACCCAACAGAGGGCATTCCACCTACAGGCCTAGGGCCCTAGCGTAGTCAGTCAGCCTTAAACCCTACAACCAACGACAACAGCCTTAAAAGGATGATACTTATACTAACAACGTAATGAAAATATTGGAGAAATGATTATTTAGAGACAAGGTAATTTTTGTAAAATTAAGATTTTGTTTTAAGAGTTATTCAAATTTTACATGAAAAACTTGTCTAATAATACGCGCTTTCCATTCTAGAAGAGTTTTGCTTATGATCTTTCTAGGCTTTTTAAAAGACTTAGCCCCTTCAGGTACGGTTTTATATATTTTCAAGAGTATTTTCATTCAAGAGTATTTTTAAGAATAATGTAATGACAGTAAGCCAAAGTAAGAAAATAGTTATGATACGGTTTATTTAGCTTTACTATATGTATATATATATATTGTATATTTATAATTTTAGGTTTTCTTTTTTTCAGTTTTCATGTTTTTTTTATACATTCCGCCCCCCCCCCCCCAATTTTACTATGCAAATTGCGATGGTATCTAATACAGTAAGAAGGACTTTTTTTTTTTTTTCCCAATCATATTTTGAATTTATAAGTTTTCTATATTTATAGAATTTTGATTTCGTTCTTTCAGAAGCCAAATCGAAAAAATTTACATAAGTGTATATATACCAACTACTTTTCAAAATATCTAAATATATGATTTTGCTGTTGTTTTAAAAAATAGGATGAATTAAAAAAAAAAAAAAAAAAAATCATAATTCCACTTTAAAAGCCTAAACTAATTACTCAGTTAAAGGACTTAGTTTAAATGATTTGAAAATAAGCATAAAACATTTTCATTTTTTGATAGATAAATAATAATTAAATTATTGGTAGAAAAAAGATAAATATTTTAGTCTAATTTTGAAGCATTACTTTTGTTTTTGTAGTTTTGTTTGTTTGAAAAATTAAAACAATAAATATGTCGTTACTTAAACCAAAAATAATATTACTAAAATTATCGGATTTAGATTGTAAATAAAAAAAGAAAATTCATATAAAGCTTAGTTTAATGAAAGGTATAAGAAATATTACTCGACTTATACCTTTAAGTAAATTGAAATATTGCAGTATACAAAGTTTTGACTTAATCATCAATCTCTAAAATAATACAGACAGCAAACACTTTTATGAAACAGGAATACTATCAAACGCTATTCTAAACATTTTATTTAAACTAAAACTCTTTTAACATTCTCTGTTGAATTTATAGTCTATAGGGATTGTAAAACAAACAAACAAACAAACAAACAATAGCACCGCCCGTATTTTGAAGATTTTCATGGTCTACTGTTTCGAAATGCATTTTCAGAAGACGGTAATAGAATTTTGATACCATGAAATTCTAAAATGAGGCTCGGTAAATAAAGTATCTTGTGGCTAAAGCACAAGGGAAATATAAAGAAAATTTGAAAATTATAAAGTTAAATATGCGAATAAATCAATCAAGCCCAAGAAAGTTAAATTTTGTAAAGAAAAGCGCGCTAAAAATTTCCGTTTATTTAAACTTTTAAATAGAGATATTTGTAAAAGTTAATTTTCATTTTAAGTTAAATGAATGAATAATATTTTAAAATAAATATTTAAAGTCAAGTTTTCTTGTTTGTTATGAAGTAACTTCATATGAAATTATCACGAATATTTATATCCTTGAAACATTAAATATTATGTTTTGAATTTGAACACCATTGTTATATTAGAAATAACAATTAGAGTATTTAATAAACTAACGCTGTGATCGCAATAAATTTTATACACTGGAGTTTATTTTAAGATGTAATACTACAAACAAACGTGGAATATGTAAACAATATTAACGTCCATACTTGGAAGATTTGAATTTTCCGATTCAGAAAAACCCAATTTTGGGAAATGGTAAGATCGTTATGCCTTTCTTGATTAAGGGTATAATGCAGTGGCTACATCAAGTTTATGTAACATCAAGTGCTTGACTTCGCTCACAAACTGTCGAACAATCAAGATGGAAAAGAGCTTTTCTCTCAATGAAGATCAGAATTGTAATAGAATGTTTCCAGACATCCCTTAGGGATAATTTTCAAAATGTTAATATGATCCCCATGCGTAATTCAAGGCTAATGTTACATCTACGCAACTTTAAACTCGTAGAAATCTATTTTGCGTGTATTAAACTTGTATATAATGCAACAAAAAACATCTCTGCAATTTAATCTGGGAAATATGTTTCTGATAAATACTAGATGTAAAAAACCTTTCCAAATTATTTCATTTCATATAATTTTAGTAAATTTCAGCATTTACAGATCCTTACATTACTTTCATATGTGTTATTAGCAAAATAGATAGGACATTTTGGATTTAATATAGATGAAACATACTTAAACGAACTGTTTAAAACAAAAATGTATTTAAACGAACTGTCTAATATGAAAATGTAATTTCTGAGCTGATTGCACAGAAGAACATCAATAGAATTACTATTTATGTTTATCAAGACAAAATTGTACCTTAAATTAATTTTATCTTGTTTTCAGCACAAATTATTTATTTTTGTATACGTCCCAACAAAAATGAATAATTTCATTAGAGGAATTAATTGATATTATATATATTTTGCATATATCTTATTGAAATTTCTTCTAAAATATTTGTCAAATTTTCTCTGAGAAAGCCACCAAAATAGTATTGCTTAGAAATCAATATAATACAGGAATACAGATTGATTTTTAACCTATTGTTTTCGAAATCTTGCAAAAAAAGTTTTCGTTATTAATTTAATGGAGAAATTTATAATAGTACCATACTATGCAAATAATTTAAAAAATATTTTATCACTATGAATAATTTTTCTATGTATAAGATTGTGTTTTAGTTAGAAACGTGTTTTCATTTAGATTTTATTATATACAGCTATTATTATTTTATGGAAACAAGATGTAAAATGCATTTAAAATTTATTGCATAAGGTAAGTCGTTAAAATTCTTAAAAATGAAAGTTGTAAAACGTCTTTATGATGATGAGTGTGATATATTGCTCTCTACAATGCACTTAAAACATAATTTATAGTTTTTCATTCGCCATAAACAAGATATATTTTAATGTGATAATGGGTTGTATCCTGTCAAATGGGAAATATGTCGTCGAATTATATTGTTACTCGCATTTTTAAATGCTAATGGAAGAGTTTAGAAATACAAGTTGTAGGGGGAAAAAAGAAAAAAAAGGATGATCAGCTTTGCTTATAGCTTAAGGGATTTATATTTCATGTAGAAAATTTAGTTTATTAAGGTAGATATGAATAAAGTGTTTTTGAATATTTAGAACATCAATAAATTTGATTTAGTTGTAAAATTTTTTGACGCATTCATCAATCAATTCTGAAAGTAGCAGAATATATAAGAATATGGAGAGTATGATGTATATTATATAAATCTCTAATATTTTTGCTGTATAAAAATAAGTGCAATTTCAACATATAATTTGCATCACACCTAAAACTAAAAACCTATCAGAATATTGTAAAAACAATAAATGTATATAGAAAAACGTAAAGAAATATTACAGAATAACTTGACATATTATTTCCACTACAGGGTGTCCTAGGAAGGGGATCCATTCTTCAATTATTTAAAATCTCGAATATATATATATATATATATATATATAAGTAAAAGAATTGGACAAACGGAACGCTTAAATAAATAAAATTTCAATGGAATAAATGATTTCAACCTATCCCTTTGTGTCAGTAACCCCTTTTCATGCATCAATTCTTGAACAGATTGATTGGGTATAAATACGCTCTTATTCCATGTTGCCATTACAGTGTATAGCGCAATCTGTTCGAAAATTTTGTTACTACTCTTAAACTTTTGTATAAAATTTTAATGGTAAAAAATTAACGGCCATTTAACGGAAAAAAATTATACAAAAATTTTGACAGTAGTGTAGCGACGCTATCATCGCCATTCTCTGGTAGATTATCTTAACTTACGGATGTACAACGGGGCTAACCTTTTGTGCAGAGGTACGACGCTGGATTTCTATCACGATGGTCCCAGGCTCAAACACATCCTACCGTCACACGTATATCCTTCATTGGTGACAATGGACGCTCCTAAGCAACGGGTTATTAACTTTGCTCTGTGGCAATAGATGGCAGCACCCTCAGAGCAACAAAGCCTGTGAAATGCTCACAGCACAAAACCTGTTATCATGCCCCACGCCTGCAACTTGAGATACGGGCAACTCACAGCACAATGTGATAATCGCTACCGTCTACAGTAGTAATATCGCTCGTACGACGGCGTACTCTTTAGGAGAGAAAGAGTACTGTAGCGACGCCATCAACGCCATTCTCAGGTAGTTTATCCTAACTTACCGATGGACAACGGGATTAACCTTTTGTCCAGAGATACAACGCTGGATTTCTATCACGATGGTCCCAGGTTTAAATACAACCTATCACCACACGCACTTCCTAAAGTAGTAACAAAATTTTCTATCAGATTGCACTGTACACTGTAATAGTAAAATAATAGCGTTCTCATACCCCCCGTAATCTGTTCAAGAGTTGATACATGTAAAGAGATTAGTACAGCAAAGGAATAGATTTAAATCATTTATTCCATTGAAATTTTATTTTTTCTTCTAGAACAACGTACGGAATGTAGCGTTTTGGGTTTCTTTTATTAATTGTAAAACTTCTGTAAAATTTTTATTGCTTTTACAATAAACATATCCATTTTTATTTTAACTTTTCTATTTGCTTACGAAATTTTTAATTTTTATATGAAACTGTCTTTTCTTGAACACTCAGTAGACTAAACACATTTAATAATCGAAAAGATGATTAACAATTAAAAAAAAAAAAAAAAAAAAAAAAAAAAAATGTTTCTTAGTATTAATTCTTATTCTTAATATTTTTAATATTATTAACTGATATAATTGTTTTATAATATTAATAATAAGTCTTAATAAGTTTGATACAATTTATGAAAAAAGTTATCTATAAAGAGTGAGCAATTCCAAGAATGAATATGCATTACTAAAATCAGTCATTTACAGTGTAACTTTTTTTTTTTCGAGTTGATTTAAATCTCTATAAATATTCCTTTATATTCATTTCTTTTGTATCCTAATCTACCGATTCAAGAGATGCAAAATATCTTTATTAGGATATATATGCATATATTTGAAATTTATAGATACTGCAATTCAAATTTGCTTAATTTCGATCGACATTCAATACTAAATAAAAGAAATATTTTAAAATTTCAATATTTCAAATTCTAATTATGATTAGATAATTTTTAATGCATCATTCGACAGATATTTTAAAGTTCTTTTATATTATCGAAAGTATTATTCGAGATTTTACCCGATTTACACGTTTTAAGGTTTCCTTTTTAGGTTTTCTTTTGTATCTCAGCTACTAATTAAAATATTTTCATAAGTAATACATCATTTGAAAGCTTTGTTGATTTGGAATTGAACAATATATTACAGAAATTTCTACCACCAGATGGCGCTGCTATATTTTAAAATTTCAATATTTCAAATTCCAATGAGCGAGGAAGGTGTTGTAAGTTCTAAAACGGGATAAGGCGCCGCAGGCGCCACCGAGCGGGACTTAGCTAAAGTTAGAAATTTGAAATATCAGCGCCGAAGGCGCTACCGCACGGGAGTTTACTGCGATTTAGATAAGCTATTTTCACGATATATCAATAAGCTGTTATTAGACCTGATACGGGAAAAAGGCGCCGCAGGCGCCACCGAGCGGGAGTTTCGTAAAGTCGGATTTTTCAGGGATCGCGAACCAGCTGGTCGCCGAAGGCGGCTAGTACTAAATAAAAATAAATTTGTTAATTTTTTTTTTTTTTTTTTTTTTTTAGACTTTATTTCATGATATTCATTTTTTTTCGACATTTTAGTGTTATTTATTATTGTATTTTTTATTATTCGCTAAATAAATTATCTATAGTTTATTAACCACCTGACCGCCTCTAATAGACACTGAGCTGTTATTTTTTCTATAATAAATTTATACTTCAAAATCATGTAATTATGAATTTTTAACTCGTTTTTCAAGTTTGAAGGTCTTAAATAAGAGTCATGAGGATTATAATTAGGCAAACACTTATAATTTTCCTCTCAAGTTGAAGAAAACATTACTTTAGTATCATTTAAAAAATTGTACAGATAAAGCAACATTACAATTTTGCCCTTTTTAAAGCCAGTGAGATGGTTAAAAAAAAATATTGTGGTTTATTTTTGTGTACAAATTGATAATTGTATAAATTTATACTATATATTCAGTTTTCACCCTAAAGTTTTGTATTAAACCGAATTATGTATATAAAGTATATATTTATGTAAAGATTGTAATTTTTTCTTCTTACTTAAGAATTATTTCTCTAATATGAAGCTATACATACAACTAATTCATCCTTCATATATTGTACACAGTCGGAGAAAATATAGTATGAATCTGCGGATACTATATCCATTTTAATTTATGCCATATTTCATTAACGCCAGATTTACAAAATATTCACAATTATTAGCGCTTTCAATACATAAAAATGTGCAATTTCTATAAGTAGAACTCTTTTAGCACAGACAGTTAATTGTAACAAAATTTAGGATTTTTTTCTTCTTTTGAACCTTAACGTTTATATCCTTTTATTTTAGCACCTTATAATCCCCAAATTTTCCGCAAAAGATGGGAAAACTTGATGTCTCAGTAATAACTGCTACCCTAAAACTCACTTAATGACCCTTTCGTGTACCTAGAAATTTTCCCTCTTGATAATCCCCATTGACTATTGATGTGGGCAGAAATTATGGTGAAACCTGAAAGTGAAGGCCATAAAAAGAGTTTTCAGTGCTATTTTGCTCTAGTTGAAAAGCGATTAAATTAGAAATAGAAGTTAGTGAATGAAAAATAAGAAAAACTCTTTAATAACACATTTTAGAAGCATGTTTTATAGATAATTAACAGAAATTAACTAAACGTTATTATTACAAAACGATTTCTATTTTCATCTATTTTCTCCTTGTTTTTATTACCATTATTTGTGCGTAGTAATGTTTCTTGTATACTCAGTAAAAGAAATTCAGTTTTTTTTTTTTTTTTTTTTTTTTTTTTTTTAAATCGTATTATTGTAGATTCTAAGGAAAATAAGAATATTACAAAATATGTAATAATAATAATATATACAGTGTTCTTCCGATTATTGGCAGAATTGAATGACATGGGTTCCACAAATAATGCGGATAATCCGCAGAACGGATGGAAATGAGGGGGGTATATGAGATAAAAAATATTTTATCTCAAAAAAGCGATTGTATTGCATATTGAACATAATACAAACAGTGAAAATATTCTCAATGTAGTAAAAATATTTGTATTTCATGTGCAAAAAAAAAAAAAAAAATGTAAAATAATGTACATGTAAGGCGTACTTACGATGAAATCAAGGTACAATCGTAAGCTAATTCAAATACTAAATTAAACTGTACAGTAGACATGGCAACATTTTAATTTATTCTACAGCATTGTAAGTACCCACCCTTTATTCACATCACTTTGTTTGTTGTGAAATTTTCTCTAATATTTAATCATTATTAAATAATAAGAAAAATAACCTTCGAAAATGGTGGATAGTGGAAAAGAAAAAGTGTGTACTAATAATGCTCAAAAGCAAATTAATATGTTGGTATGTCTAGCACGTACTATATTGTACAAAAAATAAAATAAAAGCAACATAGTTCTTTGTATTTTTTTCCTTTTAAAAACAATCATATGAGTTTGTTTCTTGTTGAAAAAAACCTTTTTGGGGATCCTGACCGTTTCCTGCTCCAACAGATAATTGGGAGTTTATTCTATAGCTTTAATACGGCCAAACTCCCCTATAGGCAATTGCCTGTAGGAGAAGGAAAACCACATTGGTTGTAAATGCAAGTGGACTTGCAAGTGAGTAATGCACACTTCATGAGGGCTTTATAGGACTCACCCGTTATCCTTAACATGGATATGGGTAAAATTGGGTTCAAAGTTAAGGAGATCATATGTACTGATGACTTTTAAATAGAAACGAATTTAAGTTACAGTGAAATAATTACTTACTTTTTTTAAATACATTATTGTGTACGCATTAAAAAAATATAAAACAATCTGCTGAGGACAGCTTTGTTGCAATGCAAATATTAAGCATAGATAAGTTGCGTAACCCACATATGCTACCACCTCGTAACAGTCTAAATATGAAGAGAAGTTACAAAGTTAAAAACGTTCGTGGTTTTGTCCCTGTAAGTATTTAAAGAACATAAATTTAAGGAAAATAAATTTTTTTTATGGCTTTGGTGATTCTTATTTTTCCTAACATAGCTATCTAAACTTTGATGAAATAGAAAATAATGATAAAATAATAGTAATAATAATAATAATAATAATAAATATGCCGAATTTTATTTATACTTTGCCTACTATTTCTCCACTTTCTAATTCATTTTATATATTTTTTTAATATCTAATATAAAAGTATTTTAATCATATCCGATTTACGCTTATATTTAATTAATTTTTTTTCTTTGAACAAAATGTTTCATGAAAATATTCTTTTAGAAATAATGTGTAAATTACAAAAATTTCAGGAATAATATCTACACATAGTACGGTTAATGATACAATGATATAATGATAAAAGGAAATACTAAGCTCTCACTTAAAGGGATTTAACGCAGCACTTTTGCTGGGAAATATACTACTAACTTTTAGGAAGTGAAGAAAAGAATTTTTAACCTATTTATATATTCAAGGTCGAGTATAAAAAACAAGAAAAATCTAAATGTTAGAATTACAAAATATCACATATATATAGTTAGATATAGTTATTATTATTATTATTATTATTATTATTATTATTATTATTATTGTGTGTGTGCGTATTTTATCCTTTTGTAAAGTGACAGATGTAAGTTTTAGAAGCCTTAAATTACTTTTCATCATTAAAAGTTTTATAGATATAAAATTATCTAAAAATTTTTACTATACGTAAAATATTCATTAAATTTCAATTTCAAATACAAACTATACATAGAGTTTTTCTATGCAATTGAAAAAAGTTCAAACTGATTTCATTATATTTAACTGTAAGAACTTAAAACTTTAAAAACTTCTAAAACATAAAAAATATTACATTTAGGCAACTAAATATACTACGAATCATTACATAAATATATTGAATAATCTTTAAATCACATATTGTTAAGTTTACATTCAGTATTACTTCACACATTGTTATTATGTTTGAGGAAATTTCCTTTCATTTAGCAATTTATATAATTTATATCCTAAAATATAGAGTGTATAAAATCTATATTAATCATTATCCTTTATAAAGCTTTATTACTTTTTTTTTTTTTTTTTTTTTTTTTTTATAACACGCATTGCGCATATTTGTTAAGTAAGCGTATACAAACAAAATCACTTTTAAATATATGTGGTATATTGCAAGCAATTTATCCGAAATTCAGTAACCACAATTTTCTGCTTTCACATATTGCTATCCTTGTATGTTAGTTTCCTAATGACCCGTTTGAAATATATTGAGAGTTTTTTCATGCATGAAAGTGTTCTTATATCTCTTTTCAGTTCAAGCGGATAAGTGGGGTTTTGTCGAATAGTGCAAGAATAAATAAATAATCGTTATTTACATCGTCAGGGTAAAAAGATAAAGGGAATGTACGCATTTTGTTATACGAAGTGATTGTGTTTAATAGATTTTCTTTCATCTTTTAAATCAGATATTGTATTTTGTCACGAGATAATGCATTTATGTGAGACAGTGTATATCTTATGTGTCATGGGTTTTTGTACTAGTAAAACATAAGAAGATTTTTTTTTTTTTTTTTTTTTTTTTTTTTTTTTTTTGTCATGTAGTATTATTTAAATAAATGTGAATAGTAACATTTTGCGTATATTCAAATAATGCATAAGTAAAAGAAACATTAAAAATAGAAAAAGTGTAATATGTTTTGTAATAAAAGAAGGTTAAATTCTTACCCTAATAATTTATTATTTGACAGACAAAAGGGTAAATATGTCCTAGTAAAATGTATTGAAATATGATTTTTTTTAAATTTTAATAAATCCAAAATGATTTATTTTGAAAACGGTTACATTTTTAATGGTATAACATTTTTATGAATTTTAGTATATGGATGATCATGAAATATAATATTTAATTAAATTCCTAATACTTAGTAAGAGTCACTTCTTCTACATGTTTATTGCAAAAATTATGCAATAGCTGTGTTTCATTGTTATATATATGTATGCTAACAGGCTTTACCCGCTTCGGAATTCCCTACTTTTAAATGAATTCGCAAGGATCAATACCATGTATTAATTAAAAAATAATAATAATAAAAAATAAACTCATTTAATCTGTCAAAATTTCGGTTTGTGTTCCCGCTGCCTCCGATAAAGACTCCCCGCCCAACAAATGTATTAACACACGTGGCTCGGTTGAGTATCCAATGACTTAGGCAACCTCTTTCCTGCCTGCACTATGTGGGATCCCAGTACTCAATGCATGCAGTTTGCCATACCCACGCGGCCTTCTCTTCCATGTATATTAATTGTACCGCCACGAATGTATGTGCAAGAAATTCCAGACACAAAAACAAAGCTACAGACCAAAAATCGATTTCCTTAGATAATTTAGAGCAGAATTATTAATGAAATTTTGTGTGTGTTTTGTTCACCTTCCTGCCCTTTCCTTTAGCCGTCGAAGTCAGGAATTTCAAAAAATAAAATCAAAGTTTGTGTTGTATACACCCACCCATAAAGCTCGATATTCCGAGGTAATTTGGGAAGAGTTTAGCTGTAAATTTGTTTTTTGCACCCTCCTGCTCTCGAAAAATTTCACAAAATGCCGCCAGAGTGCATTTTGGGTACATATAAATAACCCACACTCTGAAAAATTGTCGTATTTGGATAATTTGTACTAAAGCTATATTTGATTATTATTTTGGTCACCCGCCCCGCAGCCAAAGCTATGAAAGGGGAAATATCATAAAATCTCTTTTTATTGCGTATTGAGTACCTATAACCAACTCATATATCAAAAATCACCTTTTCTTTTCCCTCATCTTTAAAATTAAATATTCGATACAATCACTTTTTTTTTTTTTTTTTTTTTTTTTTTTTAAACTCGAATCTAGTTTCACCATGTGAAATGTTTTTATTGTGAAGTAATTCGGAGCTGTGTTACATTCGAAAATACTTTTTTTTTTTTTTTTTTTTTTTGCCATCTGCTGTCCTAGGGAGCAAAGGAGGAAATTTCGAAACACCCTGCGTCAATGACGGTCAGGTACCAAATAGAAACCTTCACACTTAAGTCTGTGACCCAATCTTTCATGCAATTCCCACGACGTATTAAGTCAGAGAGTTGATGTATTCTTTTATGTACTGAGTATAAATAAAAGTATCCCTGTTTGAGACGCCCTGTTAAGAAAAGCAGTTGACGCAACATCTTCGTATTTGGATGTTATACATATTAATTCATGGAAAATTAATTGGTATAAAATAAAAAATTTATTCTAACAATGGCATCTTGTTGAAAATGAGACGCGGTGATGGTTTAAAGTAAAGGAAATGACAAACGATACAATAAAATAAAGAATACGATGAATTGATAAATTATTATTATAATTCTTTGCACATAAACATACTAGAGAAATAATAGTATCAGGAAAAATGAAAGACACGCACGTAGTAACATATCAGCACACAAAAACTAGTGAACACAGAGAGTGTGTAAAAAGTGTAAATAGTAAAGTTAATTACCGACATCTCGTATTCTTTATTTAAATGGTAGTGTTATAGCACATTTTACTTAATTTAAACCTATTACAGCGCCACATTTTCATTTGATGACTTTTGTTAAAACTAATTTCTGTTTTTATGCTAATTAATTCCCCTTGGTCTTATATGTATAGCCTCAAACTATGAAGGTATTGTGTCAACTGCTACGCTCGCCAGGACGCCCCACATAGGGATACTCTAATTTGAGTTACTCTGTATTTATGTGAAGGATTATGTGAAACCACATAGTTTTCCCTCTTACCCTTTGGAGGAAAATGTCTAAAATTTTGGTTGTTATATTTTAAAGAAGCAATCTCTAGGATATTTGCTTTTTTTATCAAGTTCGGTCCCTCCTTTCCCTCTTAGGGGACGAATTTTGAAAAATGACTTCTTAGTATTTTTTTTTTTTTTTTTACGTCACAGAAGGAATGTTTTCATTAAATTTCGTGCTTCTAAAAATTGTCCTGTAGTTTGAATGCAAGTATTTTTAATAGTTTTCTCCCTTATTTAGTCCCAGAAATTCGACAGTTAAATAAAGAAAATGATGTTTAAAAAAATAGTTATACTCAAAATATATGTGTCGATGTTCGGATTAAGGCCAATTGTCTACTCTAGAGACATGGGCCTAAGGGGGATGTTCTCCATGGGGGTTTTTCTAAGAAGTCCTAGCCGGTATTTGCTTGACTTTCTGAGAAAACCATGAAGAACTCCGAACGGCTAGGTCGATGAGGACTAACTGGGATCGAACCCGGCACGTTCTGTTCATCATATTTGAGCGTAGACTAATTCGACTACTAGTGGACGACTACTAGTGGATTCGACTACTAGTGTGCCCTACCTTAAAGTGTAGGGCACAATGACTCCTGTTTCATGTGAACTGAGATTGAAAAAAGTGGCACGTCTGGTTTGTATACACAAGGTGAAATTAGACAAAGTTGTAAAAAACTCTAATATTTGATTAAATAAAATATTTTGTTAAAGTATTTGTTATATACCATGTATATACCAGAATGCATAAATTATTTTAATATAATACTATAAAATTCTAAAATAAACCATCTTGATATAAATTTCAATTATAATTTTGATTTTTTTCAATCATACATATTTAATGTATTTACAAAAACTTTTTATAAATTATCCATTATTGTCATATAAATTATCTGAGACATATTATAGAATACCATTTTTTAATTTATTGTTTATTTTTATGAAAAAATTTACAAATCTGACTATTTTTCAGAAAAACTGTGATTGGATACATTCGCAGAATGATTATCGCTATTTTAAAAATGCGTAATTCCTAAATCGGAAATTTAGCATGTAAATATTATTTCTTAAATAGTGATAATTCAATGTATTCAAACCCATTGCATTGAATAAATGATATGATGAAAAGTCATGTTTATTTGAGAAAAGTATCGAAAGAGTATATTTAAATAATGCTATTTAAATATAGAATAAGAAAATACATTAAGAAAACTAAAGGGAGGCCATGAACTCATCTGTAGCTCCTCAGAATATATTTAACAGTTGCAATAATACTTCCCTCCCCTACAAATCAAATTTATAGCAATAAACCTACCGAAAACTGATGAAAATAGAGAAGTTTCCCCCCAAAACAGTGGGTGATAGGGTAAAATGGACGACATATTGATATTCAAGCGGTCATATTACATAAGAATGTGAAAAAGTGTTGAGGCAGATTTTCATGCAGAGCAGTGTTATTTTGCTACTGTTATTTTCGAATAACAAAGTTAAACTCAACAAATCAGAAGAAAAATATTATAACAAACGATAATTAAAATGTCACTTAGAATTTGCAACAATTATTTACTATGAAATAAGTACCAATGATTTTATTTTAATTATTGATTAAAAAGTTATAACCTATAACAGAACAAGACATGCTAAGCATTAATTTGTTTTTAGAAAAAAAAATACGATTTAAAAATTTAAAAGTTTTTTTTTTTTTTTCAATTCTTTACTAAAAGTACTAGAAAGCTTTCAGAAGTCATTTTCTCTTTCATCATGAGGCCCACCAGCGGCCGAGCGGTTCTGCGCTTAAAGCTGGTAGACGTGAATTGCCGGATTGGATCTCAGGTTGCACGCATCGGCATAGATGTTCGGAGATTTCCGTGGTTTTCTCCGAAACTTGCGTAAATACGGGCTAGGACAACTTAGAAAGATCCCCTCGAGTGACACTCCCCTTCAGGCCTATGACCCTAGAGCAATCAATTGGCCTTAATCCCCACAGCCCAACCCAACCCAATCTTTTTATGATGAATTGCAATAGGGTGAATAAAAAATATAGTACACGCAGTACAAGATAGATATAAATAATTTAAAGACTGAAAACGTAATTCTTACACAACATATCAAATTAAACAACAGATTGAATTGCTAATACAGACTTTGAATTTCCATAATGATGAGTTGTTAGAAATATTTTTGTTAATGTTTTAGCTACTAATTCTAAGACACTAATCTATAATTCTATTTATTTATTTATTTTTTATTTATTTATTTATTTTTTTTTATTTTTTTTTTAAGAAGTGTAATTTCAAAAAGATTTAATTTATTAACTTATCTGCAAATTGTTGCAAGTATTCCTATGCCGTTGTCTATGTCATTTGATTGGACACACTGTAATTTTTGTTAAATATTATAAATTTTGTGAATTGTGTTTTGTGAATGTGTGAAGTTTACTTTAAAAATTCTCAATTTCTATAATCTGTTAAATTTACTTCTTTTGACCGTCATTCAAACTTCTTCTTTTTAATACTGAACTAATCTTGCATAAATAGCCTTAACATTTAAATTTTTGACCACTCGCCTCTCCGTAAATGACATAGAAAGTGAGTTATTTAACTTGACTTTAACAAACCTGTTAAATATCTAAATATATATTCACTAAGTTTTGCTTTAATATAAAGCTTTATTTGTTTTTTAAATAAAGAACATATATATATATATATATATATATATATATAAGCGAGTAAAAAAATAAAATATTATTAAGCAGGGTTCATGGTTATAAACCATAAAAAACTTAAGAAAAATGCAGTATGAAAAAAAAATTTAAGTAAATAAGCTTATCTCTTAAACATAATTTTATTAAAATATCTAGTCTAAATTATGTGTGTTTTTAAATTAAAACTTAAAGAGGAAATTACGTAAATAATGCTGGCAAATTGTTCAGTGAAATTTTTAAGAAAAGAAGGGGAAAAAAAATGTTGCTAAAGTTATAATATATGCACTCTTGGAATTTTTTGAAGATGGTGTTAAGCGATAAGTAGCATTATGTTTTATTTTTCAATTTTATAATTATAAATTCTTTCATGTTTGCAAAGCATTTAAAAATGTTTTCTTGAATATTATTATTTTATATTTGTATATATATATATATATATATATATATATATATATATATTATAAGAAAAGTGTATAAATTAATGCTTTTTCCTCAACAATTTTTTTATTTTTTTCTAAGTTTGCTAATTAAAAATTTTTCTAAAGCCTTAACGAGAAATATTTGAATGTCTCAAAATAAATACTTATTATCTAGTTTTAGGCAAATATTTTAAATACACCGTAATTTTCAGCGTATAACCTGTAGATGAGATGTGTCATTTCTCCATCAGAAATTTTATTTAACAGAAACGAATACATTTTTTTCGAAAGAACAGTTTGTACAAATATAACATTATTTGTCAATTAAAATTTCTGGTGCAAAACTAGCTTATGCAATATGCGGATTATGCACCGGAAATTACGGCAATACAATACATATTTTGAATGCAGGGCTACATTTTTTTTTAATTCTTTTTGTACCACTATTTCTAAAAAATAAACTGTATAACATTTTTACGTAGGTAAACCGACACTTTCCTTACATAAATTTATTATGAATTTTAAGTTATGAAAATAGCGGAACGAAAATAATAATAATAATAATAAAAATCTGCCTGTGGCAGCTCTGTGAATGCTTCGAATACTACGAACGATCATAAAGAAGAACGGGGCTAAAAATCCTCCGGAATAAATTAAAATGTTGCATCGTTGAATTGAGATGTTTGCAACAATGTTGCCAACTTGTACATATTTTTTTTTTTTTTTTTTTTTTTTATTATTTAATAATCACCGTTAATTTTGAAGAATGGTGTTTAATATATACGATAATCAAACAGACAAACAAAAAATTAGACAAACGCTATTTTTAAAAATTTAATGATAGATATAGAATATAGAAAACGTTCTTACTAGTTAGAAATACCGCTCTACATAAAGAGATAAAATTAAGGCAATCAGATTTTGAATTTGAGGACAAATATGGCGGCGTCCTCGAATCTCGAGGACGAAATAAATAAATCAACTAAAATTGTAATCTTTCAGTAAATTTTATGTATGAAGTACTTGAAAGAACTTACTTCAACTTATTTATTATACATATAATAAATTATTATGATAAAAAATTAATAACTTTATAATCGGCGTCCTCGAATGTCTTCTAAATTTTTCAGGACGAAGGTAGTTTTCGAGGACTGTTGTCGGAATTCGAGGACGTCTGGTCTGCTTAGATGAAATACAATTTTGTTGGAAACTCCTTTATTCAGTAATTAAGTATGTTGCTGTATGTTGTATGTATTTAAAATTATTAAAACAGCTGAGAAGTATGCGTCCATAGTTTTACGTGATTAGGAGAGAAAAAAAAGTAATTATTTTCAATCATAGGACAACGAGAAAAAGCAAAATCATCGTTTGGCATCATTTGTATGATTTATTCTTCAATTATTCATTGAAATTTTGCACAGAGCAATTTTTTTTTTTTCAGCTTATTTATACAGTTTTTATTTAAAAAACCCTTTGTCGACTTCGCCAACATTATTTTTCAAAATCCGTGAGAACACAGTTTTATCCGAGAAAATAAAAAACAAAAAACAAAAAAGGAAAAATATTACTATTTCTTTAGAGAAATGTAAGTTTAGCCTATATATGGACGATGCAAAAGTACTTCTTTGGCCTCTATGGTTTAACATAAGTTAAAAGTTTATGAATGATCGCATGGAAAACACTAATTTATCCAGGCATCTTGTATAGATGAAAAATATCTTTCATTAAATATCAGAGAGGCCTCAACTGAATATTCTCACCAAAACTGCAAAAGAACTACAGTATTTTACTGCTATCTTGCATGGAGAAAATTAATATGAAACATTTTATATATTAATTATATTTTTGCATATTAATCTCATGTTAACTTTTGAAATTTTTTAGACACAAATTATATGAATCACTTTTGTATTTTAAGATTATCTATGTGTGTATGTATATATGTATATATATATACATATATAGTTATGTATATGTGTGTTTATGTGATTTTGTGATTTTTTTTAACATTACAATATATTGTAAAAAAATCCATGCTTATCTTTCGAGTAAAATTATGTGTTTAATTATGGCCATTAATTTAAAAATTATATATTGATCGAAACGCAAAATTATATTTCAAGCCAATAAAACAATCTTATTTTAATTTTTTAAATTCTTTTTTATGATAAATATTTGACTGAAAACGTAAATATTAAATGAATAATTATCTAACATTTTCTATAAGATTATAAAATTTCTTACTTGATATGAAATAATAAACATTAGGATTAAAATATTAAAGATATATTAGATTTTGTAATTATTCTATTTAACTTTATTTCAAATCTAAATTAAGATGACTTTTAGATAAGCATGGAAACCGCGTTTAAATTTAATTCCGCTGACAGAATCGGTTGATTTGGTTGAGAAAATTTGTACAAATACTTTATTTCCGAACCATTTGTTAAGGATCCGATATTTTCCTGAATAGATTGGAACTTTAATTGAATATTTCATTGGATTTTATTTAGACTTTTAAAATGTTAAGTTTTATGCCTAAGATTTAATCATTTATTTTTAGCAATTTTTTTGCTTAAAATTATTATTTTCCCTAAAATTTGCTAATAGTTAACGAACGAAGAAATTGAATAAAGCGAGTTCATGTTTGAAATGCACTAAAATTATATTTTCTGAAGAAAGTACAAAGAACTACCAAAATGATTTACACAGAAGCAGGAGTCGTACCCACAGCTATAACCGATGCGAACATTTTCTTTAACATATAGCATAGACATAGAGCATACAGCATAGATGGCAACTTTTACTCTTTATGGCTCCCAGAAAACGGAAAATCATCTGTTGGAATTATTTATCTATTCGGATATATATATATATATATATATTTTATGTTTTGCATAGAAAATTAGCCACGTGAGGACAAAAAATAAATATAGAGAATTTTGTTTTATGGTATGAATATAAAACGGATATCAGAGAATATCTTTTACGCATAAGTTTTGTAAATATTGCAATCTTATAAATTAAAATAGAAAAGTGTATAATGTACAGAAAATATCCCTGTCAATATCAAATATAAAAATTTCTTTTTAACACACTTTGTGAGGTTTGCGTGGTTGCAAACTCCATCTTAAATAATCTATTAGATAACTAAATATATATAAATTAGGGGACGAGACTTGATTAAAATAAAATAAGTTTTTTATTTAACTGAAATAATGGGAGGTAAATCTAGCCTTTCAAACTCAAGCAGTAGAAACTTTAAGTAACTTTGGAAAATAACTACAAGAAATAACTTAGATAAATATAAAGTAACTCTCACCCAGAGAAGACAACAGATGTAGGTTGAAGGCTGCACTCTTTGACCACTGAACGATGTAAACACAAACTTGCCGCCTGGATTCCCACGGCGCAACAAATTTTACACACCACTTTTTTATATTCTTTAACTTCACTATCCACATCAGACTAGCAAACTTCAATAGCTAATAAAATCACCCTTTGTATAATAATCCAAATTCAACAATACACCAGAAACTATAGTTTATTCTAGCATAAGAACTAACCCATCTACACCACACTCTTTACGAAAAATACATTCCTATTTATCCTTTATTCCACCGGCTCATATCTCTTCACTTTAACAAAACTTTAAAGCCGCTTTGCGCCAACACTCCGCAATTTCCTTCCTTCATTGCAGCACTATGCTGACGCAAAACCATTCCAACCTAAAATTTCGCGGACTGCTGGCGTCGAAGAATTCAACTCTCCGATCTATTGCGTCGCTCGTTCCAACTCAATATAAAAAACTGTGGTGACCTACCATAGTCTCAACCTTACAACTTTATTTTTAGAATTAAACCACACACAGTGGGCTTCAATAAAATAAATAAATAAATATTTATGCATTTTTAACAGGTTACATATACCTCGAATATTAATTTTTATCAAAATTGTTAAAGTTTTGTAAAATCAAGAAATTAGCCAAGATACAGAAAGATGAAAACTCTTTTCATTACTTTGAAACTAAGCGCATTTAAATATGATTTTTACGCGTTGCTTATTCATAATTATAAAACTGTTTCGAGAATTTAATCTTTATAGGTATCTTTATTTACTTACATTAGAAAACCGAAATAAATGCTCCTCCTTCATTAAAGCGCTAACTACACGACTACGGCAGTAAATTAGAAGTTCATTACATTTAAAATGCAACAGATTTTCTTTAAATAATTATAGAAAAGCATATTTCCTGCACATTAGCAGATATATTTCTCTAGTAGTAAGAATGTGATGCATTTATTATTTGTTATTATATTATAATCTGCTTAATTTGAAATTTACGTGAATAAAGATTCAACACGATTTTAAATAATTCGTAATGAAAAATTTATTGTAATTCCCGTTAAGCTAAATAAAGGATTTATTAGTAACTTCATAAATAAAACAACAGAACTGTAATTAGCTTTATATTTAGATATAAAGTTCATATTTGAGGTTTAAAATATCGTACATAAATGTGTTTGTCGAACTTTATTACAAGAAATAAAGGTTATAAGCTTTACCTCTTCAGGGCAATGAATTTAAGTTCATTTAAAATCAAATGCCACCAGAGTCTGAGATCAAGATTAGAAGAAATGTAATAAATGAATGTTTTCAGGTATGGTAAAAAAGTAAAATGTTATATGAAGTTTCTAGGATGAATTTTTGCAGTTGAGAACATTAGGTGGTATAAAATATATACTACCGCCCCTTAAAGGGTTAAAGTACTTGGTTTGATTTAAAACAAGCATAAAACAGTTTGTTTTAAACTGTCCAATGTTACACACGTATAAACATGCACCTTCGTTTCAAAAACGACTGTATTCTTGTACGAAATGTAATATTTAACAATTTGTATAATGCAGTTGCGAAAAGAAAATATTTCATTCTTCCAAGTTATAATTTTAAAACATTTAAAGTAAAATTTTATTAATTTGTTGTTTTTAACTATTGATTGATTTATTCATAACCTCGCAACCCTACATTCTAGTATTATGTACACATAAAATTAATTAAATACACGTTTATCCTACACACATTAAGTTTTTCGAGACGCGTCCGTCTCAGCATTAGCTATCTTGTCCGGACTGCCTTTATCTTCTGTTAATGCCTTATTCTGGAATATATAACGCCACCTGCTAGCTGGGCCGCGGTAGCCTATTCGGTAGATCGCTGGGCTCGTAATTGGAAGATTGCGGATTCAGTACTCGAGCCGGCCAAAGACCGTGGTGTACACTAATGGTGACAGGTGCACGCAAAATCTGTCGTGGCCGCAATGTCCTCCAAGTTCCCATCAAAATTATACCTCTGGGGGGTCACTGAAGAGGGAGAGCCATCCCTTCTGTGGAGGATCAAAATTGTGATGGCATGTCTCCGGACCACCTCTAGGGGTGAGTCCCAGACCGTCGCCAATTGCCCATTGCGCAGCACTGGTGCGACGTAAAACCCAGCGCACTCCACAATGTGAGTGCGGCGCTGAGGGTAATGCAAATCATTACTTTTTCTCATGCCCACTAACTCTTGATTGGCGTATCCTTAACCCACCTAATAAACCTAACGACTGGCTTTTTAATATCGTTACCCGGCTTCCCCTACGTCAGAAACTAACCAGAATCTATAACTTCTTAATGCATCTTTACAATTTGACAAACTAATTTTTCAATCTTCCAAGGCAGTTACCAACTTTTCTCTTGGAGGACCATACAATTTTTCTTCACAAGCTTTTCCATGCGAGGGATCAAGGCTCCGTTCTTCTTTTCATATTCTTGTTCCTTGTCGCCCTCTGTCGTGTGAAAGCTCCGCTTTGGCGACCTCTGTAACCTTTTTTTTTTTTTTCTGTTTATGCAATAAACAACGGAGGAGGTTTAACCTTTAGACACGGGCTCTTTTAAATCACCACAGTGCCATCGGAGCCCCTCTCTAAAGGTTGAAATCGCTCAAAACCGCTGCATAGTGGTGAGCGGCCACCTTCGGTCTTAGAATCTTAGAATCTTAGAACCAACCAACCAACCAGTCACCTGCTAGCTATAGTTGTGTGTTCCATTATATATGAAACCTACCTACGTATACTTACCAGGTGGCATTATGTATTACAGAATCAAGCAAAAACAAAAGGGAAAGGCAATCCAGACAACGTAGCTGATGATGAGCCGAATACGCCTCGAAAGGCTTACTGTGCGAAGGATTAGAGGGTATTTTATTAATTTTATGCAACATAACTTTCCTTTTAATTATGTTTTATTATTACATTAAGTATATACACATAATGAAATATTGTATTTTGGTTTTGATAAATTTTAGCCTTATGCAATCTGCAGATTTCCTTTTCTTAAACAGTAAGCCCCACTTCTGGCTTTCCTCTTAAACGTTTGTATTTTTAATAAAATAATTTTTGGTATTCGTGTTCAAAATGATTTAATTTTCATTCCTAAAAAATCGATGCGGTACATGATGCTGGTACACATCTATTAGGCTCAGTAAAAGTAACTTCTAAAAGTAACTTCAAAGTGTCTTATTAATAAATATTTTAAAGAAAAAGTACGGCATTGAAAAATATTTTTTTTTTATTCTGTATATATTTATATATATATTTTTTTTTAATTAAATGATAAATGTCATTGAAGGACATTTTATTGATTGAGAAAACTATATAAATATGTAAGTAGATAAAGCTTTAAAATTTAAATGACCTAAGTTACAAGAGTAAAATATTTTTTTTAATGTAGCAGAAAAAAAAAAAAAAAAAAAAAAACAATTTTTAAGCAGTTTAATTTCCATAAATAAAAATTACCCTTTTTAATTTTTGAGCACTATGAAGTATAAAATTTTATTCCCGTATATTGCCATAATATAGAAAAGAAAGTTTTTGAAACATGAATATGAAATTTTGAATTTTTTTCTCCTGCACGAAAAAAAAAAAAAAAAAAAAAGTATGAGATATTTTAGTTGTCTGTGCGAGAGACGGAAATTTTGCGGAAGAAAATCGGGAAAATGGAAGAATCTGATTCTAGCCGATATTGATGAAAGCATCCGGGGAAAAAATAAAAGCTGTGATGATGGAAGCGAAAATTGAAAATAATCCATTTCTGAAAAGAATTCACATCCGATAGAGAAATATTCGATAAATTCTATGCTCGACGAGTAAATGCTTTTATGTTAGAAGGCAATAATCGGTTGAAAGGATAATAATGGATCATGGCAATTATGATTTGAAATTCTGCTATATATATATATTTTTTTTTTTCCTATCATGTTGATGTCACCGAGCTAATTTAATGCAGCAAGAACACACAATTTCATTTGGAAAGTTAATATTTATATTTTTTTCGTTTCTTTGTAAAAGTAGAATTCTCTTTTCTTTTAAATAAAAACAGTTAAACTTTCAGAAGTTTTTAAATGTGGTAGTTTCATTAACTTACATATATATATATTTTTAAATTAATTTAATTTAATTTTTTTTTTTTTTTTTTTTTTTTACTGGCAAAAGTAAAATAACCTATTACGGTCGCATTTTTTATTGCTAATATAAGTTTTTTTTAAAGAACTAATCTTAAAAAATAATAAGTAAAACGCAATCTGTATTCTTTTTTTTTTTTTTTTTTTTTATACTGAATAAACTATTACTATTAACTGATTTATTATTATTGCTGGAAAACCTGTATATAGATATGATACCAGCAAATTAGCTAAATATTGCATCGATTTTTACGCGTGTCGATGCTTTACATGTTTTAATAATTTATGTGTTGATTATTCCAATAAAAATCGAAGATTAAAAGATGGTATAGTTTTATAACGTTATAACAGTTTCCAAGTTCTTAATTTTTCCCGTAACATTACATCTCCTTCCTTCTTTTTATACCCTTCTTATAAAGAAAATTTTTCTTTCTATTTAACAGTAATTATATACTGAAGGACCTTACTATAGAAAAAAAGCAATGTTAAAAAAAAAATAATAATAAAATAAAATAAAATAATGACAGACACTAACAATACTACGGAATAAATAAAAAATACTCTACAAAGAAAGTGGTGTAAAAATGGTCGGTGCTAATAATACTACGCAATAAATTAAAAAGTTGGCATATCTGCTTTATTGTTAGTGAAGTTAATGAAAAAAACTGGTACTGAATTCAAGCGACATTCTCTAATCCTGCATGTGAATACAAAAAGACATATTAAAGATTCAGAGTTAAGATAACAATTAATGTTTATATACTTACTTACAAAACAGTTGAAAATAGATTATGAAGCAGTTTTAATTGACACATAATTCTGTACGTGGTGTGGTTTAAAACTCCGTTTGTAAATAGTGCATGTATTTATTAAGAAATTACAATAATAATAATAAGGCTTTATTAAATTTAAAAATTCCTTTAAATTATTCCAACAAACTTCGCCTATATCAATTATTATAATAATGAAAACAATAGTAATGCGAAAATATATTTTTTAGTAAATGAGTGTAATTTAGAAATCATATTGCTACATTTAATAGTCTCTATATAATTTTATTTCAAGAATTTCAGCTTACTATCTGATGTTTTAGGAAAAACAAAACCCTCAAAAATTTACTTTTTTTATTTGCATAATAAATGTAATCGAAAATTTATTTTTTGCGATTAAATTTCCTAGAACAGTTTAATCAAGTTTCTTGTCATAAAGTAAATTTTTTGAAAAATTAAAAGAACATACATATCGTCCTTTACGTTTCACATGTATAAAATAATTTTCTTTAATTATTTTAAACAACCATTATAGTCAACCAGTCATATTATTTAAGAACTTCTATAAACTTTTATGACGTGCATAGCCGTTCTCATAAATGAGAATTGAAATATGTGTGCAACACAACTATCGAATCTTAAACGGATGTCAACAAATAGTTTTTAACTTATAGCTTATTTTAAAAATTTTATTTATGATTGAAAACATAAAATCTCTTATCATATTTCCGAATAAAAGTTTATCTTAGGAAAAATATCATCGCTTTCTTTACTCATATTTTAAGAGATAAACTTTTTCAACCGACTCGAAAATCTTTTTGATCTCAGAAAATTGGATTACGAGAATAAAGCATGCGTCTAAAAATCTGCGATAATCAAATTATTGTATTATAAAGGACGAGGTATGGGGGAAAAAGAACTAAAAACTTTGTTATTTACTTGAAATATACGAAAATTATGTTTTAGTACGAATTACGTTATTCATGACAAACTAGGCATTCTGTAATCAGTATATACGAAATATGTCAAGTTTTATTAGCATCAAATTTAATTATGCAAATACGTAATATTTTAAAACAGTCATATTTGAAAGGTAAAACGAGAGATGGTTACATAACAAGCCAGAGACTATAAACAAAATATTAAAAAATACAGACGTATTTTGAAGTTTTAAGTTAACCTAATTTTTTCATTTATCCAGTTTTTGTTTTTAGGTAACCCAATTCATTCTTATAAAAGTTCAGGTTAAAAATTGAAATGTATGCACTTTTTATTTAATGACAGGTGATGTTTTATTAAAATTCTTTAACTGCTATTAAATTTTTGTTAATTAGAATATTTTTCATAGAATAAGAAATAATCGCATTGCTAAAATATATTTTAAATCATTTATTTTTTAAATTAACTGTTCCATTATCTACAGTCAGCTGCAAATGTATCCGAGTACTAGTAAAAATTCCTATATAAAAAAGTACTTTTAATACAGTTTTGTTAAATAAATCCTTGTCGAATTGTACATACTTATAAATTTTAAAATTGATAGAAAGTGGTTATATTTAAGTTTTTCATGTTGTGGCAGATCACGATTTTATTTTTTAATATTTTTTCAATATATTCCGATAATACAATCACAATATTTTATTTCTTTGCTACATAGAGAATTGTTATGACTCCAAAGAATTTATAAACTAGTAGCAAGAACACAGGGTCGATAAAATATATACAAAACTGTTTTTCCTATACAAATATCAGTGATAAACAAGAACAGACCTATGGCATATTTCTAAGTAGATTACTAAAAAATATGACAGAAAAGCAACAAGTAAGCCTCAAAAGAAAAGGATAAACTTGCATATGTGCTTTTGCTGTAAGCCTATGGAGAACAAATATTGAAAACAAATATCTTCTACAAGAAGGAATCTGTATTCACAATGTAACTGCCTTTTTACATAAAAGTCTCACTTTCAAAAGGAAAGAAAATCGCTGGTGTAAGATAATGTGAATCGAAAATATCGTACTTTTAGGGGGGATAGGGGGGGGGATAGAGCAAACCGAAAGTTTGCAAAGATAAAATACTATAGCTGAAAACTGAAGAAAAATAAAATAAAAGTTCTGGCAGTATTAATACTGAGGATATTTCCTTTGTTCAGTTCATGAAAGAGTATATATTTTTTAAAATATACACTATCTACCAATAAGTACTTGATAGCTTTCGAATTTAGACGTTTTGACGATTATCTAAAAGAGTTCTTCAGGAATCCTCTTGAAATTTTAGTAGTAAAAAGAGTATGTTATACATCAGATATTTCAACAACAGTTGTGTCCTGAAGAGGAAAAAGGAACCAATAAAAAATTAAACAAATGTCAAAATGTTTTAGATTACCCTGTTTCCAGGGATGTATCACAAGACATACTTTGCCCAAAAATGTTTGGGCCCGGGCAAGGGCGTAGCAGTAATGCCGCTAGGGAGGGCAACTTTAAAATTTCAAACAGGAAAGTATGTCTTGTGATGCATCCCTGGAAACGTCTCTTCAAGACAATGAATTTGATATAGATAGTTTTGTACAGCAATGATTATTAAAGGGGATGCATAAGTATAAAATCCACATTTCAAAAGTCTAAAAACTCAAGTATTTCTTTTAATATTCCTCTTAGGGCAAAACTATTTATGTCAAATTCATTGTTTTGAAGAGACGTTTTCAGGAATATATCACAAGACATACCTTCTTATTTGAAATTTTAAAGTTGCCTTCCGTAGCGGCTTCTTTAGCCTCCCCGGGCCCAAACTTTTTTCACCAAAAGAGGTCCCTCTCGAATTTATTGAACACGTCCTTTGCCATTTTCACCATTCCTATTCATTTTCGAGTTAGTAGGGGTATGTGGGATTTTTGGAACACCCTGTATATATATATACGTATATATATACACATGTTTCTCTTCAAAAAATCTGTTTCATGTATAAAGAGAAATAAAAGATAAAACGATGTTTATCATCATCACAAAAAAAAAAAGAAAAATTAGTTTTTAAATTTAAGGTTTCATCTAAAAAAACTTACACAGTAGCAATATTTCTCACAGTATCTAAGAAGAGTACTATAAACAAAATGTTGTGTGTTTTTTTGCTTGAGAACGTGCATATAAAAATTAAAGATTTATCAGCTTATGGAAATGAAGTAAAGTGAAACTTGGGAGAAATAAATATTCAGAATAATTTATCTACTATGTCCGACTTGTTGTAAAAAAGTACAGAGAGGATAATTAAGAAAAGTTTATTGTTTGTTGTAGTTTGATAAAGAAGATTAATGGCGTTTGACAGAACAGCAGTAAAAATTGAAAAAGGAGCTTAGTTATGCAATAAATCAAAAAAAAAAAAGTTCTCTTCTAAAGATGGTTTCTTTGTAGGATATTTTCGCCGAAGCATCATTTCTTTTCAGAAGGAAATTAAAAAAAAATTCTGAAGTCTCTGAATGAAAGAAGAAATAAGTAAATAAAGAATGGTAAAGCGTAAAGAGAGCATTAGTCAATATTTGAAATATTTTTAAACATATTTTAGAATTTATTCATTATAAAACATATATTTGGAATTCACGATATAAAGTCCGTCCCAAAATTAGAGCGACAAACATTAAGAGATCTAGGGCACTTCATAAGGATTCACAATTACATAGAAACTGATGTCAGCAAATGTCGTTTTAACTTTTTAAGAACCGGGTGTTTTGGGGAATTTTTAACAAATGTGGGCGTGGCTTTTAAATTATTAATTTTTAATAAGTATTGTTTCGAGAAAATGATTACATAAAAAAATATACACAGTAATAATGCTTTTTCTGATCAATGTAATTAAAGCAACTATTTTATTATAAGAATACTGTGTATGTTTTTGTGAAATGATGGATTGTACAAGATTTTAAAATTTACAATGCAGGCGGAGTTACAAATTATCAAAAACAAGACTACATATGAGAAGTCGATAATAATCATATATGGTGGCAGGTGTTAAAAACAAGAGAATGCATCTATCTATCTTATACTATTAAGTGAGCAGTATTTGTATATATATATGTATATTTCACTGTTCTCGAAAACGGCAGCTCGGACAGTCACGTGATTTAACACAAAGGCGCCTTCCGAAGGGTCATTGTGTACAGGGAAGTCAGATTTTCGAATTTTTGATTAGTTTTCTTTTAATTAATAAAAATATGAAAATAAAGCTTCCCATTTCTATAATGACGCAGAATAGAAAATCTTTGGTGAGATTTTATTGGTTTATTTGATTTTCATTGATTTGAGTATATTTTACATTGAACTACAGCTACGTTATGAGGAATTACAACCGATTTGATTGGTTTATTTGATTTTCTTTGATTTGAGTGTATTTTACGTTGAACAAGAGCTACTTTATGAGGAATTACGAAAGATTTGATTGGTTTATTTGATTTCCATTGATTTGAGTGTATTTTACATTGAACTAGAGCTACGTTATGAGGAATTACGAGAGATTTGATTGGTTTATTTCATTTTTATTGATTTGAGTGTATTTTACGTTGACCTAGAGCTAAGTTATGAGGAATTACAAGAGATTTGATTGGTTTATTTCATTTTTATTGATTTGAGTGTATTTTACGTTGACCTAGAGCTACGCTTTCAAGAATTACAAGAGATTTCATTGGTTTATTTGATTTTCATTGCTTTGAGTGTATTTTATATTGAACTAGAGCTTCGTTTTGAGGAATTACGAGAAATTTGATTGGCTTATTTGATTTTCATTGATTTGAGTGTATTTTATGTTGAACTAGAGCTACGTTATGAGGAATTAAAGGAGATTTGATTGGTTTATTTGATTTATATTGATTTGAGGTAGGGGTGTCCAGTGCTTTTTTTTTTTTTTTTTTTTAACATGCTTGGCAGTGATAGCAGCTAAAACGAGTTTCGTGCGTTTTTAGATTCATGCACAGAGAGGTAGGAGTGTCTAGTAATGTTTTTTTTTTTTTTTTTTTTTTTTTTTGCTTTAACATGCTTGATAGTGATTGCCGCGGAATCGAGTTTCGTGTGTTCTGAGATTCTTGCACAGCGAAGTAGGGCTGTCCAGTGATTTTTTTTTTTTCATGTGCGTGAAGCGTACATACGTGCGTTATAGTGATTGCTGCGAAAACAACTTACGTGCGTTCTCTGATTCGACCATTCATTGAATAGTGACTTTTACTGTACGTGTAACAGCTTCAACTGTTTCCAGAATATTCGAATAATTAACATTTCTATATGACTGTTTTCGAGAATATTCGTTTTAATAATAGTTTTTTTTGTACAAATTCAAGAAGTTAAAAAAATGTTTGATATTGTCAAACAATGCGTATATGGCAATCCCATACTAAAACTGTGAAGAAAATAGTCGCCAATCGAAATGTATTTATTTAAACGTTTCAATTATTCAATTAAAAAGAAGTCCTTAAAATATAGTGCCCAGCGAAGCGGACGAAGCCTTCTAGTATTCACTTAAAACTTGTAGCTCTACCGTTTGTACCACCCACATGTATTTAAAAATACTCGAAAACACCCGGTTTTTAAAGGGTTAAGATGATATTTGCGGACATGATTTCCTATGCAATTCCCATGAGTTCCTATGCGGACATCAGCTCCTATGCATGAGTTCGTCTTAAAGTTTGTTGCTGTAATTTTGGACACACTGTATAGTTTTATTTTTAAATAGAAGTTAGATTGCTACGGAATATAAGATTATAAATTATAATATCGAACTGAGTGGATATATTCTATATTAATGGATTACAACTGCTTTTAATTGATTTACTTTGAACATCAAAATCCGCGTTCTTTTCTTTGTCATTTTTCACATACATTTTATTTTTGTAGTATGTCTAAGGATATAAATTGAAATCGTTCCATATGTAAGTAGTTTCTTCAAGCAACCTTAACTTAACTGCAGATAAATGAGAATTCTTAAATATTATTATAATAGTGGTAAAATTTCTTATTAAAATATTTAGACACACCATACATTTTATTATAATAGTATTGAAATTATTTTTTAATAATAATTAACGATCAATATATGTCAGCAACAGCTATATTCGTATTTTTAGATGATTTAAAGATTCTGTGAAAGTGATGGATCTAGCAAAAAAAAAAAAAAAAAAATGTTTATGTAATTTTGAAATACAGATAGAGATCAATGATTTTTATAAATGTTTTACTAAGAAATTAAGTTTGATTACTACGATCAAACTTAAGCATCTTAATCTAATTTGTATTTGTGCCAGTCACCTACAAAAATTTAAATTAGTCCCTTAAAAGTTTTAAAAGTTCCGTGCTCAATGGCTACTTTTCCCTTCTAAATATAGGATAATTTTTCATAATTTTTAAATTTACACATGATTTTACTTTATTTTTGTTCATTTCTTAAAAGAATTAATTGAAGCATGCACTGGTTTATTCTCTATTTCGTCATAATTATATCATGTAATATTAAAAATTAATATGATGTATAATATTGATTTCTTGTTACAGTATTACTTTTCGTTACTTTCTTTTTTAAGCAGCCACCCAATTATTCTCTTAATTATTCTCGCGTTTACTTTAAATGCATTTTGTAATACCAGAATGTTTTACATAATTTATAAGTAAGACGTTACTTCGTTTGCTTATATTTTTATTATAGTCATACCTGTTATATGGTAATGTTATCGGTACTTTATTAGTGATTCCTGATTTTACCTTTGCGTTTTACTTAAAATACGAATTTGTCTTATATATGTGTGTAAATCTGCATAAATAAGATAACTTTCAAATTTTCACCATCAACTAATTTCAACTTAAAACTATAATAGTATCCTGTTAAATGGAAAAAATGTTTTTCGTTTACACTAGGTATCCCACAAAAAATGGTAATAACGCTTTCATAGGAAATTAAAATCTATAGTTTTGGGGCTAAAAATTGGATAAAACACGTCAACATTAAAAGTTAGAAGAGATATCTGTAATATCTGGATTTAAAATTTATAAATTCCCATTAAAATCTTAAGAAAATACAAAGAACTAATGAACCCGTGTTGTTAGATATTGTCCATGTTTTATTTTATTCTCTGTTAGATATTGTCCATGTTTTATTTATTTCTCTCATTTTTATATTTTAACTCACGTGATGTATTTTTGTTATTGTAAAAAAAAAAAAAAAGATCATTGAGATGATGCTCGTGAGCGTGCATCTAGTTTTTTTTTTTTTTTCTGAGTATTCAAATTTTTCAATGGAATATAAGCAGAAAATAGATTTTGTTGTTAGAATTTATTTAGTTTTTTAGAAAGCTTAGAATATTAAAATAACTTCTTCTGTATGCTTTAAATTTATTTGGCGTCCGCGATTATATCTAGTAAGCTAGAAAGTTAAAATAACTTTCTTTTTGTACGCTTAAATAACATTTTGTGACGTCCGCGACAGGACGAAGTAAAACAATATGTTTAAAGTAATTAAAGGTTTTAGAAAAGCCGATCTGAAGTTTGTAGCGGAAGAGCTTGGCAAAATAATTCCTCCTGAATGTACTATTGCTACTTTAAAGGAAATTATCTTGAATAGCAACGAATATAAAAATGATCCCACTTTTGTGCAAGAAATTTTATCAACGGCTGTTGTTGAGAGGCAAGAAAGAGAAAAATTGAAACTAGAGCAAGAAAAAGATCTACAGCAACAAAAATTTAAATTTGAACAAGAGGAGAAACTTAAGCTTGAACAACAAAGACTTAAACTTGAACAAGAAGGAAAAATTCAATTAGAAAAGCTTAATCTAGAATTAGAGATAAAGAAGATGGAATTAGACCAACAGTTGGAATTGGCTAGAATGCAGTCCCAGGCTCACATTCAGGGGGAGTCAATTTTAACTGTTAGTGAAAATAATTCATCTAGAAGAAAAATTTCCTTACCCAAGTTACAATTCCGACAATTTGATGGGGATTTAAAAGAATGGCTACCATTCTGGAGTCAGTTTGAGCAGATAGATAAAGATAACGATATTCCTCCAGAAAACAAATTCCAGTACCTCATTCAAGCAACGGTCGCTGGTTCCAGAGCACGAGAAGTTGTAGACAGTTTTTCGCCAACTGGCGCCAACTATGCCAAAGTTATAGAGAGTCTAAAAGCTCGTTATGGAAGAGATGATCTTCTAGTTGAAGTGTACGTTAGAGAATTATTAAAATTAATTATAGTTGCTCATACAAGAGAAAAAATTTCTCTTACTTCATTGTACGATAAACTTGAATCATATTTAAGGGCTCTTGAAACGTTGGGTGTCACTACTGATAAATGCGCTTCTATATTATATCCTATGGTAGAATCCTGTTTTCCAGCTGAATTTTTGAAAGCTTGGAATAGAAGTAACATTGTTTCTACTAGTTCTGATGCGAAAGAACGGTTGGACAATTTGATGCAATTTCTCAAATGTGAAGTTGAAGGAGATGAAAGAATAAATTTGGCGGTCGCCGGTTTTGGTCTGGCAAGGAAAAATGATGACCGAAATTATAGAAAAAGAAGGACTTATACTGATGTTGTTAAGCCTATACCCACTGCCTCTACTTTATTAACGACTTCTTTTAAACAGGATCTAAAGAAAAATTGTGTGTTTTGTGATGGAAAGCATATGAGTTCAGACTGTTTTACGGCACGAAAGATGAGTTTTAATGAGAAACAGAATGTTCTAAAGGATAAGAAGTGCTGTTTCCTCTGTTTGGGGTCAGGTCACACTACCAAACAGTGTAAAGCTGTCCTGAAGTGTTTTATCTGTGATAGAAAACATTCCACCGTGATGTGCCAAAGTCTTGATAAAGGCAAAACAAATGAAAGAGAAGAGAAAGAAAAGTCAAATGAAAGTGAAGTAAATATGGCAAATTTCAATAAAAATCCAAGGGTATTTCTTCAAACTCTCAAAGCAAAAGTCGTCTCTGATAATAAAGAAAAGGATATTCGTCTAATTTTAGATACTGGTTCACAAAGATCGTATATTTTGAAGAAATTAGCAGAAGAAATGAAATATGCAGCCATTAAAAAAGAAAAGGTTGTACATTCACTTTTTGGCGGAGTCTCAACCAAAGAATATGAACATAACTTTTATAAAATAAGATTAAGAGATTTGACAGGGAAATTCAGATGCAATTTTGAGGTTTTGGATCAAAATATTATATGTGAAAATGTTAAACCTGTGGGAAAAGGTTCTTGGCTGAAAGAATTGGCCGAGAAAGACATTGTTTTGACAGATGTTGGCGATGCAGATGAATCTATTCAAGTACTGATTGGAGCTGATATAATCGGTAAACTATTGACAGGTCGAAGAGAAGTGTTGTCTTCTGGGCTAGTTGCAATGGAAACATTTTTTGGCTGGACATTAATGGGAAACGTTCCTCAAGAAAGTTCATCTAAAGAAAATTTAGCGCTATCAGTTACTTCCATGTTTGTAAAAGAAGCAGAAATTTCCGACTTATGGAGATTAGATTTACTTGGAATAAGTGATCCAATCGAAAAGCTACCTAAGATGGAAATAGATCGTCAAGTGAAAGAACACTTTCTACATACAGTAACACGGAATAAAGACGGTCGTTATGAAATATCCTTGCCATGGGCTGAAGATAAACCACCTTTACCTGATAATTTGTATTTAGCCAAGAAAAGGTTAACCAATGTCACACAAAAACTACTTGCGAGTAATATTTATGAAAAATATGAGGAAGTACTTTTAGGATAGCTTGGCGACAAAATTATTGAAGAGGTCCCTGAATGTGAAAGGTCCTTTTATGGACACTACTTACCTCATCGACCAGTTATAAAGGAGAATAGCACTACTCCAATTCGTCCAGTATTTGACGCATCAGCAAGAATCCAAAACCATCCATCTTTGAATCAATGTCTACACTGCGGTCCAAATCTCATTGAATTAATTCCTGCCATACTTTTGCGATTTAGAGAAAATAAATTCGGTGTCTTAGCTGATATCAAGAAAGCGTTTTTGCAAATAAGCATCCGGAAAGAAGATTGGGATTTTTTACGTTTCCTCTGGTGGAGCAATCCAGAACAAAGTGAGCTTAGAATATTTCGTCATGCTAGAGTCGTTTTTGGAGTCAAGAGTTCACCTTTTTTGCTAGCTTCAGTAATAGAATACCATATTAAAAATGATGAAGAATACGACCCAGAACTTAAGCAAAGATTGTTGAGAAGCTTCTATGTTGACAATGTTGTTACGAGTGTCCGTACAGAGGAAGAGTTAAAGAGATTTATTAATTGCTCTAAAAACCTAATGTCTAAAGGCGGATTCGACCTAAGAGGATGGGAACATACAGAAGAGAGAAAGGACACGGAACACGGTAAAGAAGCTGTTGTACTTGGATTACACTGGAACAGATTTTCGGACATTTTAAAGGTCAATGTATCCTGGACGAAAGATGTAAATCTGGAGAAAATAACAAAACGTACTATGTTATCAGTGGCACATAAAGTTTTTGATCCAATTGGTTTTACTTCACCAGTCATGATCTGCCCCAAGATGATGTTACAGAAAACCTGGAAAATTGGTTTAACCTGGGATGAAGAAATTACCGGGGATCTAAAAAACGAGTTTATCGGATGGTTTCGTGAATTAAATATATTGGAAGAAATTGAGATTCCGCGATACATTCAAGTCACTCCAGATAATTTAAAAAAATGTACTCTTCATACATTTTGTGATGCTAGTAATCAGGCTTATGCTGCTGTTGTATTTTTGAGAATAGAAAAAGCTGATTAAGTGAAATTATTCCTTCTGGCTGCCAAATCCCGCATCAGTCCTTTAAAGTGCCCAACTATACCTCGAATGGAGCTTTTTGCGGCTTTGATTGGTGCTAGATTATCGAAATCAGTAACAGATGCATTCAGTTGGGAAAATATGGAAATATATTTTTGGAGTGATTCCACGACAGTTCTTGCATGGATAATCAGAGAAGAGAACTGGTCAGTTTTCGTCAGGAACCGAGTTCAAGAAATAAGGAGTTTGACTGATCCTTCTTTATGGAAATATATTCCCAGTGAAATTAACCCATCGGATCTACCCTCTAGAGGTTGTAAAGCCAAACAACTTGTCTCTCTCAAATGGTGGGAGGGTCCATCGTGGCTTAAGAATCCATATGAGTATAATAAACATATGGATTTCATCTGCCAGAATATAAATGAAGAAGACGTTGAAAGAGAAAAGTTAAAATCTACAAAATTACTGATAAATGTAGATGAAAATTCCCAGAATACTTGGTACTATCACTATTTTTCATGTTATGAGAAAATCGTTCGCCTTATGGGATGGATTCTCCGTTTTAAACATAATACTTGTAATACAAAGGATAAAGTGAAAGGAGAATTGACAAGTCAGGAATTTCACAAAGCAGAAATGAAAATAGCGTGGATGATTCAGAAAGAAGCTTTTTCCTCTAAAGATTATGAGAAATTGAAAACTCTTGAGACTTTCAAAGATGAGGAAGATATAATACGCGTGAAAACTAAAATTTTGTACAGACAAGACAAGAAGGATTTTCTCACACCTATCGTTCTACCATCTAATCATGAAGTTGTTAAACGACTAATTTCATATTTTCATCTGAAAAATTGTCACGCAGGTCCTCAGATACTTTTTAATTTGATTAGAGAAAAATATTGGATTTTGAATGGAAGAAGAACTGTGACATCTGTTTTATCTAAATGTACAACTTGTAAAAGATTCAACTCTAAGAACGTGGAATCTTCGCCTATTTCTCTACCAGAAAATCGAGTAAAAGATGCAGCTGTGTTTCAGATCATTGGTATTGATATGGCTGGTCCTTTGTTTCCGAAAGACAATCAAAAGAGTTGGGTTATCTTGTTCACATGTGCTATCTATCGGGCAGTACATTTTGAGCTTGTTACATCAGCATCTACCGAGGTTTTTTTGATGGCTTTAAGAAGATTTATATCTCGTAGAGGAAGATGTTCCATTATATATTGCGATAATGGCTCTAATTTTGTTGGTGCAGCCAACTATTTGAAACGACTGAACTGGAATCATATACAAAAGGATGGAGCAACCAATTCAATTGAATGGAAATTCAATCCGCCAACTGCGGCGTGGTGGGGCGGATGGTGGGAGAGGCTCATCAGACTGATGAAAGATCTATTAAAAGAGTCCTTGGGCGAGCGTGCTTGAATTATGAAGAAATGATTACTGTATTGTCTAATTGCGAAAGCATTATCAATTCTCGACCTTTGACTTACATGTCAGAGCAAAAATCTATTAAGCCAATTTCTCCTGCCATGTTTTTGAAAGATATTCATGAATATATTGTACCAGACATTGATGCAGTCGAGGGAAACTCTTTCAAACGAAGGCTTAAATATAGACAAGCACTGCAGAAAAGTTTAAGAAATCGATTTAGATCAGAGTATTTGGGTTTACTTATTCAGCGACCGAATGTGAGAAGAAGCCAACAGACAGTTTCTGTAGGAGACATTGTATTGGTGGGAGCGGACAATAAAAAAAGGATGCACTGGCCATTAGGACGCATCATAGAGCTTATTCATGGCAAAGATGGAAAAGTGCGCCTAGTAAAGTTACAAACATCTCATTCAGAGATACTTCGACCAATACAAAGAATCTATCCTCTAGAAGTATCATCTAGTGACGGTGCTGAAAATACGTTTCCTAATCCAGCTGTGAAGGAAGCACAAATTGAAAAGCCTTTGGAGGATAAGTCCTGCAGGGAACTTAGAAAGACTAGATCTGGAAGACTAATTAAAATGCCAGATAGACTGATTTTATGAAGTTTATGAAATCTTCTAGAGATGTCAAAATGTAGAGTTTTGATTATAAGATATAATCAAAAGGTGGGAGGATGTTAGATATTGTCCATGTTTTATTTATTTCTCTCATTTTTATATTTTAACTCACGTGATGTATTTTTGTTATTGTAAAAAAAAAAAAAGATTATTGAGATGATGCTCGTGAGCGTGCATCTAGTTTTTTTTTTTCTGAGTATTCAAATTTTTCAATGGAATAAAAGCAAAAAATAGATTTTGTTGTTAGAATTTATTTAGTTTTTTAGAAAGCTTAGAAGTTTAAAATAACTTCTTCTGTATGCTTTAAATTTATTTGGCGTCCGCGATTATATCTAGTAAGCTAGACAGTTAAAATAACTTTCTTTTTGTACGCTTAAATAACACGTGTGAATTTTTTGCACTTCTTTTTTCTCTTATTCGAATCGAAAATTTAAAACTTATAAACTGTATGCCAGTTTCCTCACCAAATTTAAATTATAATTCATCAGAATATAAATTATTATTTGAACCAAATGAATATTGTGGGATGAAACACTAATGATAGCTAATATATATATATATATATCTCAAAAAATTAATAATTAAATAAATCAGAAATTCAATATAAGGCAAGTTAAATAAATAAATAAATAAATAATAATAAATAATAATAAATAAATAAATAATTAAATATGTCACAGACAAAATTTAGTTTAGTACGACAGGATTAACATGTGATAATTGTGTACATTCAGATAAATTATTGTTCTCTTAACTTTATGGGAAAAGATTGCGTTTATTGTCATACATAGTGTTTTGGATTAGCTCATAAATCAAGATCCATAATTTCTAATTCTTCGATGTATTCTTTCCTGCTTTCTGAATTAAAATCTACATTAAAATCCCTGACCAAAAAATTAAACCAATTGAATTAAACAAAAAATTATTTATTTTTATTTATTTAACTATAGTGTAAAAAATAGTTTACTTCATGATGTTGAATACGATTGTTTTAAAAAAAACTTCAGTTTATGAAAATGGCGTCAGATTTAATATTCATTACGCATGTAAGAAAAATGGCTAATTCGAACATTTCACAGTGTTTTTTCTTTTTAATCTAGTTTTTGAACGGTTTGATTTTTTTTTCACTAGGGGGCTCTGCCCCCTGCTCACTCCTTTCACCTAATCCCGAGGGTGTCTTCGTCTGCCTCCGACTCGGTTCATTTATTAAACAATGTGGTGCTCAGCTCGCCTATTCGCTACTTTGCCTTTCACTGAAAAGGAATATTACTAGTACATGACACAAGACAAACGCAGAAAAATGTTATAGAAATTCCTGTATTCAATGTCAAATTGAAGTACATAATATTTAGTACCATTTTTCTTTAATGAAATAATATGCTAAAAATTAGTAATTTTTTCCAGAATGGAAAAAAATTAGTAATATCTGGACTATTTTAAGTTACAGTTTAAATATTTTCACCTAAGTGAATTTAAAATTTTTGTCGCTAGTTGTTGATGATTGTTTTGGTATAATTGCTTGTTTAAAAAAAAAAAAAAAAAAAAAATCTAGTTCTTTTTTTTTTTTTTTTTTTTTTTTTTTGGTAATGCCTATACATTTTACCATTGAATTTTTTAGTTAATTTAGGGCAGTATAGAATACTTTTTATATATTTTTTAATGTAGAGCTAGATAATAATTTTGCACATTCGAAAATATCTCAAATAAGAAAAGTTTATTATCATTATTTTAATTTGGAAAAAAATTTTGCAGCTTTAATTTTTCATTCTATTCTACCTATTTCTTAAAATAAGGAAGGGTAAAATCTACTCGGTTCTTTATACAGTTTTAGACGATGAATTTTTTTCTTGCTACGATTAGAAATGTGAAATGATCATAGACATGTCTAAATCTGTAATGTTAAAAAATTACCAGTGCTAAGTTAGAAGATGCTGTCATTTATAAATGAGTTTAAGTTTGAATCTAAAATATTTTTCTATAACAAAATATATCTGAATTATTTTAAAATATGTTTTTAAATAAAAAAGATAAGTTTTAAAAAATGCAGTCAGTTGTACAGACACGGCATTATTTCATTATTCACGTATATATATATATATATACAGTGAAACTTGAATAATTTGAACTTGTTTAATTCGAAATTCTGGATAATTCGAATTTTTTACTCGGTATGTTGAATTTTGTATTAAAATAATATTAAAAAATCACGGATAATTCGAATTTTATTTTGAATAATTCGAATTTTTCATACGATTACCTTTAAAATATTACAGTAAAATTTGTTCCCGAGATTATTCTTAGCTAAAGTGCATTTTTTTTTTTTTTTTTTTTTTCAGTCTTTCAAAAGAAGGATGAGGAAATACTCCTACCTAGTGCATCAGAAGAAGATATGGTCCATACACATGTACTTCGAAGGTTTTTTTTTTGAATTGAAAGCCATGTCTAAGGTAGAATATTCTGTTTTTGTATCAATTGATAGGTTGAAGTCATATGCTATGACACAAAGATTGTACTTAAAGAAGCAACCAAAAATATCTATTTTAAAAAAAGTGTTGAATAATTAAGCTCTTAAAAAAATATGGATTTAATGGGGGGGGGGGATATGTAGCAGTATTTTTAGATATAAAGTTTATGTTTTAAATCTTTGATCGTAGAGTTTTATTTTTATTTTTTTTAATTTATCTCTTCTTTTTAACAAAATAGTATATGCAATTCGAAGTTTTGGATATTTCGAATTTTTTTCTGGTCCCTCCAGCTTCGAATTACCCAAGTTCTAATGTATTATCCTTCATCATTCCTCCATCTCTTGTTCTTTTTGAATCCTATAGTAATCCTTTACATTCGTACGTTACTTCTGTATTGCGAATTTACGAATCTCATAATTTTGTATTTATTAAATCAAAATTTAATAAAAATAAAATTTTATGAAAATGTAATAAAAAATAATTTTAATTGATTAGTTGTTATCTAAATTAGCAGAACCATTTTAATTTAAATTTTATTATTACTCAATAGTATAGCAGTTAACTACGACTCTTCATCTAACTGTGAATTTAACTCTCCTTGGCCTCGTGGCTATTTTGGTATGTTTGAAAATTCATACTATTGCATAGTAAGTAATAATTTTAGTTATATTATTTATTCTCAGGATTAATTTTATTTTTTATGTAATATTGGTGATTGTAGAATTTAAAAGTATGTTTGTCTCTTGGTTTCTACTCTTTAGCAAATTGCATACAGTAAGGCAGAAATAGCCCCTAATTTGCATGCAACATTCAATCTATGCCCTTAAAAAAGTAATGTAAAAAGATGTATATATATATATATTTTCCAGAAATCTTTATTTATGCTCTTTCTAGTTCTTTATCTGATACTTGGTTTCATCCACTGGAATGTTGGAAAAGGTTTTCAATAAATAAATAAACAAATATATATATATATATATATATATATTTAAATTATGATAAGGGAAAAAATGAAAGTGGAATGCATAAACAACCAAAGCAGATAATTTTAAAAGTGTTAATACAAGAAAATGTTTAAATTCAACACTATTCAAGCCAATTTTTCAACAAAGCTGTGTCGTAAAATTTTGGCTTGAATAGTGTTGAATTTAACCCTTTTCTTGTTTATTAACACTTATAAATTTATTTGCTTTGGTTGTTTATGCATTCCACTTTCATTTTTTTCGCTTATCATAATTTAAATTTAATTGTTTATTATGTCTCTATAAATTCAGTGCTGTTTTATGCGCCTATTTTTATGCAAATAAAATTTGTCATTTATTTTGAATTTAATATATATATATATAAACAACATAGGAAATTGCCAATAGGAAAATTAATTTCTAAAAGTAGAAAAAAAAATATTTGCAGATGACAAATTACAATCCTAAATTAATTTTTTCATTGAAAATATTTAAGACAACGCTTTTTATTATTTATTTGAAGCCGACGAATTTCTTTGTCATATCAATTTCAGCACTGAAATTTATTTCACTTTTTAACATTCTTGATCACATTTTAATTTTCTTGAAAAAATAACGTCATAACAAAGAAAGAACCAAGATTCGAAGAAACTCTTTGCAAGATGCCAAATAACACTTTATTAACCAGACATTTTTAATTAATAACTTAAGAGAATATATTTGAGGTGATATAAATTAATAACTTACTGAAATATCGTCCTTGGAGTATTGGGCACACATCCATACCTCTCATAATACGGAGAAAAAAATGCGGTCACAGACAAAAAAAAAAAAAAAAAAAAAAAAAAACTGATACCAGCAACAGAAACATTTTTTTAATATATAAACATAAATAGGAGATTTTTCTTTAAATAGTTATTTTACTACTGGTCATTCCAATAGTTAACAATCGTATTTTTTAAATATGTAAAAGTTTTTATAATTACATACAATCACTGTCTTATCCCTCAAATTTTATAAAAGAAAATTGTTATATGTTCAGGTTTTTCGACACACACACACACACACAAAATCATATTAATCATTTACCTATATATAAAATCCCTTCCGTGGAGGATCAAAATTGTGATGGTATGTCTCCGGATCACCTCTAGGGGTGTGTCACAGACCGTCGAAAATTGCCCATCTGCGCAGCACTAGTGCGACGTAAAAAACCAACCAACCAATCTATATATAAATTTATTTCTTTTTAAAGCAAAACAAAATAAAATAAAATTCTAGTAAGAAAAGTTTTCCAAAAACATTAAATTTATGTCCAAAAATTTTCTAAAATCTATCAAAAATTTTAATAAAATAATTGTAACTATTCTTCTTCATATATTAAGTGTAAAGATGAAGAAGAAAAGCTTTTTAATTAGTTTAAAAATATATATCTACATAATAAAAAAATTTTCTCCTCTAAAGCAAAATTATTTTCCTTTACCTTTATTACATATGCGTAAAATTTTGCTGTAAGTTTTTGAATTAGTAAAAATTTTAAAGTTAAATTTTCTTTGAAGTTTTGCGCAAAATAATTTATTTTTAATTTATGGCAAAAGCAATTTTATTACAGAAAAATTATTTTTCTTTGCAAGTTAATTTTCCAAAAATAATTTTCTATCAACTGAATATAGCATTTCGCAAATTCTAATTAACTTTGCTCTAACATCAATTTCTTAACATTGTTTAATCAATCATTAAGGATTAATTAAAAATTCATTTTTTAAAAAGAATTTTATTTAAATAAAATTAATTAAAAATATTGACGTTGAAATAGTCTGACAAACATTACAGTTTATGAAATTTAAAAACTAATACTATTAATTAGATAAAATAATTAATGAAAATACCTCTCAAGTATGGTAATATTATCTTTAATTTTTAATTACTAATAGTTTTATTAATTTAATAACAATAATAGTTAGGTTATAGCCATACATTAGTAAACTAGCTACTGAAACTTTATTTTAACCATTATTAAAAATATTTTAAACTTTTCCAAAATTTATTTTTAAAATTCTTATTTTATTTTCCAATTACAAGAAAATAAATAAATAAATAAATAACACCTGAAAAATCATGTTATTTTCATAGATTATTACTACTTTCCAATTGTGCGTTTTCATTGCTTCGTTTAACTTTTATGTACTTAGCCTAGGTGATCACACAATCAGGAGAAGTGAAATATAGACACATAATCTAAATGAATTCATAATCACTGATGGTCATTTTTGTAAAGTGTTGTGTTCCGTATCTTTGGTTAGGGGGAGGGGGGGGGAATAAAACAATTGCCTACACAAACGCCAACAAGTCCATAATATCGCCACGCATGTGGTGCATAATTGCCAACGTATAACGAAAAAACACTCCTCGGTAACCCTACTCGAAATTCCCTTTTTTCACAACTGCAGGCACATGCTTCGATTTTTTTTTTTTTTTTTTTAATTTTTTTTTTAAGACTGAGAACTATTAGACTCAATCTACGAATTTTTACGATACCAGTTTTACGATAGTTGGACAGATATTGAAATGAAAAATTTATAGAAAATATAATTGAATAATTTTAAAACGACGTTATAATTTGAAACAGAAAAAAAAAACTAATAGTCCTCCGTACTAAACTAAATTCTGCTTTTACCAGAATTTCATCTTTTTTTTTTTTTTTTTTTGTTGTTGTTTAGTTTTGTTTAAGAAAAAGAAAACAAAATTAATAATAGTCAGTTTCGAAACGAACAAAATCGAAAAATGTTTTTTTTATAAGACATATGTTTATATATGTTTAGTAATAAGACATAGATTGATCATGGAGGAGGAAAAAGTGATTCCTTTTTACTTCGAAAAAGACGGCCCTTTTGACCAGTTAATGGCGATCTTTTTCCGAGTGAATATTCACGGATAATTTAGCAAATAAAATATATGAATAATTTGTGTACGAAAAACTTTAGATATTCATTTTTTCTTGATTATTAGCGTTTCTAAATTTCCCTTTATGTATTTTTAGATTTCATATTTTTGCTTTTTTCTGTCGTATCTGTGTAAGTTTCCGAAGGCTAAAAAAAAACTAACTTTATTTATGAATAAAAATTAATATTTCATTGCGTATTTTTTGTTAGACGGAAGAGAGCTGCTGAATACTATTACAGCTGTTTGAGCAATTTTAAGCCTCCCATGTAGTTTATTATACTTAAGAAAAATCAAAGTGTTATAGAGCGTCGATGGATACTTAGTAATATTTCTCGCAGTGCATCCTCGCAATATAATAGAGCTATTCACACTGTTTTAAATCATGATCAAACATTACGTAAGACGTTTAATAAAAATAAGTTTAGTTCTGTTTTAAATTAACAACACATTGCTTAAAACAAAAAATGAAAAAAACAATTTTATGGCTAAACCTCGATAAAATATTTTTTGCGTATATTTATTACTTCTACGTTATTTGGAACAAATTTTACGGTGAATTGATTGTATTTTGTTTAATGATTTTTCACTATCGAATTTTAGGGTGAATAAACTGTAACATTCATGGTCAGTTTTACTGTGTACTATAACGCCATCTAAACCGTTGTTGTCTAAAAGTCGTAATATATGACTTTTTCTTTCTATATATGTTATACACTCCAAGAAGAATCGGATGCAAACCTGAGTGTATTTGAATTAAACATATAGACGTTCTCTTCGTCAAACAAACACATAGATACGTAAATACAAACTTATATCCCTCAATTTATCTATATATGTGTGTGTGTGTGTATCAAAAATTAATTTAGAATGCCTCAAAATGTACAGTTTTAGTCGATTTATTTATTTATTTATTTATTTATTTTTTTTTTTTTGTGAAAACATTACTTTCACCGTATCTTTTTAACAACAGAAAATAAAATGGAAAAGTCATACTTTCCAGCATTTGGTTCTTAAAATTAGGAATAAAAGTTCTTTTTGATGCAAACGTCGTTGTTACTTCATCTTACTTACTAATTAAAAGTAATAAATAAGATAAAATAACAACAATAAACAAATAGGATTTCGTTTAAGGACCCCTTAAAAAACCTGAAGATATGCGAAAAAATCCTAAAGTTTCAAATTAAATATCTCGGTCATTTTTTTTTGTTCTACATAAGGGGAACTTTTAGTGTTATGTTTGAAGGATGAGCATACACTTTTCATAAATATGACTATTTGGACCAGGGAATTTTATAAAAGTTAGGTTTTATAATTTTTGCATGATTATTATTTTTTTAATTAAAAATCCATACCGGAAAGCTTACATTTTTGTAAATGATTTTGTATTTGGATATTTTTTCTGCGACCAATGGTTAGGGAGATAAAAGCTTTTTACTGATTTTTCTTTTCAATTTTCTAGAAAATCGTCGTAGATTTCAATTCTAAATTTTTTAAACTGGTGTTACTTTAGCTTTTATATTAAAAATAAAATCACAGTAGTCATTTAATTGCTATTCTTTGTATATAATAGTGACTTAAAGCTAAAAAAAAAAAAAAAAAAAAAAAAAAAAAAACATACAGAAGCCTAAATTGATATCAACGTTAAAAACGCCAAATAACAAAAAATAAATAAATAAAATAAAATAAAATAACATGCTTCAGTATCGGTAGGGTTAATCATACCATCAGTAATGCGGAATCGCAAGACGAATTATTTCAGGAATATAGATCAATTTTAAGTATGTCTATATACACTCTATAACAAAAAAAGCGACGCACCAAGAAGGAGTTATCCGAATGGGACAAAAATTGGTAGATGTGATGTACATGTGGAGAAAAACAATTGATTACAGTTTCAGAAAATTTGAATGATTTAATCAAGAGAAAGGGCTTCACAAAGTACACAAGTCAATAACGCGTTGGTCCACTTCTGGTCCTTAGTTACGCAGCTATTCGGCTAGGTGTTAATTGATAGAATTGGCAAATGTGCTCCTGTGAAGTATCGTGGCAAATCATGTCCAATTGTTGCGTTAGATTGGTAAAATCCCGAGCTGGTTGTAGGACCTTTTTCATGATACTACAAACGCCCTCAGTGAAGAGATTCGGGGATTGAGCTCAACCCCATTTCACTGAGGGGTCTTTGAATAAAAGGGTCTATCTATTAAGGGTCTTTGAAGTCAGTGAAGTACCAGTTTCACGTAGGATCTGTCCTCTTTTAGGTCGACCGTTTCCTCCCTGACGCTGTGTTCGACCATGGTTCATCCATAAATGTCAATATTATCTAATAGTGGTACCTTTCCTATCCAATTGTCAAAAAAATCTCAGATTAGACCAACCGGCTTTTTTGAGCCCAACTACACACCACACTCAAATGCTGACGTCTGCGCATGTTGTTTTCGCACCTATATGCGAGGCATAGTTACTGTCTTTCTGAGATGATGGAATGAAATTCTCGAAGAATTTATGACCTGCAATCAAATTTTCTCATTTTTAATATTCTGCCGATTGCGCAGCTGAGATACGCTGCAGCGTCGCATGCTCATTCGATGGCAGCCAAAATTTAAAATTTTCACTTTTCCATCGAAGCCTGTATGTATGTCAATTTTTGTCCAGTTTGCATTGCTCCTTCTTGGTGCGTCGCTTCTTTTTGTTATAGGGCATATTCGCTTCCCGATCATATTTAGGAGAATTAATCCTTCTTCTTTTGCATTAATGATGGGTATGCTTAACATTGCCGAAACTTTAATATGCGGATTGCATTTTTCACTTTGTCGTTTTTAAGGCTGGTGTCAATTTACATTTGCAGAGCATTCTTTCGATCAATGTAACTTTTTCTTGAGAATTTTCGACCTCATCGGTCTTTTGAGATTTTCACATGTTCACGAGAAAAATTTCGCATAAACATTTTGAGGTATGATTTCATCGTAAAGATATTAGACAATTTTTAAAACAGCATTTAGGATACTTAAAAAACATCATTAACTATGACTTCCCTAGTTTACAAAAATTCGTGAGTTATTATTCGAAATTTACAATTTATTAAACGTGATAGAATAGAACAAACGAGGATTCTGAGGGATATTTTCGTTGTAAGGATGTCACACTACTTTTAAAACATCATTTATATTTGCTGAAACATCATTGACTACAGATATTCGAATTTGAGAATTTTGTAAGTTATTCGAAATTTAGGATTTTCTTTACACAGCCGAACAATGCAATATTTCACATAAACTTACATTATGGAGATCATTGCATTCAAAATAGTATAGAAATGCGTGTAAGCTAAAATTTAAAACTGACTCATATAAAATAAATTCATAAATTAAGATAAGGTAAATGTAAATTACTGTACAGTGGTAGCCTATTAGGTGTGGCATTTTAATCTGTATTCATGACCCCCGAATTCCTTTTTTTTTAACATGTATATCTTGTGGTATGAAATTATGAGAATAAATATGTGATGGGGAAATGAGCAGAATCCACATATGGCTAATAGTTTTTCTTTGTTTTTTTAATAAATAAAAAGTAAAATGTAACACATACTCATTTCAAAATTTAAATTATAAATATAATGTTTTATAAACGTAAATGCATTCATTTCAGGAGTAAACATGAAAATTTTATTATCAATTCCAAAGGCAAAATCTAAATTCCGAATAATAGAAATCTATTTTTTTTGGGGGGGGGGGGGGGGGAATTGACCAAAGGCCATTTGAAATAATTTTCCTTACGTCAAAGCAACTTGTCCTTGAAAGATTCAAGTTTGATGGCGAACATTTAGAAAACTACTTTTTGTATTCTTTTCCTCTTTTAACATGTATCTCACTTTCCGAATCATTTACTTCTGCTGTCACAACCTCCATTACCGATTTCTTATTCAAGGGTGATTTGTGGATTGTCCATCCCACTACGGACAGACCACTGAGACTTAAATGGTGCAACGCCGGAAGTTTTAATGTTTAGTTTCCGAGAGAAGAAAAAGGAAGGAAAAATATTCCTTTCCCCTCTATTTAATTTAGGATATAAAAATGTGTTTCCAAGTGAAATCAACTTCGATACTGATAAAAAATGATAAGGATTTCCTTTTTCTTTTAAAGGAAAAACATAATGTTATAAGAGAATAAAAACATGCACTTTATGTACAACTTGTAACTGAATTTATATCTTGTTTAGAATTCATCATCTAAAGCTATATATAAATTTAATGACGTGGTTCTTTATAATGTTAGTTTATGTGCCCGTAAGCATTCCTCATATATATATATCATATCTGCCAACCTTTACTATTTTTGGATACTGGCATTTCTTTATAGAATTTTCTCCTTATTTATTCATAAAAAACTACCACAAAATCTTATAAAATATTTTTATAAAAAATACCAATGTACAAAAATTGTAAAGGTTGCCAACTATATTATATATATATATATATATATATATATATATATATATATATATATATATATATATATATATGTATATGTATATACTTTCTGGAAGGGAAACTAAAAGTGGAAAAGGTTAAGCATTGTATATTTATTGTATATAAAAATTTAAATTGCTATGGATTTAAGGATTACTTTAACCCTTTGAAGCAGATTTCTCATCAAACATAATTTTTACACTTTTTTGATAGTTTTAAGTTATTTTAGATCTAAATAAGAGGAAAATGTTATATTTAAAATTTTAATTAATTTTGGTTCTAAAATATAGAGTGGGGCACCGGTGTCCCTTTCTGCGTAAAAGGTAAATTCATCATGGGACACATATTTACATCCCATGAATAAATATTTTTACAAATTGCACTTTTTTACAATTACTTAGATATAGGAGTAGCAATAATTCATTACTGATCTTTTTTAAATAATCAAATTTAATTAGAAATAAATTTTTGAAATCGGTTATTAAAATTTTTTCAAACTACTTTTATTTAACATTTTTATTTTAGTAAAAAATTTACTCTGATAATCTAATAGATTTTTTATAGTAACTATTAGACTCTCTTTTATAATAAAAAACTATCATATAATAATATTTGTAATAAGAGAGTCAAAAAATAAATAAGCAAAAGGGACACCGGTGTCCCATCTGCGTCAAAGAGTTAAAAAATATTGTGTAAGTATATACTTTTAAAATTTCAATAGAAAACTACCGGTAATCACTTATCTTAAGTGCAATATAAAATTACAGAGAAAAATATAAAGAGATGTTAAAAAAACTATTTTATATAAACATTTTAATGACTAATATTCATTTAATTATTTACTGGCGATAATATATTTGTGACTTAAAATGTTTTTTCTAAAGTAGAAACATTCGTTTTAAATTTGTATTGAGAAATTAAAGAATAAAAATTGATAAAAATACAGAATAAAGACTGAGAGAATCTCGATTAGTTACTTTTAACTAAGAATTATTATAAATTTATAAACTCTGGATAAACATTTCAGCAAATTTACAGAATTGTTTTTTACATTATAGTTATATAATACTCTAAAACCTTTTAGTATGTAAGCCTGTGATTAATTTAGTAAATTTTCCCTCAATTTTAATTACATACATTTTTTCCGTGTATCTATAAACATAAATGTTATATTAAAAACAATGAATAATGGAAGAGATTTAGATCAAGTAAAAAAAAAAAAAAAAAAAAAAAAGTGCAGCGTTACTTAATATAAAGCACACGTTTGATAATATTTTAACTTTTTTAACCAAATTAAATTTTTATAACTATAAATCAATTATAATAATTGATATATTAACACTTTCGCGACCGCTGACGTCGATTCCCGTCATTTCGAAATCTGTAACTACGCCAGTGGGCGTTTCTTTTGCAATTTATATGTTTCTACATACCTGCCATATTTTAATTTATTCCGGAGTACATTTAGCCCCGCCTTTATTTCGTATCACTTCATTTATAGAAAAATTTTCTTCAATATATAACTTCGATAAAATAAGAAAAAAAAAATACTTAAAAAAAATAAGTGGTACGAAATAGAGGCGGGGCTAAAATTACTCCGGAATAAATTAAAATATTGGCAGCTATGTTACTATATTTCTTAAGAATGTTCCCAATATTCATATTTGTTCTATCAAAATAGTATGGATACGAATACTTTAATTACAAAGACTATAATTGTAATGTATATTTATTTGTAACAAAGATATGAATACAGAAAACTTTGTTCTGAAATAATGTAACTTAAAAGAGTAAAACGCAGTGGCGTAACTTACTATCAGACAGACAAAAACATGATGTCACAAACGCCTTAGATTTTGTTAGAAACAATCAGCTTAGTAATTTATAAATAAGACAAAATTTAGTTCCGAAATTTATCTTACATATTAAAACTAGATTTTTAAAACCAAAAAATAGTCATTTGCGCAGACGCTGAAATCATAGACCCAATTCCAAAGGAAAATTTTGGTATTATTAAACGTATAAACTATCTGAATCACTCACATGAGTCATTTATACTTTGGTAGAAAGCGAAAAATGCATGGATTTGGAGGGAAAAAAAATGCTCTACGGTAGCTGTGTTAGCGGATTGCTACATGTTTCCTGTCTAAAAAGTTTCATGTTAAATCTGTATGGGGTAGGTTATTTTTAATATCAAATATCCTTTTATTTATATATACTTTAGTTTTGAACATTTATCATCTAATTTAAGGACTGATAGTAACCTAAGTAAGATAAAATTACATAAAATAATATTTAAAATGAAACATACGGCTTTATTTACATATATAAAAAGTAATCTTTTAAAATAAAGCTCAGTAATATTACAATAAATCAAGATCAGTAATTTTATGTGTTAAAATGTAAAGTCTGGCGTTTTTAAAAATTATTTTATGACTTTTTAAATCCAATTTCTTTACTCCTTATTTATTTCTTTATTTTTTCATTGTGTTTGAAACCACTCATCTTCAGCTATGGTTACCAGAACAAAGGCGCATTTTTTTTTTTTTTTTTTTTTCGGAAATTGGCATACGGCACATCAGAATGCAGATAAATGAAGTTAATGAATCTCTACTCAAGATGACTGCCACTACAGATGAGCAACCACTGGAGCCATATCGAGTCTACCAAGTCTACCAAATTTTTAATTACATCTGTGTCACTTTATGTCATCTGTGATTGCGATTTCTCCAAGGATGTCAATTCATCTTATATTATTCCTCTAAGCTTTTACACTCTGGAAATTACGATTCTATTAAACAAAATGGATGTTACTATTTGATAATTTCAAAACTTTGCCAATTTAACCGTTACCGCGAGAGCCCCATATTTTTAAATCCTCATAATATTGAGCGAATATCTTAAATAACAATACATAAAATTTCGAAGCCGCTAGTGGTTTAGATATCAGAGAATTTTTTCTGTGACCACCCCGTTTTTTAATATTAGTAATTGTGTCTAGGTATGTTTTGCTCATGAAGGTTTTACTGAAGTGAAACTTTAAAAATTTATAGAAATACATACGCATGTGTAGTATATTAAAATAAAAAAAATTCTAGTTCTTAAAATTTACGAGCTATGTCTATCAATTTCGAACTTCTTTTCAAAGTGACATTCACTGCAAAAGAAAACTTTTTTTTTTAATACTCAATATATAGGTATAATGTAACCAGAGAAATGTGTTTCTTTCGCAAAATAAACTTAAGTAGTAAAGTAAAACAAACTTTCAAGTAAAACAAAAAATTTTAATCGCAGTCTTATTTTTAAAATATTCATTAATATTTAAATCAAAAACTTCGAAAACATTTGAATATTTCTAAGTAACAGGATTTATTTTAACTGTAAAGGCATTTTTAATTACTTGAACAACATTTTCTTCATGAATTATCAATTAACGAAGCCGAAATAAAATTCAGTAATAGTTAAAAATCAGTGAGCTTAAACACTTATTTTGGTTTAATATGAATTATGAGTTTTAATTAATTTTAAATAAAGTAATTAATATTTTAAATTAGAAATAGTCAGTAATAATTTTAAAGCCGGAACTTTTAAAGTTGTGTAGTGAATTTTAAACTTTAATGCCTCTAAAGGAAATAATAACTGTTTTGTAAGAATAAAATGCAATTTTACATGACGTTAACAAAGTTTTATTATTCTGTAATTTTGAGCCTTTTAGGAATTATTTAACAATCGATTGCTTAAAATGTTTATTTCTGTTTAATTTGTTTTGTATATTAAAATAAACTTAGAAACATTCCCTCAAGTCTTTAAGTTTTTTGTTATCAATTATTTTAAACCATATATTCTGTCACGATTTCATTAGAAGGCAAATCCACAATACAAGAATAGTGAGAGCAGAATAAGGACACCTATAAATAATAATAGGTTTTTTATACCAAACTTCAATAAAAATTCTGTTTTTTAAACTGACATTTTTAATTTGAAGGAATTTAAGGAGATTAATACGGTGATTCTCATAAAAAAAAAAAGTTTTCAGTAAGGTATTATTAGCGAATCATCCTTCTCAAAAAGTGTGCCTATTTGGCGCATCTTAACAACTAAATTTTTTTAGTTTACCTCCTCTGATTTAATTATGTTTGAATAGTATTGATTTTACAGAAGTAAGACGCTTCTTTCCTTAGGTTGAATTTGCTATTTTAATTACGTGTGTTAGTAATAAGAACAAATGTTTGTACAAAATATTTGTGTATATATATATACCTATTGTACATGCATATAAAATTTATACTTAAATATACTTTATATTATCCTTGAATTTACCAAAACAGTACACAATATTTATGGGTCTGCATAATCTAATGAAACCATTTTAACTTCAAACATTTTCACATTTTAACAATGACTGTTTCAGCCAGAGATTTATGCTTGAATACCGATTTATATGAACATAATTCTTTAGTTTTTAAACAATAAAAAAATTCCATTTCTGAATAACGATGCCAAAAAGTAAATTTCTTAGTTCTTTAATATTGTGATTTGAGAATTAATACCTTAGTTGGATTACGATATTGATTGATTTTCAGAGCATTTAAAATTTCTATCAAAATTTTTATTTATTTTCTTGGGGAAAAAAAAAAAATCTTGTACTTTCCTTTAGTGCGTACTTATTAGCTTGTGACTACTGTTTTATTAGTAAAAGAAAATTTCAAGGGTCCTACTTTCCTATACTGCTTTAGGAAAGGAATAAGTAATAAAAGAGCAGTTTAAGGAGCTATTTATATTTTGTCAAGGGTCTTACGTTTCCTATATTTAATGCAATTTAGAAAAGAAACAAGTAATAAAAAGAGCAGTTTAAGGAGCTGTTTATATTTTGTCAAGGGTCTTACATTTCCTACATTTAATGCTATTTAGAAAAGAAATAAGTAATAAAAAGAGCAATTTAAGGAGCTGTTTAAATTTTGTGAAGGGACTTATATTTCCTACATTTAATGCTATTTAGAAAAGAAATAAGTAATAAAAGGAGCAGTTTAAGGAGCTATTTATATTTTGTCTCTGATAGTTAATATGCGTGAAGCACAGATACTGATATATGTTACCTATAAATGTATGAGATATCTCGAATACTCAATAAATTTTAAATTGTGTTAATGCAAAAATAATATATTAAATAAAGATAAAATGTAAATGATATATATTATTAAAATATTTTAAAATATTAGAATATTTATTTAATAAATAGTAATAATAATGATAATAAATTTATTTAAAAAAAAAAAAAAAAGCACTTTAAAAACACGTACAAGTTTAAAAACATATTTAATTAAAAAAGAGACATACATTTCTAAGAATTTCGCCCTGATCAATAGGGCATGATCAAGAAATCTACATGATTTGTTTTTACAAATTGTGAAGTTGCAAATGAAATTAACTACAATAACTCCAGCGCGATACCCCTATGGGACCAAGCAGAAATAATTGCTCCACAAAATATAACTGAACTGTTAATTTCAGAAGCTGTAAATATTATAAAATATCATAATGCTATTAATTCTAAAGATTCCGCATTCCTACCAAAAATTTGAAATTTTCTTATACAACCAGATATTTAACTATCATTTATATTTTTTCAGTAGAGTATATAACTATTATCATTTTCAAGTTTCATACAAGTTTTTGTGGACTATGCTACATCCTTCTCGAACAGTTGTTACCGCCAGTCCAGCTTTTCCAATTCCCATCCATTGATTTCTCCAAAAGTTCGATTCCTTTTCACTACAAGTTTCCTACAAGATTTTTCCAACTGTTGTTACAGCCAGTGCAGTGATTCCAGTCCCAATCCACTGACTTCTCCAAAAGACTATGATTCCCCTTCACTGCAATTTCCCTACAAGTTTTTTTTACACAGCTGTTACCCCCAGGCCAGCTTTTCCAGTACCCATCCAACTGACTTTTTCTACGCAAGTTCCAGTTATCAAATGTTGCCTCATTGTGAACGCAGAGCGGCTCCAACCAACGGACTCCGATTTTTTTTTTTATTTTTTATTTTTTTATTTTTTTTTATTTTTAACTAAGTACCGTTCTAACAGTAACTTTCACCTGTTATTATAATATATACGATTTGGTTGAGTTAGTTTGTTGTGTCTTTTGTTTTGCGGGCTGTTAAAAATTAAATTTGGTTTCTTTAAATATGTGTATTTCATCCCCTGATGATTTTTTTTTTTAACCTTTCTGAGGTTTTCCTACATAGAGAATTTGTCCATTCTTATTTTTCTTTGTGGTTTTCGTGATCTTGTGTCTGTTGCTTGGCTTCTACTGCGCTTAATGGGTCATTATTGTTCATTACAGGGTTCTCTTTTTTCACCTTGAAATATTGTCCTAGAGTCAACCTTCTTTTCATCAGAGTCTAATTACTCGGTCCTATTTCAATTTTCATCAGGTATCGTCGTACAGTGGATTGGCGTCAGTGCTATTGTTGAACCTGATAATTGAATCAATCTGGAAAATCTTGTTGCTTTGTTTAGCGTGTGTCTCTTTGGTGAATTATATGACTAACTATTCTTCGTTCTCATTCTTTGCTTCTACTATCAAAAGGATTATATATATATATATATAATATTATATAGATATATATATATATGTATATAACACATAACTGCACATTTTGTAAAAACAAATTATGTAGATTTCCTGATGATGCCCTGTTGATCAGGGCGAAAATCTTAGAAATGTATGTCTCTTTTTTAATTAAATATGTTTTTTAACTTGTACGAGTTTTTAAAGTTTTTTTTTTTTTTTTTTTTTTTTTTTTTTTCCCAATAAATTTAGAACGATACAAGTGTTTTTTAAAAAGTGTCTGTATGCGAGATATGTTTTCCCTAATAATGATAATATTTTAATATTTTAAATTATTAGAATATATTTTTAATAAATAGTAATAATTAATGATAATATTTAATATTTTAAATTATTAGAATATCTCTTTAATAAATAGTTATAATTAATAATAATATTTTAAATTATTGTAATATTTATATAGTAATATTATTATAGCACTTTTTATATTGTAATATTATTATAGCACTTTTTTGAAAAAAAGTTTCTTTTCTTTTTCTTTAGCTATTATTTATTTTGAAATGAAATGAAATGATTTCTTTTTTTTTCTTTAATTTAATAAGAAATATTCAAAAGTTACAAGTACTTAAAGCTTACAATATAAAAAATAAAAATTATCACAATTTTTTTCATTTGGAAACAATGTTAACAAATAATAAAACACACGTTAAAAAAAAAAAAAAGACCACTGCGAATTTTGACTACTTTATTCATATATAATTTTTAAAATAAAAGAGAAACAAATAAAAATGTCTTGGATTTTTTTTTTACTAATTTAAAGATTTGTTTATTTGTTTATTTATTTTTCAGAATTTTTCAAAATATTCTTAACAATATATTTCAAGCACATAACACAGTAAATAAAATTTCATTCAAAAAAAAAAAAAAAACGGTAAGCAAAAGTAACAGAAAAAATTTGTATAAAGACATCTTTCATTAAAAAAAAAAAAAAAAAAATGTAGTTTGCACGACTTTCTGGAACTTAATCATTGAAAGAAGTGAAAAGTCACAAAGGGAAGAACCTGTCATAAGAGAAAGTAGAGGAGGAAGAGTTCTCACAAAAGGTAATACACTATATACGTGTCAGAAAATTTGTAAGAGGACGTGAAATGTACAAAAGGATCCTGTCAGAGATGAAAGATTTCGGGATAATGTGTGATCACAATGGACTTGATACGCAAGAAATGGGAGGCGTACTTCTTTTTTTTTCTTGCAGTGCATTTTTAAAAGAGAATAGAATCCTACGCGACTTTCTCTTAGTTTTATTAATTATTATTATTATTCTTTTATTTATTTATTTATTTTTTCCCGCTAGATTAAAAAAAAAAAAAAAAAAAAAAAAAAAATCAATTTGTATAAGAAAAATATTTAAAAATATACAAAGTAAAGGAATACTGGTATAAAGAATAAAATAATTTATGATTATGTTGCATTATTTTGCAACGCGTGGACGATATTTGTTTCTTTAAGAAATATACATAATTGTGTTGTATAAGGTATATATTTACCACAAAAGTTTTCATAATTTTATTTGATATATTGTCTGGATGACATTGAAAGCACACATAAGTGTGTGTATTGTGTGTGAAGTTGTTTTGTTCATCACTTACATGATAATAAACGATGCGATTTAATAGCAAAATATTTATTCACAGAAATTATGCTCATGATATCAAGAATAAGAAATACAAAAATTACATTAATTAAAATTTGATATATTTGTAATGTATTAAGAAAAAATAATAATTAAGTTTGTAAATACATGCAGTTATATACTTTTACTGTCTTCTATATTCAATAGAAGAAAGTATAAAAAATTCCAAATTTCCGATTTCGATGGATTTACGCGTTTTGAGAGGTTTAGAACACGATTTGACCATGTTTAGGAAATGCCTGTCTGTCCATCTGTATGTCAGTGTGTGTGTGCGTGACAAAAATTTTGCGGCGACTGTATATCCGAAACTAATTCTTAGAATTGTATATAAATTTATATGTGGATGCGCCTTGATCTACATTAGTGCCTATGAATTTTTGGTATCAACCGCTCAACCGGTGGCGCTGCTATACAGCAATATCCACAGTTTAAGAAGACGCTATATCACAAATTCCATTGCGTATAATCAAACAAAGCGTAATATGTGAGAAGGCCTTTATGAGACGTTATGCTGATTCAATTTGAATGCTTAATGGCGAACAGGTGACGCTGCTATACAGCGACTTCCGCAGTTTAAGGAAAGGCTATATCTCAGGAACTACTACCCAGAATTGCTTATGAATTTGTATGTAGATACATCTTGAAACAAACTAGTGCCTGTCCACTTTTGGTGTCAATCGCTTAACATGTGGCGCTGATACACAGCGATTTCCTCAATTTAAAGGAAGGTTATATCTCATGTTTTATTGCGTATCATGAAACAAAACTTGAAATATGAAAATGCCATTATGAGACATGCTGATTCAAGTTGGATGCGTACTGGCAAATAGGTGGCAATGCTGTACTTAAACTTTCCTCGATAACTGGGAGGCTATAACTCATCATCTATGGCATATAACTATACGAAACTTGATGTGTGAGATAACCATTATAAAACCGCATTTTTGAAAATGTTATTTATAGAAAATAAAACTGTCCTGTTTCGGGATATTTAGTGTTAATTTTCTTTAAAATGAAAATCATTTGCATTCATCATGTTAGATAATTTTAAAAATAATAGTTTTAATAAATTATTTGCACTTGGTAAATTTCTATAAAAAAAAAAAAAAAAAAAAAAGAAAAAATCGAAGAAAGTCTTGTGGTGGCTACAACATAGTAGATATTTATTATTTTATTTATTTATTTATTTATTTTTTAAGTTGGTTAGTAATTACATTATTAATAGTTAATTTTTAGAATAAAAAGAAAAATTTAATTTTTCCGGAGGAAATATATATATATATATATATATGTATATATATTTATTTATTTACGCTGCTTTAAAATTTTCTCGGAAATTTTTTGAATTTTATATTATATATATATTTTAAAGTACATGACTCACTGATTAACATTTTATACAACGAAAAAAAAAAAAAAAAAAAAAAAAAAAAGGGGAGGGCGGAAGCAAAGGGAAGAAAATGTTTTGTATAAAGACATCTTTATACAAAAAAAAAAAAAAAAAAAAAAAAAAATTCTAGTTCCCAGGACTTTCTGGAATTTAATCATTAAAAGATATGAAAAGTTACAAAAGGAAGAACCTGCCATAAGAGAAAGTAGAGGAGGAAGAGTTTTCACAATGTAACCATATACGTGCCAGAAAATTTGTGAGAAGAAGTGAAATGTATAAAAGATGCTTGTCAGAGATGAAAGATTTTGGGATAATGTGTGGCCACAATGGAGTTTATAAGCTAGAAATGGTAGGCATATCTCTTTATGTGCTGCGTTGCATTTTTAAAATGGAATAGAATGATTCACAATTTTCTTTAAGTTTTGCTATTTAATTTTTTTCCACTAGAGATAAAAAAATAACATATCTATAAAGATTAAATTTGTAGAACAAAAAAAAAAAAAAAAAAAAAAAAAATCCAGTAAATAATACTTGCATAAAGAATAAGATAATTTATGATTATGTTGCATAACAATCTCGTGAGAAGTAAGATTTATTTTGTTTATTTTGTGCGAAAAATGTAACTTATTACAGGGTTGTACATCTTTATGATGAATTATTTTGCAACGGGTGAACAGTTGTTTATTCAAATAAAAAAGATACGGAAAATTAATTTTTGTTTACACTTTTTTATTTTAAGTTATTAATTCTGTTGTATAAGACGTATATTTATTTATTTTTGATTTGTTTTGTGTAATACCAATATATATATATGCATGGCATTAGTTTGTTCATCACTTATATGAAAATAAAATAACAAGATTTATTAAAACAGTTAGGGAAAGGGAAGCAAGGGAAGTGAAAATATTTTCTTTAAAGACATCTTTATGAATAATAATAATAATAATAATAATAATAATAATTCTTAGTTCCCAAGAATTTCTGAAACTTAATCATTAAAAAATGTGTAAAGTCACACAAGAATGTACCTGTAATAAGAGGAATACGCGAGAAATGGGAATCATATTTCTTTCTTTCTTTCTTTCTTCCTTTTTTTTTTTTTTCTTTTCTGCACTGAATTTTTAAATGTGAATAGAATTCCACGCAAATTTTTCTTACACTGTAAAAAATGGGTTTTTAAAAATAACTAAATATTGTCTCAAAATAGCCCCAATACAATATATACTTAAATTGGAAAACCCATGTACTAATTTTTGAGTACATTGACATATTAAACATGGGGATATTGGGATTCTTATTCGTCAACCTCATTTCTGAGCATGTCAGTATACAGAAAAATGAGTACATAGGTTTTCAAATTTAAGAATATATTGTTTCGATGCTATTTTGAGCCAAATATACTTATTTTTAAGAACCTATTTTTTACAGTGTAGTATTGCTAATTATTATTATTATTTTTTTTCCGCTACAGATAAAAAATTAAAAGAATAAAATAAAATAAAAATTCAATTTCTCTCTCTCTCTCTACATATATACATACATACAGTAAAGGAATACTAGTATAAAGGACAAATTAATTTATAATTGTGTTGCATAAAAATCCCATGAGAAATAAAATATTTTTATTTTTTTCTTATTTGTTTACTTTGAGAAAAAAATCTTATTATGAGATTGTATCTCTATTGTATATGATGAATTATTTTTTTACGCGTGGACGATATTTGTTTATATATATTTATAATTTTTTTTGCATATATATATGTATAAGAAATCTTGCAGCTTATTCTGCTTATGGGAGTACATTTTTCCTGATGGGCTAATACTTCTATTTTTAAAGCATTTATTAATCCAATTCTTATTTCCTGTGGTCTTTTTATCATATTATTTTTAATTCAAATCTAATTTCCAGATACATTTTTAATAAATTTTTGGGAACCTTCATGAATTTTTCTCCGTCAAAGGTTTTTGATCCTTTTTACTCACATTGGCGTAAGTAATTTAAATTGTTTTTGCCTTTTAATTGTACAAAAAATGTAAAATTTCTGTGCTAGCTTTTGAACTGTGTTACAATCAGTTTTATTTTTGTGGTGTTGGTATTATCATGTATCTATTAAAGGCTATATTTTATTACACTGATGAATTCTTAAATTTATATATATATATATAAAGAGTATTTTATTTTTTCTATTCAAATTAGTTTTATTTTAAAACATCAATTTCTTTATATAAGATATATTTTTACCATAAAATTTTTCATAATCTTATTTTATGTATAGCATGAATGAAATTGAAATCATGGAGTTATTTTGTTCATTTCTTATACGGAAATAAATGATTTGACTTAATAAAACAAAATATTTATTCACGGAAATTATATTTATGATACTACGAATAACAAATACAAAAATTACAGTAATCAAAAACATACATGTTTTCTTGATGTAATAAAAAATTAAAATAATTAAGTTTATAAATATATGCATATATATATATATATATATATATATATATATATATATATATATTAACTAATTACTTTATTAATATTTAATTTCTTAAATGAAAAGAAAAGCGTATTTTTCCCGGAAAAATAAGGAAAAAAAATATTTTTGCTTCTTTAAAATTTTTTCGGAAAAACTCGGAAGTTTATTTATAATTTATTTTAAGCGCATAGCACACTGATTAACATTTCCTACATAAAAACGGGGTTGGGGGGAGGGGAAGCATGGGAAGTGAAAATCTTTTCTATAAAGATATCTTTATAGGAAAAAAAGGAATGTAGTTCGCAGGACTTTCTGGAACTTAATCATTAAAAGATGTGAAAAGTCACAAACGGAAGAACCTGTCATAAGAGAAAGTAGAGGAGGAAGAGTTTTCACAAAAGGTAACTATATACGTGCCAGAAAATTTGTGAGAAGACGTGAAATGTGTAAAAGGAGCTTGTCACAGATGAAAGATTTTGGGATAATGTGTGACCACAATGGAGTTTATAAGCCATAAATGGTAGGCATATTTCTTTTTATGCTGCGTTGCATTTTTAAAATGGAAAAGAATGCTTAGTAATTTTCTCTAAGTTTTGCTATTTAATTTTTTTTCCGCTAGAGATGAAAAAAATAACACATATATACAGATTAAATTTGTAGAATTAAAAAAATATGTATTCAGTAAAAGAATACTAGTATAAAGAATAAAATAATTTATGATTATGTTGCATAATAATCTCGTGAGAAGTAAGATTTATTTTGTTTATTTTGTGCAAAAAAAAAAAAAAAAAAAAAAATGTAATTTATTACAGGGTTGTATCTCTTTATGATGAATTATTTTGCAACGGGTGGACAGTTGTTGTTTATTCAAGGAATAAAAATACGGAAAATTACTTTTTGTTTACACTATTTTTATTTTAAGTTATTAATTTTGTTGTATAAGAGGTATATTTATTTATTTCTGATTTGTTTTGTAAAATACCAAAATAAAATTATATGCATGGAATTAGTTTGTTCATTACTTGTATGAAAATAAAAGAACAGGATTTATTAAAACAGAATATTTATTAAAGAATATTATATTCATGTTACTAAAAATGTCAGACACAAACGTACAGCGGTTAAAATTATGCATGCTTTTATGTTTAATATATTAAGTAAAGAAAGAAAAAGGAAGATAAAGACAAAGATAAAGAAGAAGAAGAATTACTAATATGAATATATGTTTTTTTTTTTTTTTTTTTTTTTTAAGAACTAGGTTAATCATATTTTATTTTCGAAATAGGAATACTGCAATTTTTCCCGAAAAAATATTTACCTTTAATGTTTTAAGGATTTTTTTTTTTTTTTCAGAAAGTTTTAGTACA